>JAKXYG010001340.1:0-454201 GCA_025895645.1 Cardicola forsteri
ACAGTTGTTTTACAATTTTATACAGAGTTTTGGAATCATTTTTTGCTGCTGCATTTTTTAAATATAAAAGTTTGTAATTATTTAAATTAAGTATCATAATTATAATCAATAAAATTGGGATAACTTTACTTAATCAAATTTATAGCATTATTTACAGGTTTAAACTATTTCATTAATTTTATTTTAAATTTGTTGGTTAAATTCAAACGTTTAGCTAGAATATTTAAAAAAATAAAACGTTTGCTGCTTTATTTTTTTACAAAATAATTTGTTTTTTAAAGTTTCAAAATTTTGCATTTATAAAATTAAAAATTGTCAGGTTTAATTTTGAAACATTTAAAAATATTTAATATTAAAACATGTTTGCTTTAAAATTTTAAACCAAATTTATTTGTGCAGTGTTTTTTACAATTTTGCAATAATCTTTGTGTGTTCGCACTCACGTTAACAATTTTCAGTCACTTTGAATGTACATTGAAGTAATAAAGCTTATAATAATAATAATAATAATAATAAACACTTTTTTAAGCATTAAAATATATATTAGAGTAAATATTATTATGATTTTATTTTGACTACTTAAAATACTTTGCGAGAAACATTTGTCTGCAGTGGAGATTTTAGCATTTGGTGCCGGTGGTGGGATTCGAACTCATATCCATCCAGGTTCGAATGGAGCGCTGTACAACTAAAAAAGCACCTACATATTTTTAAAATAAAGTATTATAATAAAAAATAATGACAATTTAACTCTGTTATAATGCTTATATACATATAATAAAACCTCTTAGCTTTAAAAAACATTGGGTAACACGATTACAGTAACAGTAACCGAATAACTTTGTCATTTAAACACGCGCCGAGCAACATATTAGTTTTATGTTTTGTTTAACATTTTGTCAAAATCTATATTTGCCTCTATGTTACATTCATTTCAATTGCATCTTCGCGAATAGGTCTTGGCTATTATTACCGGTTCCAAGTCGGGTTGATAAAAGGAGAAAATTTGAGCTCAAGGTTAGCATTGTGGCATTTGCTATTAAACGACAGAGGAACGTTTTGAAATAATATCAATGTTTTATTTTTATTTGTACTTTTGCTACAATAATTTTGGCAAAACCTGAAAAATATTTCAAATATAATCATATTGAACGAAGTAAAACAGTAGTTCTGGAAAGCAATTAATTGATTATTTTATCATTATAAATAAGTTTTTTGTTCGTATTTATACAAAATAATGTTGTTAATTAATATTAGTAATTGTTTAGAATTATTTTTCAGTACTAACAATAAAATTTTTGTTTTATGCATTCATACAAATAAATGAAGTGAAATCTGCATACAATAAAAGCAATTTTATTGTTAATGTGTGTATTTAAAATATATATTATTTTATATCCAATATATTTTTTTAAATAATGCATTTATGTGATTTTATTGCTTGAATATTTTACTGAAAATATTTTTAGCACGTAGATATTAAGGGTGATCAAATAGAGACTCTTATTTAGTGCTGGTAATAAAACTATAATTATTATTCTTTTGGATAATAATTTAATACAATACTGTTCAATGATCTACTTATGTATTTATGTAGTAATGATCAAAATTACATATTAAATATATTTTTTAACCGTACAAACATAATTAATTTAAAGTGCTAATTGTGTCATGCTTCACTGGTTTAAGAAATTACTATTTATGCGTAAGTAATATTACGTAATTCTTAAAATAACTAATAAATTATTTAGTACAATAATTATAATAATAATACTACCTTTATGCGTAATTTGTAAACATTCCAAGCGGTATTACAATTTTATAACCTTTGATTTTGATTTTAATATTTTATTGTACAAACTGAATCAAATATTTTGTGAAATTTAATTGGTTTATTTAATTAAAGCAATTCATTGATATTTTATTGGTGTATTCTCAACTTAAAAGTTTATGTTGCTATAATAAAAATGAGTTTATTTATAATTATTATTACAATGTATAGCACTAGAAAAACATTTTATTTATTTATTTGAAATACATACAAACTATATTTGTTTTTTATTCCCTACAAAGTATTTTAAAAACCTATTTAAAATATTTAGAATAATTGTGTTTTCTGTCAAATATTCAATTTGCTTTATTACACAATATTCTAATTTGATTTGGGGGTGCAAATGTATTACAATCAAGAAGTACAATTAAATTACACATCTGATCAAAATAATGTAGAAGATTATCCAAGTACATCAGATTTTTTTCCATCTTTGTGTTTGAATCAATTCGATTCCAAATTTCCTACTCGATCCAAATCTTTGCGTGTTGGCAAAGGTCATTGCAGACCGAAACCCGTCGAAAACGAAAGTACCGTTTATCCATCAATGGGACTTGAAGGAATGGCACATACAAACCAACCACATATATCGAGATTCAGACACAATTCTCAATCTTTATACAAATATTCAACTAAAAATAGCACAAACTATTCAAATTGTCCCAATAATAAAATCGAACCAATTGTTGACGAATTTGATATGTTTTGTCAAATTGCCAACAAACGCAATCATGTCGAATCGGACCTTGCGACTGACAAATGCAATTTCAAAAGATCCGCATCGTTGAGACACACCAATTCGTCGAGATGCAAAAATAGACCCGACGAATTTGACTTGAAATCGACCAAATCGAAACATCTACAATTGCCCCATCGACACTGTTTAAGAAGATCGAGTACGGAAGAAGACGCGTCGAATGTCAACTTGCAAGTGCGCAAACCGCTCAAGGCCACGTTGCACTATGCATCGATGCACAACAGCTTTCTCAACGTATCTGCATCTCCGCCCGCTTCTGTACCCAAAATTATGTTGAATTATGACTATGAAATTGTCAATCCGTCGACTCCTTTGGGCAAGGCGATTTCGACTCAAGATTTGATTGCCGACAAACCTGGAGTGATATTTTATCAAATTCAAATAATTGGTGTGCCGAATGTGGGCAAAACGTCGTTGTGTCATCAATTGTCGGCATTGGGCAATCAAAAACCTAAATATTGTAAGTTTCTTTCAAAAATCAATTTGTCTACTATTAGAATTGTTACATTTGTCAAATAATAAATATTATCAGGTCAACTGTATAGTTATTTTATCCGTGTTGGAAATTATTACCCATGTATACCATTTAAGTTTCAAGTAGAGTCAAGCCTATTTATTTTCAGGTTTTAGATTAAAAAATTATTTACTGATTAGTGAATTCAGATTGTGTATATGTAATAAAGCAATAAGGAATCTGATTAGTGGTAATTGTCCAGTAAACCAAAATATTGAGCGTTAGTATCTCTGCCCTTCTTATCAAGCTTTCTGTATAATAGTCCACATGACAGGTTTATTGGTTATAAAGAAAATTGTCTATCTTTTTAAAACACTGTGTACTTTATTTATTTATTAAATGTGTTTTTTTAAAAACCTGATTAGGTTTGATGTGTTTTATTTTGACAATTTATATTCAACTCAAAAGTTGTTACAACCAGTTTTGTGCATAACATTTTACAAAATTTTAACTACATTTGCTCGTAAGTTAAAAATAATATTGAGCTAAAACATGTTTTACATTATAAAACAAAGATAATTTCAAACTTGCTACATTTTTTTTACTGTAATTTTTTTTAAAATTAGGTATAGTTGCATTGACCTTTGAGACAGATACATTGTAAAATTTAGTATGTAGCTTAGTACAACATATGTTGTTGTTAAAATTTGCCCGTTACCTGGACAATTTAAGTTCTGTTTATTTATGTATGCCAATGTAAAATTGTAAGTCTGAATCCCAATTTAGCTTTTCTGTTTATTTGCTTTTAAGACTTTTAAATATTATAAACTAAATAGAAATTATGAAATAGATAATAGGCATTAGGAAAGTATAAAATAGAACCAATTATTTAAAAGTTTTAGATTCAAGGTTAACCATGGAACACGTTTCGTAAGCACATAAAATGAGTTTTAAAAATTTAATCAAACGTAATAAAGGAATAATTTTATATTGTATAGATGACTTGGATAATATTGAAGAAACGAATAAAATTCATTCAATTACAGTTCAAATGTACGAATCAGAATATAACGTCCATTTTGTTGAATCCTGCGCAGTTTATGTCGAAAATCATTTGGTTTGTTTAAAAAGACTTGAGTTACAATGGATTATTCAAAAATATAACAAAATTTAAATATTTAATATTAAAAATGTTTACATTATTTTTATTTTTATATTTTAAAAACACTTAAAATAATTATAAATTGTAATCTTTTTGAACAAAGTTTATAAAAGGTAATAAATAATAAACGATACTTAATAATTTCGACAGGTGTCAGCATTTATCGAAATATATAAATGATTAATGGAAAATTAATTGTATACACTTTTTTTAATTAAACAGTTTAAATTAAAAAAGTTTATTTATGCATTAAAATTATAAACACTGATAACCTATCATTACTATTTATTTAATTTTTGTATTGTTTTTTTTTAATTAATATATACTATAAAAATATTAAATACATTAAATATTTGCAATTATGTTTTAAAATTATAAATGTTTGAAAACTATTTAAATGTGTGTAATAACGCTAAGCACTTGTGTAACACGATAAATTAGAATTGTCCAATTTACATAGTTTGCATTAACCAGCAGTACTGCTCAGCTCAATCTAAACATACTTATTATTTTGTCAACCTTACAATTCCAATATGACAAATTACAAAAGACTATGCTTTTCAATAATTCTACTATAAATGATATGCAATATAGTTATGGAAAAATTTAATTTAACGTAGAATAATAAAAATTGTTACAACACACAAACACTATCGCAGTGCAATTGCAAATATCAGTCCAGTGTATCAATAATTTTACTAAAATTGTAGTAAAAGTTGTAGTTGGATCTACATGGATGTTAAAAAGAATAAAATGCCATTAATACAAGAATTTTGATGATGCACATAAAATATTCAGTTTGGTATATTATGCTTTTTAATAATGTTTATTACTTTGAATGCTTTACGAGAAACAAATTTCAATAGTGAACATTTTAGCAAAGCCAAACGTAGGCCCGCATTTTAGTGGGCCGGTGGTGGGATTCGAACCTGTGACCATCGAGTTCCAAATCGAGCTCTGTACCGTTAGACCAGGCCGCCACTTTACTCAAAACATTATTCAGTAAGTGCACATTTAACAAAGCCAGACTAGAGTCCACACTTTAAAATAATTTTTGAAATAGATAGTTTGATGGTATATATATATATATATATAGAGAGAGAGAGAAAGAGATGTAAAATTATTTTTATTTTTCATATCGCTATTACATATTAAGTTACAGTACGCAATGTATCTTATTCCAAATAATTATTTTAAGATTTTTGTTTTTCAAATAAATTATTGTATATTTTTAAAATAACAATTTTTTTACAAATTATAAAAGATTTGATTGATGCGCTACATTTTATTTTTAAATGTATGACGTCGATACCTATACTGGTAACGCGATACCTAAACTTTAACTTTTTCTAGTTAAAATATATTAAATATTAAATAATGTAATTTATTTATAAAAAAATAATTATTAAAAAATACTTTATTTTATATAGTTTTAATTTTTTTAAATAATAATTTTTAAAATAAAATAACGGCTCACACATATACATACAAATTTATACTGTATTTTTAAATGATTAATGATTAATTTCTTTTAAAAATATTGTAATATAAACAATTTTAAAAACTTTTTTTTTTCAAAAAGTTATTACATTATTTTTAATAATTTAAGCACAAGGTCGATTTTTATTTTCCATTTCAAAATTTGTAATTTAGATACAAAGGCTCCTTATTTCCACGCACTTAATAATTATGGTTAAAGCAGCTCAGCGTCGTTATTTGTCTTCCCATAATATAAATTAGATCAAAGCTTTTATAAAAGGGGCACAAAGGTTAATATAACTGCCGAATGCATAAAAGTAGATGTCTTCACTGTATACAAGATTTGAACAATTGTACAAGTTCCAGATCACCCACAGTTGAAAGAAAACGTGCAACAAGCAAACAAGATGATCAGTTTATAATTATGCAGCTTAAGAAACAAAACAATGAATGTAAAACGTATAAAAAATCAATACTTAAAAGATTTTTCATATTCAGTTGTAAGAAGGAGGCTGAAATCGGAAGCGGCTCCACTCAGTCGTGCCCATAGATTACAATGAGTGAAGTTTGCCAAAAAGTACAAACATTATCCATCATCCTTTTGAAGATCGATGAATGTGCAATATATTATGAGTCATGGGCTAAACATTCTAAGGTTATTTATAGTCCAAATTTCCCACTCAATCACGCCTGCACTGTAATAAAAGTTGCACATCCTTCATGTGTCAAAGGATATTTTGCAATTAAGTACAATCACTCTCCAAATTGGATGCATACAACTGGCAACTCAAACAGAATGGTATTTATACAAATATTCAAAAAAATGTTTCATAGTGGGCTGTCTAGAAATGCTACAGGACACTTAAGAATTATCCAAGACAATGTTCCGTGCATACTTTAAAAGTGGTAATGTGTATTTTAATATGACTTACAATGTACTATACGTTTCACTTATTTAGACTACAAAAGCTTACTTTTATTCAACTTCCTTCATACAGTCCAGACCTCAATGTAATTGAAAACGTTTTTAGTATTTTAAAATGTGAAGTAAACCGCATTGAAACGACGTATCATTGGAAGCGAAAATTAATTATGTAAAAATTGCATTTTGAAGGATTATATTGGTACATTGATAAATTCCTAGACAACGCGGCTGGCAGAAGTTGAAGAAAAGCGTGGATATCACTTAAATTACTGATATTATTAAGTTTGTTACCTTTATTTTGTATATTTGTGTATTTTAGTAGATAAAACTATCTTTTTAACCTATAATTTGTACTTGTTTTTCAGTTTTCATAATGGTGGTTTTGTGATTTATTTCTAAAACGAATGTTATTGTGTATTATATTAAGAATATTTTTGCGAATAATATTAAATATATATTAGTAAAGTATTATCTAAGATATTTATTAATAAATGTTTGATATGTCTAAGGTAAATGACAAGTGCTAAATATATTTAAACATCGTAGGTCAATGTAGGAATACGTTTTGTTATTATCCATATTATTTATTTATGTCAAAACCATTTCACTTTGAACAAGAAAGGTCAACAAGATTGATGTAATTGTACATTAAGTTTATGGCATTAAAATTCTGCATACAAAACGTTTATCTAAATGCTTTAAAACCTTATTACCGGATTTATGCTGCTTTTACTTTATTCTCAAAGTTTAATGTTTTTTTTGGCAATACACATTTTTAAACAAAGCTAGTTTGCTAACCTTACGATCTAACCTTCCTCTCTCAAATACTAGTAGATTTCAAATAACGATTCAAACAGTACTTCTGGTTGACGAAAACCTAGTGGATTTATTATTTAAATAAATATGACAATTCTAATATTTTCCTCTTGAAATATTTTATGTTTGTAACTGGAGAAAATATAGAAAATAATTTATCTCACAGTTTAAGTTTTTTATTATTTTTATTTAGAGTGGTTTTTGTTGATTTAACATTATTATAAAAAATTACTAATTATTATTATTTTGTGCAGTGATGACACAGGTAGCTAAATTTCTAGACTCGTATTCTAGTACGATTTGATTTTAACAATACAAGTTGTTGTTTAACTTGTTAAAAATATTTTTTGTAAAATATTTATTACATAAAACAACTATTAGTAAAATTCTAAATTGTTATTATTAGATTGAAATAGTTTAAATAATAATAATAATAATAATTAACTATACAAAAATATTTTTACATTGATAAGGCGGACAAAATCGTAATGCTAAAACGTGTAAGGTCATATAATAAGAAGAAGAAAAGAAAAAAGATTGAAGTCAATAAATAATCTTGTAACATGGTTGTGGATTATTCCAAAAAAACAAGAAATTTAAAAAAAATTAATGATACGAAATAGTAAATAAATACTGTTTGTTAATAACTGACATAGCATTATAATCTCCAAGTGAATTTTAGATAAAAATGAACTTTGCAAAGTAAATTTTATTTAATAAAAAAATATTGAAAAATGTATATAATATTAAATGCTGATGGAAATAGTTGTTAAAGCATATCAATATGCAGACAAACGGTAAAAACCATAACTACTGTTTAAAGTAACTATAAACTTGACTATGTAAATGCGAAAACACAATCAGGAAGGAAATATAGTAACGTATATAGGTTATTTAAATGACATACATTAGTTTAAAAAATTTTATTTTAAAAATATGTCAACTTGCAAAGCAATTTTTTTCAATTTCAAATTTAACAAACAATCAGTTTGAAATATATTTTGTTAATTATATATATATATATATATATATATATATATCAGTGTTTGCATTAATCCATTTTACTCAAAAGAGCATGAGACAACAAGATTATGCCATGTGATTGTCCATCAGCATTTTGGCATTTCTATTTTTCATATCGAGATTTCAGCTTTCACGTCGGGGTGGTCTAGCGGTACAGCGCTGGAATATGGACCTCGGTGGGCATGGGTTCGAATTTCACCACCTGCACTAAAATGAGAGGCCTACGTTCGGCTTCGCTAAAATGTCCACTGCTGAAAAATGTTTCTCGTAAAACATTCAAAGTAATAAACATAAAAAATATTCCTGCTATCAAAATCGTATTGTTTTCAGTTCTTTGTTGTAGTTTAATCAAACGAATTCGTCTTGCTGTTTCTTTAACATTATTTTAGAAAAAAGTCAAACTGTTAACTCTTCTCTTTTCTCAACCGGATTTGGGATCAGTTACAGAGTGTGTGTGTGTGTTAGTTATAAATAAATATCAGGTTATTATTTCGTATTCGACTGCACAACATATTTTGTTAACAATTAGAAATGTTTAAAAATGTTTTTTAGATAAATTCATGCCATGTAATTAAAAAAATGTCTTTCACGAAAATTGTTTTAATGTAATAGCTCCTTCCTATTATTTCTATTTTAGCTATTTATTTATATATTTGTTAAATTATGTTTAAGTATCTATATGCTCAATTAACTTCTGGTGGGTGTATTTAGCTTTTGCGATAATATTTAAATAATAACAATTATTATTATTATTATCATTATTATTATTATTATTATTATTATTATTATTATTATTATTATTATTATTATTATTAGTAGTAGTAGTAGTAGTAGTAGTAGTAGTAGTAGTAGTAGTAGTAGTAGTAGTAGTAGTAGTATTATTATTATTATTATTATTATTATTATTATTATTATTATTATTATTATAAAATGTTCTTTTCTATATTAGGAAGTAAAAGTCAGTGACTGTATTGATGCATTTGTCATAGTTTATGCTATTGACGATCAAAGTAGTTTTGAAGCGGCTGGTTTGATTCTAAACTCGTTAATTCCATGTAGCTATTCAAGCCAAATATCTTCTTGTAAACACAAAAATTGTGTCGCACATCCTTCACAAATTTACTTAGTTGGCAACAAATATGATTTGGTCCGGGGAAGACAAATAACTACTGAAGGTAATTGAGTTAATATTATAATGCTTAATTGACATTTGTTGTTTTTATTGTACATGTAACTGCCCCTTTACATATATTACAAAAACAATTTACATTCAAATAATACGGCTATTAGTGCAAATATTATGATAGCATAAATATTTTAATTTATAAAAACTGTAAAATTGTTTATTGTAGATAATAGTAACCTTATCCAAAACTATATCAAATATATATTTAAAATAAACTTATATATATATATATAACTGTTTTGACTACATTTTATGAAAACATATTTTTATTAATACTTCAACAATCATACTAAAACCCTCAAAAAACATTTTAAAATTTGTAATGTTAAATAAAATACCATAATAAAAACTTTATAAACTATATATATATATATATATATATATATATATATATATATTATATATATATATATATATATATATATATATAAATACAAAATATTTCTATTTTCATTTATTTATTTTTCAACAAGAGTTTTTACTAAAATTATACAAGTGTGTATGGTTAAACAAGTACATTGTTTTAAAAAATTTCAAAGTTGTTATTATTATTTATAAACGTAAAAATTTAACGGCTGAATTAAATTGAAGAATACTTCAACCAACATGATTGATTGGTTGTAGTTATTATGTGATAATGTTTAAATTAGGTTTTTGCAACTGTTTTTTGTATTTCCTAAACAAATGTTTAAATAATGTAATTCTTCAATTCAAGAAAATATGTACATTATGTGTAAACTAATTGTCATATAATATATTAAATATGCATCTATTATAACCATAAAACAAATAATAATTTAAATTATATATATATTTTAAAATTATATGTATATTCATGCTTTAGTTATTTTAATTACACAGGTGATAATATTTAATGATAATATTTAAGTATTTTCAAATTAAACTTCTAATGTAAATGCAATCTTACTAACCTATCTTCGCGATTTAAAATCGCTAGTAATCAGTGTAGATGGGAAAACAGCTGAGACTTTATACTCAAACCTAGATCGACACGAGTTTAAGTCACATCGCCGGCTCTAAATGTAAATTATTATTTAGTCTTGCTAAACGTCCAATTATTAGATTATTTTCTGTACAGTACTCAAGCAAAAAATTATTGGACAACTAGTTATTTTAATTTTTTATGTTATTAAATGTATAATATATTATATCTATGTATTATTTTAATAAATGCTTTTTGTTTAATTATTTATAATCAATTTTGTAATTATTATTTAACAATGTTAACAAACAGTTGTAAATATATTTAAATTATTATTTTTTGTTTGCTACTTTGAATGTTTTACGATAAACATTTTTCAGCAGTTGACATTTAAGCGTAGCCAAACGTGGGCCCGTATTTTAGTGCCGGTGATGGGATTCAAACCCCGATGACCACCGAGGTCGGAGTTTGAGCGCTGTACCGCTAGACCACTCCGGCACATATTAAGATCAAACAATACAATATTTAATACATTTTTGTTATTTAAAGTGATGTAAATTAATTGCAACAATATTGTATTTAATTATTATTTAAGTTTTTTAATAATAGATGTATATTTACTATTTTATGTCGAACATGTGTTTAGTTGATAAAACACAAGTTATAAACATTTTTAACCGTAAGACAACATTTCATTTTAAAGTATATTTGCAATTGAATCACATTTAGATTGTACTTAAATTATTTTTTTTAATACTAATTTTAATAATTAATTATTTAAATATATTATGCTGTACAAAAGCAACTAAACTTTTGTTTTCATTTGTTAATCAAGAAAACAATTTTAATCGAATATTATTTTAAAGAATTACAATTTGTAAATATTCACCTCAATTTTGGATTTAATAAAACATCTATTTTAGTATTCATTTACTACAATGCTTAACATTAATATATTTCAAATTATTTGTATTTTATATAGAAGGACGCCATCTAGCTTCATTACACGGTGTGAAATTTATTGAAGTGTCAGTTACACTTAATCACATGATACCCGATTTATTCGTATCGCTTATTGATCTGTTATGCAAAGGTGAACATAAAAATTCAAACTATGGACTAGCAAATTTCAACCGTTCTGTTTACACAAATAGTCAAAAACCAACAAACATTATAGCGCCTACTAAATCATCTAACATATCGAATGTTGTCCATTCTCTAAAAATACCTGCAGCAACCAAAGCAGGATTAAACAAAATTTATAAAAAATATTTTGGTCGTTCTCATTGCTGACTAATTTATACAGAATATAAAATGTTTTAAAATAATTAATTAATTAAGATTTTTTAAACATTAAATTTTTACACGTTTAAAATAATATTTTATATTGTGTACAATATATTTTATAAATAAATTTAAATAACACTTAATATTTTTTAACCCATTTATCTTCAATAGAAATTTTGTTAAATATTTATTTTTGTGCAAGTTATTGAAAAACAAAAATATGTTATAAGCAAAAATAAAATTGTTTTAAAAATAAATCTTTTTTAAAAATTATTTAACTTATTTTATCTAACTAATAAAGTACAACAAAATAACATGCGCTATATAAATAAAAAATTTCCAAATAAAATTTATTTTAATAAATTTTAGAAAATAGCAGTTAATACCATATGTTTTAAATAATAGGTTACTTTAAAAACAATATGTTGAAAAAATAATTTGTCTGTTATGTAATACATAATTTAAGCTATAAACTGCTTTTATAAAAATTTTGTATAAACAAATTTTATTTTTAATGTATTCAAATATTATATATATATATATTTAAAAACATATTTAAATTATTAAAAAAGGGTTTATTATGTTTGTACTTTTAGAATTTTTAAATAATAAATTACACATATTATTTAAATCATTCAAGTTCTGTTATTAATAATAATTTAAATAAAGTAAATCACAATTTACATTAATAATAATTTTTAACTTAAAATTATAGTTGAATAGTAATAAAAAATTAACTTAACTATATTATGTTTAAACATATAAGTGGATTTATTTCCCATAAATGTATAAGCTCATATTTATTATACCCCATAATATGATTTTGTTTTATAACAACTTATTGAAAATATAATTTTGTTTCATAACCATAGTACTCACATGTATTAATTACATTTATTAACATTGGTTATTTGATTTTGACAATAGTTAATTTTGTTTTCATTGTTTGTATTATTTTCAGTGTACTTTCAACACATAATAGCAAAATATGTTATAGGTGCTAAATATATCGTTTATGACAAAGTTCAATGTTATAATAATGATAATAGTAATAATAATAATAATTATTATTATTATTATTATTATTATTATTAATGATAATAATATTACTCAGGATTTCAGGATTTTTCACGAGTTGAGTAGGCCAAAACGCCTTTTAGTACTCGGTTCTCAAATTGTCTCAAATTTTCAGGGGGGAATGAAATGGATGGTGAGGTAAAGGGGGATTAGTCACAGAAAAAATATTTGAACTCAAGATAAAATCAAGGTAGATAGTGGAAGTTAACAATTATAGAAAACAAGCAAAAATTATAAATATAAAAAATAATAATAAAATAAGTTACGTATTACAATGCAAAAACACTGCAATAATCTTTAAAAAAGAAGAAAAGAGAAAGGATGAATAACGCTCCAATGGACGTGTAGCGTGACGCGCGCCTCACCTCGCGAGTTGTATATAGAAAATGTACTAAAAATTAGATGTTATTTCATGTTTCATTTAATAAACAAAATATTTTAATTAAAATTTTTATAATATAAGAACCTACTCTTAAAATTGACATTATTTTAAATGTGGTAATAAATCAATTTATAAAATTGCGTTTTTAAATAATATATTAATTATTATAGTTATATTTAAAAAGATAAATGTAATTATTTAAACTATTTAACTTTTTTGTTTGCTTAAAATGGTTTATAATGCCGATGTTACTAAAAATCGTGATCACCGTAAAACATGTAAGCAACAGAATCTATATTTAAATAATAATAATACTAATAATAATAATAATAATAATAATAATAATAATAATAATAAATAATAATAATAATAATAATAATAATAATAATAATAATAATAATAATAATAATAATAATGATAATAATAACGCGATATATAATTTTAATTGTTGTATTAATACTTATTATTATTATATAATTATTACAAAATTCTTTTGTTTTAAAACATGGGGCAACAAAATAACAGAAGCATCACAATGTCTCATAATTTTTAAAAAATATGGAAAAACAACATAATTCTATGTGTTCGAACATTTTGTCAATATATTCATTTTAAATAAATTTTACTAAATGGTTCTTAAATAAATTCTCTGTCGTTTACCAACCTTTCTTTTATAATCTTTAATTGTCTATTCCTAAACCGTTCTTGTTGATCAGTAAACATGCAATTTGATTAAGTAATTCTCTTTGTTTAATTATAGATTTTACATATCAAAGAATGAGCTTTCCTTCGGATTTTATTTAATCCTGTTATTTGGGTGTGCCATTACTTTTTTGTCGTTGTTTACCTAAATTGTGTCCTCTTATTGTTTCTGTAGCATTTGAATTTTTACAAGGTCAAAATTGTTATCCTTGCGCTTAAACCCTCATCTTTTATCCAGGCTTAAAACTGACTAGATTGGTTTATTATTGATCTTCTCAAAACGGAAATTTTAGTAATACATCAATTATTAACTCTTGACTAAATATAAAAGACATGAATCATCAAGTATTTTGTAATTGTTATATCAAAACATAAACTTTAATACTAAATGCATTAACATTAAAAATAGTCAATACAATTATACATCACAGACACAATGAAATAAACGGACAAATACAAAAATGTTTAAAGTTACACAAACCACGTTATATTCCAAAAACACACTAAAGAATGTATCTTTCACCTTTTGGTGCAGTAAAACAATTTCAGGTTTCAGGTTTATACACGAGTTAAATAGTAGAGAAAACTCCTTTTGGTACTCGGTTTTGGGTATCAGATATCAACATCAAACAATATAAAAATAAAAATAATAAAAGCAAATAATTAAATAAAATTATAAAGATAGTGCGAATTATAGGCCAATTTAAAGGACTTTAGGGACGAGGCCGAGACGATATAGGTAGGTAGACTGTTTCATGCAGAAATAACCCTGTAAGAAAAGTGATGGGAACTCAAACGAGAGTAGACCCTAGGTTTGGAGATTTTAAACAAATGTCTTCAACGGGAGTTGTTGGATAGGTTAAAGAGATTGTAATGGTTAGTAATAAGGAGTTTATAGACTAAGATAAGATCGCCCCGGAGTCTCCAATTTTCGAGTGGAAAAAGTCTGAGAGCTTTAAGACGATTTGAGTAGATGGAATTTTTAAGTGACCGCGGTTGTCTAGTAAAGCTCCTTTGTACCTTGTCCAGTTTTAATATATCTCCTCTTAGGATAGGAGACGTAACTTGGATACAATATTGAAGATGTGGCCGGATATATAGTTGAAAGAGGAGGCGGGTACAACTGATCGGGATAGTGCCAAGGTTCTGCCGAAAAAATTTGGCTAGCTGATAGCATTTAAGAATAGCCTTATTATGATAACACGAAAAGTTGAGAGAAGGGCTGAAGGTCACGCCGAAGTCCTTTACCAGGTTAACTGCAGCGATTGGCTGCGAATTAGGAGCTGTAAAACTGTTGCCTGAGTGTTTTCCAAGGATAAAGTGGCTGCATTTAGAGATATTCAGAGAGAGGGAATTATCGATGGACTATTTGTAGATGCTATTAACGTCTTCCTGTAATTGAACCGGGTTCGTGCCCCAGATTTTAACGTCATCTGCGTAAAGCAGGATGTTACAGTGAACAATCGAGGGGAGATTATTAATGTATATAATGAACAATAAGGGACCTAGAACTGATCCTTGAGGGACACCTGGAGAGATAGGGGTAGGGGAGGAGGATACATTACCTAGTTTAACTCTAAACTGACGGTTTGTCAGGAAGTCCTGTATCCACGTTAATTAATTAAATAATTATTTGGATAAACGTATATAACTTAAAAATTAAAATAAAATTTAATTTAAGCATGCCCAAACAATTAAATAAAAATCTGACTGTTTTTATTTATTTTTGCGTTAACCAATTATTATTGTTTTAACTTATCTTGCAATTGTGAGGTCCGGTGTTGAATTGCTATTAACTAACTTGTAAATTAAATGTGTATAACTTTGTACAAACGTTTTCATTTTTTATATTAGCGTTGAATTAATGAGAGAACATTTGTTTACATTTGAATTTGCAATCACTATAGCCGATTTTAAATTTAAATGAAAAAAAGGAGATTTAAACGCCAGATTATCAACTTAACTTTTTAAAAAAAGTAATATTAAAAACGACAAACAAACACAATTTCTGCAAATAATGAAATAAACACAAGTTTTATAAAAAGTTCAGTACAAATTTAAATAAGAGTCAATCTTTAACGCTAAAGCAATTAAAAAAATAAATTTAGCCGCAATATTATATTATACATTTGAGTTTATTTACAGATTTTAGTATATATATATATATATATATATACAGAATGTACCTCTAGTAATGTATTAAAGCCTATAATAATAAAATAATTAGTAAATAACAATAAAAATATTAATTAAAATAGCAATATTTATTAATGCAATATTATACAAAATTGTTATTGTATGCAAAAGAAATTAAATATTTTAATGCTTATTTTATTAATAATAAGTATGGATGTTGGACTTGTAGCTTGGGGGATGCATATAAGTCCAACTACCAACACTAAATATGCGTTATTATTTAGTTTTAATAAGTGTTTTTTTATGTTTTTTTTTGCAAAATTTTTAAACAATGATAATTTAAAAATTAAATAAAATAATTTTAAATATTTTTAATTAAAAATAATATATTTCTTAAAATTTAAATTGCATTTTATTTTTAAATGTTTTGATTTAAATTTTAAAATACATGACCTTGAGTTTAATATGCTTTCTTAAAGTGAGTTATTTTATGCTGGTTTATTTATATTTATTTTATTTTTATATTATTATTTAAACGAACAGTTATTTATATTTTTAATTTGTTGTTATGATATTTTATTTACATTTTACGTCTAGTAGTTATAATTTAAAAGAATTTTAGTGATAAAATCTGCATTTCTGATCCCTTGTTCTCTTTGTTTCGTTAAAAATGACTTATTTATATTGTTATTGATTTTACTAAACGTGTTTTTTGATTCCTTGTTTTACGTTTGCGCGATGTACATGAATTTTTACACTTATTAAATGATTATCACTGCTTTTGCATGCTATGTTGGTGCACGAGTTGGGTTCGGTGAACTTTTTTTGATTATCGGTTTTGGGATGTGAATGTATTACGAAGAAAAATTAAATAATAATTAGTTAACATAGAGGGTGTGTCTGTTGTAACAGTTTGAAAGTTTATAGGGTTGGTGCATTAAGTACATGCAAGGATAAGTTGTTTGAGATAACCCTATATGAGAAAGTTTTTTTATGAATGAGCATAAATCCTCGGTTTTTATAGTTTAGTATAGTATAGTGTTATATCGGAACTTCTTATTATGTAAAGGGAATTATTGGAATGATTTTAGACAGTAAAAAGTTAACAGATTTTGACAGTTCGGTGACGCGTTTCTGAACTTTTTTAAATTTGTTGTATCTGCTTGGAAAATTCTTAGTTGGAACTCTTGATTATAACGTTATTAATATAAACAAGATGTTAAAATGAACCATTAAGGGCATTTAGACGTAAACGAACACTAGAAAGGAAACAGATTTGTCAGTAACAGCTGATCTAACATAACATAGGGGATAGTCGCTTTCTAATCTAACACTGAAATGGCAGTTTCAGACCAATTTGTGTATCTAATTGATAGGTGGACGACTAATCGCAAAGAAACGCAGTTTAGTTAAAAATGCGATTCGGGAAATTTTTGATTATTCAAAATAAATGTAGTTTATTGATGCTTGATGATGCTAATAAGGTTATTGTGAAAGCTAATAATTTAGTGAGGCATAAACCCGTATTGTCCCAGATTTAATTACTTTTTACGATAAATTTTTAGTTATCAGTTTTAATATTTTTCAATAGCATGCCTATCGGTCTATAGTCATATGGTAAGAATGTATTTCCTGATTTATAAATAGACCTAATAAAGGTCGGTTTCTAGGTTGCTGGGAATTTCATTTTGAAGTGAAAAGGTCGAATGAGTGAGATTATAATGTTTAATGCAGTCACTTTTACTAAGGAATCTGAAGTAAATATCGTTAACTACACATGAAATTATTATAGGACACCCAAATATTAATATGTACTCGAATTTTGGGACACTAGTGTTATTCGTGTTGAGGAGAGATATAAATTAGTTACTGAAATATTGTAAATTTCGGACAACGAGAGGAAAGAGGTTTTGTAATCGTTAAAACTAAGGTAGGAAATTAGCGTTTAGTTTTAATAAACATAAAGGTCTTAATTAGACTAATCCTTGTTTAAAAAAATATGGAGATTTTCACTTTAACGTTTCGATAAACTGTGCATACTCGTCACCTTAATCTAAATATTTTGTCATCTAATTATTATCACTATTCTGTTATTTATTTCCTCACTTTTTAATTATAAATTCCCAAAGTATGAGTATTAGTTAAAACATGTTTAATTTGTGTTGTGCTTGTTTTATATTGACATGATTTTAAACTAGGTTTGCGTCGGGGTAGTCTAGTAGTACAGCGCTCGATTTAGACCTCGGTGGGCATGGATTCGAATCTCACCACCGGCACTAAAATGCAGGACCATGTTCGGCTTTGCTAAAATGTCCACTGCTGAAAGATGTTTCTCGCAAAACATTCAAAGTAGCAAACAAATTAAAATAAATAAATAAAGATAAATAACAACTTGGTGCATTTGCGCTAGAAACTTGATCCTTTAGTTAGTTTCTTGCCTAAACAAGTTTTAAATGTTTTAATGTTTAATGTAAGTTTTGGGTATATATATTTAAACTCTTTTTTTGAATCTCATATATATATATATATATATATATATATATATATATATATATAATTTTGTTGTTTCTGATTGAAAATAAACCTCTTTTTTTAAAGAAAACGGTTGTTTAAGATATTTTTTATTTTATTTTATTGTTTTTGTAACAAACACTGAACAATAAAATTTTTTAATTTGATACATGATATATTGAGTTTGTGGAATGTAGTATTTAAAAAGGTTATTACTAAGGAAGTAGGTTTTGGATATTTTCAGTTTCGATGGTTTCAATTGATGTTTGTAAATTGAACAAATTTAATTAATATATATGATTAAAATTAATTGTACTTTGCATTTTAGAGAATTTCTGTTAAAAAGATTGTACAATAACCTTTGAAATGGAATCTAACATTAAAATTGCTGATAGTACGTTGGTACATGTATATGCGTTAGTTTCTATTGTTTATACTAATGTATTTATATACTTATAGACGTTTCATTCTTAATTTACCCGATGACTTGAAACAGGAAATTATGGCGAATTTTGTACGAATATTTTTTGAAATTGAACGGGCCCACTGGTTTTACATTGATCACTTTATTGATGATCCCTCAATAGGAGGGATCGATTTATATGGTTTTACTAAACAAAGTATTCGCATTTTGTTGAAATATTTTAAGTGATTGATCGATTTCCTTCTATTGTACCCAAGGGTGTCAACTGGCAGGACAAATATGTTGAATGGAAAAAGTATCGCGGAACGACAGCTACTGCAAGCGCCATTATTATTGATGAATGTTTCAAAATGGTATTAAAATGCTTATTTTGATTGATATACATTTTATATAAAGGTATTGCTTGTTCAAGGTTTTTATGGAAATCGTTGGACATTTCCCGGTGGTAAAATTAATCAAAATGAGTCACTCGTAGAATGCGCGGCAAGAGAAGTAAGTTTTTTATTTTGTTTCTAAAATTACCAATTTTCGCAGGTTATGGAAGAAACGGGTTTGAATATTGAAAATAAAATTGTCTCGTCAATTTACATAGATCGATTTATTGGAGGCGCTTTGAGACGAGCCTATATAGTAGAGGGACTATTGCGCACTGCATGTTTAAAGCCAGCAACTACGAATGAAATTGAAGCTATTACATGGTTTGACATAAATGATTTACCATCACACAGTCAAGACAATACAACTATTGAAAAATTCAATTCAAAACCCAATAATTTTTATATAATTATTCCTTTTATACGGTACGTATTTTGAATGCCAATTGGAAACCAATGTTCGGTTTTTTATGTAGGAGTTAATGCATAAACTGACATCATCTCTGCAAACTCTACTATTAAAATCTCCTCCAATAACAACGATTTGTGATGAGGTCTTGAGGCGAGAGTATAGATCATCAAGTTGCTCATAAAACTCATCAATTTCTTTCTCACAGTGATTATTGGTGGGAACATAAGCATTGATCATGGCCATTGTATACTTGTAAAATTTAAAGCGTAAAAATCCTAATCGTTGTAGCTAATGGGGATAAGCAAAATGCTACCCAATGATGTGCTGGATTTTGAGCACAAGTTGATGGGAGGAATAATGCAGATGTTGATTGGGAAGCTGTAGGAAGACTAAACGGCTCTGAACAATCCAGTCTTATTTCCTGGAGACAAGCAATGTCAATCTTGTCCAAATACCGATTGGAAGAAGAGGAAAGGTGGTTACAAAACGTACTTGGATGGATGCTGTTCTAGACGATCATCACACAATCTTAGCTGTCACTTTATCCTGGAAACAATGGTAAAGTCGATGGACTGAGATATCCCTACATGCCTCCGAAAATCGTGAACAATGGAAAGGGAATATTCGAGTTGCTATGCGAATTTGGAATTAATGAAGATGTGGCCTTGCCACTAACTTTTGTTGTTGTTGGTTTAGAGTTCTACAATAAATACTTTTGATCAATTGGAAATTGAGTGAAACTGAACGAAAACCCACATTTAGTGCCGATGGTGGCACTTGTACTAATGCTCATCCAAGTTCGAGTACAGTTCAGTACCAGTAGACCCCACTCGGGCATAATTTTATTAGTAAAAAGTCTATTTAACTGTTTTTAAGACATCAAAACAATACTTGAGTGTTTTGATTGCTATATTTGGATACTGGTCGATAAAGCATTTGTTGTTGAAATTAGTGTTTTAAAATTATAAACCTGAATGATTTTCTAAGTTGAGAATGGATTTTATTATGCACCGAAAATTTGACATTAATTTTATGAAGGTTTCACGCTTTTTTACAATTAAACAGATGTTAATAATTTGTTTTTGTAACTTGTTCATGTTTTCCAAAATATTTGTTTCCATATGTATTTGTTTATGTCATTCGTTTTATGACAAAAAAAACCGTAGTCAACTGAAAATTTATGTTGAATTACGCAAGTCAGGTCTGTCAATAACTGATGCTTTTGCCGTATCCGAAAATGCATGCCGAACGCCCATTTGGTTATCGTATCCAACACTAGCATCAACATCCTCCCAAAAATTATCAAAAAAACCAAGCAAATTGCATCAAAACGATATTTCAAATAGGTATGACTGTTTTTGGCATAATAATTGGGTCACTTATTCTAAACAATGTATAATCAACGATTGGTGATCAAAGTGATAATTAATGTGTGTGTGTGTGTGTGTGTAGTATGGCTGATTGAACAAACGTAAAAAATCACACGTGATTACGTTTAAATCAAATTGTTGACTAACTTTTTTCATTTTATAATGCGTCAATGTTTGACAATCAATTGACGCAATTTAGTGAATGTACAAATTATTATTTAATCAATTAAAAATATATATCTATTGTAAAATAAATGCAAGTACACATTCAACTGATGAAATTTGAAGTTTGGTATTTAGCAAATGTGTTAATTAACACTAATTCTAGTGAGATGTTTTGTGCATTTAAGCCTTTCTTTAAATATTTTTAAATTTCGAAATAAAAACTGATTGCAATTGCGGTTTGAGTACTTTCATTTAAACAACTACTTATGAATATTTTATGTGTTCAAAAGTTGTAATATTTTAGAAACTTTGTTTTTTAAGATTTTTATATTACTAGTTTATACTTTATATCTACTTATTTATTTTATAGATGATTTTATATTGTCCTGTGCTAGGAGCCCATAGACATCTAGACTAATAACCACAGAGACCGAGTGCATAGCGTGTAATCAGGCTTCCGCTTCGGTATATATGAGTTTAAACATACACTTAGGATACATTAAAGCATACTTATACCATATGTAGCCCTCGGTCTAAGGAAGACAAATCAGGCGGCCTTGCCAATCTTTGCGAACAGTGGCACTGTCATATGGATGCCGTCTGCCAACCTAGAAACTTTGTACTCTTCTATTTTTGTTATGCTTATCAAGCCAATGGAGTTGATCGTTTAATATTCCTTATAAATATGGAAAATAATGCATAAGGTGACCACGTCATCAACCGCATTGAATGAACATTTAGTGCCGGCGGTGTAACTATAATCTATGTCCAGAAATTAGCAACTAGGCATATTTCATCTATTTTTACACTGTCTTTTAATTGCAACAAATGCAATATAAATTTTGCAAATTGTTCAATTTTTTCTTTCATTTAATTTTAAGGTTGTCTTTTGATTGTGATTTTTGTATTATTTCATCTGCTAATTATGTTAATTTTTTCACACCATAATTAATGCTAAATTTCATAAACATACAAAGTTTTTAAGCTAATTCATTTGCTATAAATAAAATGCATGAAGTAACGCGTGCTAGGTTATGTAAGCACTTGTAAAATTAGGTAAAGATATAATCATTATTTTTTGAAATTATTGTCGCATAACCGTTTTATGTAATTAACCTAATATGTACATAAATTTTAATTGTAATCATTACCATTTATCCATTTGAATGCTATTTATTCAAAAACCCAAAGATACTTGAATATTTTTCAGTATAAAAACTTAAAAAACAATTAACTTTAATTATTGATAACCCATGTTATTGTAGCATATTTAACATTTTGAAAAAAATCTCAAATTAAAATTTTTTTTAAATGAAAAATTAGAGTTTATTTCAGGTCCCAGTTTAGACCCTATATATATATATATATATATATATATATATATATATATATATATTTTCGATGTGACTCATTTAAATTTGTTGTTTAATGTTGGTTTTTATCAAGCTCCTATTTTATATTTAAATATTTTGTTATTTTTTAATTATCAATTCAGCAATGCGTCATCGAAGAATAAAAAGTTGTCTGCAAAGCCTTGCATAAAGAAACAACCTTGTGTGAGTTGATTTAGTATATGTATATGGATATATATATATATATATATATATATATATATCTTTTTTTTTAATTTTTGTCCAATAATGCATTTGATACATAAATTTCAACCACATCATAGAGACAAGAATTGTTATTGTTAGTTATTATTTGACAAGTGATTGTATATGAAGAAAAAGAACAATAATCAATATTTTAATTTATTATCTACATGTTTTACTTTGAAACTTTAATTAGTTTTTATTTCGTACGATTAAACATGTAGTCTTTTTATATTAGCTTTAACTGTAGTTTCTTTTTTATTTAACAAATGAATTTTTGTAGTGATCTATTGTGTATATTCAAGTATTATGCTATAGAATTAAGCGATAAGGCTTATTTTTACAATCTCTACATTTTAATGTCATGTTAGTTTGTTTAAAATTATTAAAAAGATAATTGTATGTTTATTTATATAAGCTTTTGATACATCAACAGAGGTACATTCAGCAAATGCCACATACATGCGTAACATAATTGGTGCAATCAAACAAAAACAAAATAAAAATAGAAAGTAAAAAATTAGACAAATTAATCAAGTTATGTAATTATCAAGTGACATAAAGCTATCATCACTGCATTTGTTTAACTGGGATTCTTAAACTTAATATGAAACAACTGTTGATTTAAATTTTTGCATTAATTAGTAAACGCAATATTACAATTTTACCAAAAAAGTATTTTGCATTGAAAGATAGAATCAGTGGTAGTTATATATTTTCTCATTTAAAGCACATTGAAATCAACTATAATGATATTTTCTTTTACGTTTAAATTCTTTCTCAGATATGGGAAGCTAATGCTTTTTAGGATTTGAGTAATGCTTATAAAGTCTCAATTTCCAATGATGGTGATATTCCTGATTGTTCTTCCTCCACGTGGTGCATCCTGGACTAGGTGCCTCTAGGCATCTAGACTAATAACAGCAGGGTCCGAGTGCACAGCGGTATAACTGAGCTTCCGCTACGATGGGTGGGTGCGAACATACACCTAAGATACTTAAAAGGTATCTAAAGGTATACGTATACCATATGTAGCCGTTGGGCTAAGGGAGATAACCTTGACAAAAAATCAGGTGGCCTCGTCAATCTTTGCGAACTGTGGCGTCGTCACAAGGATGCCGTCTATTAGCCAAGAAACGTTGTTATTCTTCCACGTTTGTTACGCTTATCAAGCCATCGAAGTCGCTCGTTTATATGTCATTTAAAAATGGGACATAATGGAGAGGTGACCGCGTCACCAACCAAAATGAATGAACGAATATAATAATTTACATAATGATAATTAGGTCTAGTGGTACAGCGCTCGAATTTGGACCTCGGTGGGCATGGGTTCGAATCCCACCACCGGAACTTAAATGTGGGCCCACGTTCGGCTTCGCCAAAATGTCCACTGCTGAAAGATGTTTATTGTAAAACTTTCAAAGTAATAAACATAAAATAGAATAAAAGAAATTAATATATTTAATGAGGATGTTATTGGAGAATGACTGGTTGTTGATTAAAATGATTCTTCTATATATTTTTGGGAATGTAGTCTCATACTATAAGCGATTATTTTGACTTTGTTATTTACTTTATTACTCCTCTTTAACTTTACGTTTTGAGTGGCAGATTAAATTCACGATATTAAAGAGATATTAAAGCTTAATAATAATAATAATAATAATAACAAAAGTTGGTGGAAGAGCCACCTCTTCATTAGTTCCACATTCGCATAGGATCTCGAATTCCTAAACAAGGTTGCCGGATTCAAATTAAACGTTCAGGAAAGGGAATGAATGAAGTTTCTTGGTTAAAAGACCGCTTCCTTACAACGATGCAAGTGTTCACGGGAATTAATGAGGCGAACTTCAGGGGAATTGGCATATCAACATGCCTAATCAGATACTTTCAACATCTTTGGTGTATTGTAGCACCCATTCTCTGAGTGAAAGTCCAGTGAAAACAGTTATACCGCTTTGCACTCGATTTCTGCTGTTATTGGTCCAGATATCTGTGGGGGCAACATTCAAGAATATTACCATTATTGAAAATTGAAACTTTATAAAGATTATTCAAATCTTCAGGATTATTAGTATCCCAGTGATAACAGTTCAGGTTTGAACAACCTAACAGCATTACAGTCCTAAAATATTTTACACGTATGCAACTGTAACCCAACAAGATAATCCGATTGGTCAATTATATCGTCTTAAATACTGGTGATGGTTTGAGTTACACTTTTCAATTCAAATGTTGAAAAATATGGGAAAATGTTGCATGTATCTCTGAAGTATTAAGGCACAATAATAATAATAATATGCATAGAGTGGGATACTAATGATTCTGAGGATTTGAGTAATACTTGTAAAGTCTCATTTATATATATATATATATATATATATATATATATATTTAATGCACACGTACTACCACAAATTTAACATGTGGAGAAAATTTGAAAAATGCATCCTACTTAAAATTTTTCCAAGTTATTTTGCACAAAATACATTTAATTTTTTTTAGAATTTGACATTTTTGCGAATAGACGACAGTCCTCCGGATGGGAAACGCGAAGACAACGACTGCAGGTTGTTTGCTCCTTCGTGGCAATCCGTCTGTCTGGACACGAACAAATTTTACGAAGCTTTATTGAAGCAAACATGATACCTTTTTCTTGTTATTGATTTCGCAATGTATATTGTGCGCTCCACATTTTTGTATAGATAATAATTTCTATTCCAATTCAATTGAATACTCTTTTCGTGTCGTTTCGGGATATGGAGTAACGAGAGCAACATATTAGCAGAACGTTGTTACCAGCGGACTTTTTGATGATAATATTTGAATACACAATTGAATTGTTTTGCATTGGTGTGATTATTTTGATGATTTCAACCCCAGTTAAAACCGATGCATTAATTTTATGATTGATGGTACTATTTTGTTCTCTACTGAATTACTTTCAATTTTTATTGATTTTTAAGAACATTAATTTGTTATGTTGACGATAGAGTTTTTGTTTAAAAGGATGTAAAAATCGATTTATTGGACATATAGAACACACATGACTGAACCTTTTGTATTCTTAAAATTTTATTAACTTTTATTATGAATGGTTTTCATAGTTCGAATGAACTAACTTTTATCCACTATTGTATTTACTGCAAAAATGTAGGTAAAGTGTGTGTCCTCATAAAAATTATTGTGCAAAACTGTTTATCTGATTTTGCAAATTAAAGTGCATGATTTTACTCTACCTATGATCATCAACCAGTTGGTCTATAATGTACAATATCTTAGATTTTATACATATATATATATATATTGGCGAAATCGTAATTTATGTATAATTGTATAATAAACGTGAATTCTATTTTTTTTCTAATTACATGAACTTTCTATATTTTGGTGTGGACAGTTTAGAAAATAATATGTAACAACTGACGAAGTCGAATGTTTGTTTTTTAAACTTAAGAATAATTTCAACTTAAACCAGTAAATGTAAAATGTATTTTTTAATACATTTTATAACGATTTCTTCAACAAGCCCTAACTAAGCAGATGCGAGGCTTGAAAATAGAAAGAATACATCAATCAATAGAACAAAATTAAACCGTTCATGTAAACCAACCTATTTAAGTGGCCGAAGATCTTTATTTTGCAATTCTCGTCAACTTAGCCTCACCTCCCACCAAAAAACGGGCGTTATATTTTGCACCGGCGAAACGTTCATTATATCCATCGTTCACATTTTAAGCAATCACAGTACTATTTCCATAATAAGTTTGAATTTAGGATCTCTGGCAGCATTTGTACCTGTCACACCAATTATAAGGTTTACACTGTTTTATGCATTCAAAATAAACATGGTTAGAAATTTTTTATTTCCAACAAACTTGAAAATAAAACAAGTCATGAACAACATAATACTCAATTAATAAAACGTCTAATGCATCATATTTCAAAAGGCAAAAATCATATTGAGAAGCCAAACGTATATATATATATATATATATATTCATTTTCAAAGAAAAAATGAGAAAAGTAAATAAATCCATATTGAATGACAAATGATCATATTAATATCAAAATTTAATGATTCGGAATGAAGTTGGTATAAAAGTAAAAAAAACAAACGTCTGATGACATTTCAGGGTAATAAAAGCAGCTCTTTCAAGAAGATCTACTATATATATATATATATATATATATATATATATATCATACGTGAATGCGCATTAGTTAATCTGTACTTTGTTTTCCATAAAAATAATGTATAAAAACAGTTTTAAACCAAAATTAAGATTAAATTTGACTAGAATATGTACAAATAAGGACCAATTCAACGTATGATCGGTAGGAAGAACAAGGACAAAATGTACAACAAATACGTATGAGCCACTTGAATATATATATATATATATATATGACAGACCGACTGGCAAGTAATTCAATCATGACTGTCCAACTCAATACATCTGGACGATGAAGACTTATTGGTTTTACTTTTAATCAATATGAAGTATAGCTGCACATATATAACATGTAGTGGAAGAATCAAAATAAAGGCGCTTGACCCATGGAATGTGTACTGTGTTTATATTACAAAAAATTACTAATCTCGGTAGGGCAGGGGGAAAGGTTTCAAAAAATATTCTTACCGAACAATAACGAAACGAACGTGGAATAATCATATAACTTTAAAAAAGAAACAATGCAACGTGGAAACACAAATGCTTAGGGCGGGGAGGTGGGCTTAAGCTTTTGTTTTGAAACAGGCCAACAACGGTTGACACAAAATAAAACGTGTAAACAAGAAACAAAATATTGGAATAAAATCAGTGCTATTCAGATCAATCTTGATTTCTTCGGTAATTTTGGACGTGGAGTTGGAGGAGATAAACTGCTGTCGGATGAGGGCGTCGATACAGACGAAACAGATGACGAGGAAGAACTGATGGTAGAAGATAGATTGTGATCGCTGCACAATGATTCTGACAACGAGTTCTAGGAATAGAAAGTTTATAATGTGTTGAAAAATAATCAATAAAAAATATTTTGTTAATATTTGCTTAAATGGCAAACAACAAGTGAATATTCATGAAGCCAAATGCCAATCTGGAGGTTGAGGGCAGTTTTTGAATTTCTGCCCATTGAAATAAGAATCTTCCGACGCTAGTGTCAACCTAGTACACAATTGAATATCAACTTAATCCCAGCATAATCATCTCAGTGCATTTTAATAGATCAGATGAAACATGTACATCGAAATGAATGTGAAAATAGGTTTAAATCTTAATTTTGACAAATTGAAAACAGATATCAACATACGACAATAATAATGTAGTGGCATTTGACACATGAATTAAAAATCACCGAGTCGCCCAATCCCCAACATTACAAGTTAACGCCACGTTGTCAGCTGACTTTTAAAACAGTACAACGCTCGATTCGAACCCAAATGGACATAGGTTAGATCCCCACGTTCGACTTCGCTAAAATGTCCATCGGTGAAAGGCATGCCGTTTCGCATTAAACATTCAAAGTAGCAAAAAATAAATAACAAAATGTGGAAAGTAGGAACAATTTCCATTTCAATCGCCTACTTCATCGTCATCGTCATCATCATTTCGACTGACAATCGGCCTGGTCAAAGCCGACTGCCGACTCGACTTGACAGAATTGCCACGAATTTCGCCAACCGCCGCAGAAGCCAATGACTTGGACATGCCTGGCTGCTTGACGATGTTGACCGGTTTCGAACAATTCACTTTGGGTGCCAGGCTGGGTTTGTCAACGGACTTGTCTGTAGGCTTCGACTTGGATGGATGAACCGTTGATTTGGAAATGGCGGTTGTTTTGCCAACACGTTTAGACCTATTTGTCGTATTGGTGGCAAATGGATAAGACACCGAAGCGCTGGGCAATGGGGCAAGTGAGCGCGTCGGACCACCACTACTACTATTAGTAGTAGTGGGCAACGAGGGTTTGGATTTGATTTGTTGATTGGAAGATGAATGCAACACATTTTTGCTGGTTGGTGTAGATATGCAGCTTGATTGTTGTTGTTGTTGGCGATAATGATGATGCAGAGTGCTTTTGGATAGTTGGTCATTGCTGCTGGCGTGAGATTTAGTTTGCTTTTGGTTTGCCACTGGACGATGTGATTGGTCGGGTTTTTTTGAAGTCGATTCGAGTTGCACTGGGCGGTCGGATTTCAAATGTTTGTTGCCTGTGGACGTTTTAGTTTTGGATTCAAACAATTTGGATACTTTGTGCTACAAACAAAGTATGGATATGTGTATTGAGAAATATAATCATTTCCAAATAAAAGAATCTTCTTTGGAGTTGTGAAAAACAAATACACACCTATAATACATTTGTCGATTACGACAAGTGCTACTCCTGTAAACTACTTAAATATTTCTAATAACCACATACTTTAGAACAAGAATTCAGTTTTATTACACAATATACAATAATATAGTGTAAAATACAAATACAATATCTGCAGTACAAGTAAAATGAAATTATGAACATAAGATATAAAACATTCCAAACATATAGAATTCTTTCAAATGCCAAATATGTCCGTCTATTATGCGCTACACAATACTGAATAGTAAATGTGATCGTGTTTTGTCGTAACCACTTCGTTCACAAGTACTATAGCATTGTTGATTAAAACCTTCGGAAAAAGGCTTTGGTTACACTTAATTTTTAAAATGATCAAAATTCAGATAAAGTTAAAAATAATGGTAATTCTTGTATACGTGTGATGCATTGTACCTTTAAAATAGTCTTAGATGCACTGTACCTTTAAAATAGTCTTAGATACTGAAATGAGAATGTCGCTGTTTAAGATATTTTGTATAATTCGCAACATGATGGCTACTTTATACCGTATAGAGTAAACCAATACAATGTTCATTCAATACAGACTCATATAATTAATCGAAGTAAAAGTTTTACAAAGTCAATTTTGTATTGTACAGTTTCTCAGCTTAGTAAAAGCAAACAATTTTTTAAATATTATTATATATTAAAATAAAGCAAATATTTTAACGCATTATAACAAGTTACTATTCCCTACAAACGTTTTAAAAATATGTTACATTTAAAAATAGTAGTTTAATGCAATACCCAGATCTTAAATTACTTTAACTAAAAACTTTTTGTTAATTATATTTTTTAACATATATTCAAGGTAAATTAACTTAATAACAATGTTAGCCAACATTACAACATTCTTTATTTGAAAAATAAGTGTTTGCATAAACGACAAAGGCACACTTAATTAATCGATAATTATTAAAATGTAACAAGTAATAAAAAAAACTTTTAAATTAACCTTTGTCTAGAAAAATTCAGAGAAATATGTTAAATAATTTTGACACATATTCACTTTTACTAATCAGCACCAGTATTTGAAATCATTCTACAGTACACAGTATAACTTACATTTGACTATATTTTTGACCTATTAAGATTATATAACTTTGATACTCAAAAAGCTAATCTATATATACTTGCTTCCCTGAAATCCAGATTTAAATCAACCGCTTGAAAAGTAACAAACAAAAACCCGATTAAGTTATAAAAACTGCATTTTCTAGAATTATATTAATACGTTGACAGGCTCCTATACTAAGCGGCTTAAATAAATAATTAAACATAAACATGAATTTAAATGTTAAAATTATAAAGTTTACAATTTCTATTTTATTTGCTTATGTATTTCTCACATTACAATTGATTTCTAAACAAATTATGGGTTTTTAAGTTATAACAAATAGTGGTATTATGTTTTATTGACAGAACGAGCATTTATTGTATTTATTTATGGTTGCTACTTCAAATGTTTTACGGGAAACGCATCTTTCAGCAGTGGACATTTTAGTGAAGCCAAACATGGGCCTGTATTTTAGTGCCGGTGGAGGGAGTCGAACCCATGTCCACCGAGGTCCAAATCGAGCGTTGTACCGCTAGACCACACCGGTACTATTATAAAAGAAAATCATTTTTGTGAAAAATATTTTATAAATATTGTTAAGGTAACATCTGACAAACATACTAGTAGAAGCTACATGTGCAGAATGAGGAAAAGGTGCTATTGTTAATTTTGTCTTCACTTAATCGGGTTGCGGGAATGGTCTAGCAGTACAGCGCTCGATTTGGACCTGGATGTGCATAGGTTCGAATCCCACCACCAGTATTAAAATGCGGGCCCACGTTTGGCTTCGCTAAAATGTCCACTGCTGAAAGATGTTTCCAGTAAAATTCTCAAAGTAGCAAACATAAATAAAAATTAATTATTTAACTAAAAATGTTGATTTTTTGCGTTGTATCCGCCATATAATAAAATGCTGAAAACTGAAAAGACTTAATTTAAATTTTGGAAAATATAACTATCGTTTATTTGTTTTATAATAAAAATATAGAACATTTTTAGCTGTACTCTTTGAAAGCAAACGACTGGATTGTTTTGTACTTCAAAAATTAGATTATCTTCGTTGGTACGACAATTTTTACGATTGACAACTATAGTCTGTCATTTTGGACTAAAATTCTTTTCATTTTGTCATTTATCTAAAATATTAAATTGTTTTAACAATACATTCTGAATTATTTTTCTACCAATTTACAGAAACATGTACACCCCCCCCCTATTAAGTTACTTTTAAATCAGAAAGTTAATTTTTAATAAGAAAATATTTCATTTTCCAGTTGCATCATTTTCACAGATAAACCACATTCAACAGATGTTACTGAAACTGAAAATAATTAATTCGTTTTTTTAAATTTTAGTTCTGATTAATGATTGAGATAAATGGAATGTTTATGTTGTATTTTATAAATAGAAATTCTACATATGAACAATATTTTGAAAATGAAATTAAGCACATAAAGTAATATTCAATTGATTACTACAAAATCCATGTAAATTACATTTAATTATTACGTTTACGTAGGTGTTGACCTCTTCACTGTCTGTATATTTACAAAACAAATATTTCTCCACAAATACCAAAGGATATATAGAAAACTTTATTTCATTTATCACTTTCAACTGTTAGTATTTACTTTAAAAAGTCAACTACAAATGAAAATTAGTTTCGTTTTATTACACTCGATTTTCTTACTACTTCATTGATTATATATACAGTTTATTCTACTAACGTGAACAAAATTTAAAATAACTAAAACGGCAGTAAAATTGAACCACAATTACACAATAACAAAGTTTGTATTGACATACAAATCCAACATTTTAAACGTCCAACGTTAGATGTTAAAGGCCGAGCAACACAGAAAAAACAACAACAAAAATTAAAATGAAAGTAATCCAACCTAAACAAAACGTCAAAAAACAGAAATCGTATTAAAATCCCCCAAATCATTGGCCTACTCAATCTCAAAGCGGATAAAAGTGAAACAAATGTTTCACCTATTAATGAACACCCAAATAATTTAAAATAATCAATTTAATAGTATCTTTTTAAGTAAAACAAATAGAAAAAGTCACTTCAAATAGTTGAAAAATAGCGTTCGAACTAGTTGACGTAGAAAAGCATCAAGATACAGAACGATATATTAGTCAAAAATTTGACATCTATAAAAAAATGCCCACGTTTAAATGAAATGAAATATAGCGTATCATTTGCAAAAAGCAAAAATAAAGGGTTTTGTACAATATATCACTTGCATTTAGCAGTTGTTGAAAAAAAGTAATACTTACTATTTAGTACAATTACAAATTCATAATAATCCTGAGGTAGTCACTAATGCTTATAAAAGCTCAATTTCCATGTGACATTCTAAACTAGAGTGTCCACGTATCTATACTAAAGCAGTAGGGATCGAATGCACAGTGGTATTACTGGGATTTTACCTTGTAGGATGAGGACAAGCGTGCGATTTATCAGCCAAGAAACGTCGTCTTACTCCTACATTTGCAATATTGACGAAACCATTAGAAGCGATCATTTGATGTGCTGTATAAATATGGACACAAACTATCGTACACCTGCATCAGCCGCACGTGATAAAAATCACCCATCAAACTTACCGTCGAATCTGGACTTGTTTTATGTACCGTAGCATTGTCCAAACCACCAGATCGATTGTCGACACGAACTTTTGCTTTCGCCTTGCGACTCGGCACAACGCGATTGTCCGAATCAGCAGCAGACGACAAAGACGACAGTGAGGTCGACAACGAGGATGCAGACGACAAACGGGCAGCTGATTTCTTGAAACCGCTCTTGCTGCTGTTGGGCCGACGCTTGTGCGAAGGCAAAGCAGCAACGGATGCCGGTTTAGTCGTAGACAAAGACGACAGACTTGAGTCAGACGATGATGACGACGATGATGATTGGATCATTTTGCGTTTGTGCGAAACGGGTCTCGAACGGTGCACTTCAGTACGTCGGTCGGTTTTCGACGTCGATGGTTGGCGGGTGTCGGATTGGCCTTTTTTCAGTTTGGATGCGCACATGTCACGTTTGAATTTGGGATCGTCGTCGTCTTCTTCTTTAGTAGAAGACAACGGTCGAAAACTTTCGACTGTGTTCAAACACTTGGCTTGACTGCATTCGGACGAGGCTGGATAAGAATATGTGCAAATGTATATAAATATATATATATATATATATATATATTCATTGTGGTTGGTGACGTGGTCACTTCTTCATTATTTCCCATATTTATACGACATGTAGAACGATCGATTTCGATGGCTTGACAAGCGTAGACAAACGTGGAAGAATAACAAAGTTTCTTAGCTGGTAGACGGCATCCTTGTGATGTCGCCACTGTTCGCAAAGATTGACGAGGCCGCCTGATTTTTTGTAAGGGTTATCTCCCTTAGCCCCTAGGGCTACATATAATATACGTATACCTTTTAAGTATCCTGAGTGTGTGTTCGCACCCACCCGCCGTAGAGCAAGCCCAGTTATACCGCTGTGCACTCGGACCCTGCTGTTATTAGTCTAGATGCCTAGGGGCACTTAGTCTAGGATGCACCACGTGGAGGACTAACAGTCAGGAATATCACCATCATTGGAAATTGAGACTTTTTAAGCATTACTCAAATCCTCAGGATCATTAGCATCCCATATATATATATATATATATACTCTTTTTCAGTGAATGTTTTATAAAAATCATTCTTCACCATGCACACATTTTGTAAAGTCGAAAAGGTCAACCATTTGGTATCAGCGATGGACTCAAATCTATTCTATTTCCGACCACGGCAACACTCTTGAATTTATACCTGCAAGAAGTTCCAATGTGTTCTCAAGCTTCTATTATGCTTTATATGTTCAAATCTGTTTATAATTAAACATTCCCGATACCAATAAATTTAAATTCATCAAAAGTTATTGTGTGCATACTTGTTAGAGTATTTCCATAATGAATTTTATAAAGTTAACTTTTAAATTTTTTTATATGCACACTAAAATTTTGTTTGTAACCGAAGAAAATAAACAAAATGCATGTATCTAACAGTTTATGTTTTACAATACAAAAATGAAATATAAGCGTCTTGCCAAGCAATAAATGTATTTAATTTTCAAAAGAATTCCTCCCATCTTACCTGCATCGCCAATTGTACTGTCCATCATCGGAACAATTGACTGTTGTTCACTGTGATCCAAATCTTCGTTATACATGAGTTCACGGCGAAGAAATAAAAATTGTTGTACAAGGCAACAATCGGACGGTCCCTGGGCCACATCGTTCCAATCTGGGTGGGCCAAATATTGGCGAACGACAACGGGCAAACTCATTAGCTGAATTTGCGATCGAGGCTTGGTCGATGTGATGGGTTTTTCCCAGACTTTGACTGCATCTGTAGCTGAATACCCGCGCAATTTGCTTCATTCGTTGTATGTGTGTTGAATAGGGATAAAAATAACAGGGTTATCTTTGATCGGACAAGTATGATATCAATCTTTCGTAAAATAAATAAACCCTCTTTTTATCCTTTTGGGTATGCTAATGATCCAGAGGATTTGAGTAATGTTTATAGTTTCAAATTTCAATGATGGTAATATTCCTGACTGTTCATCCATCACGTGGTGCATCCTAGACGGTGCCCATAGACGAGAACCGACTGCATAGCGGTATAACTGAAGTTTCACTTGACGGTCAGTAAGTGGCTGCTAACACACACCCACGATGCTTAAGAGGTATCTCAAGGTCTTCTCTTGCCATATGTAGCCGGTCAAGCTTGTAGATCCATCAACTGGTGTCGTCAGCAAAAAACATCATTTATCCACCCCGGCCCCCCAACTTCTTCTCATAGAAATTCTAGATGCCATGCGAACTTGGAACTAATAAAGAGGTGGCTCTTCTACCATCGTTGTTGTTTTGCCTTTTCTATCCAATAGCAAGAAATTGTATGCAAAATACAAATAATTATGTCACTTTCACATGCGTCTTGATAACTGAATAAATACTTTTCTGACAATACTATTTCTACGTTTGTCGTACAACATTTAATGACCAAAAACAAAAGCCCATAGTTGGTTCCGATAGTGAAACTCAAAAAAAAAAAACATGGCACCACTACAGTACGATCCCTCAATCCTGCTGTTTTATCGAACTGTTTTTGATATGTCGGTTTTGCTAAACACTTGACAGTGGATCCATCCGTCGCAAATGACTTAAATGTTAAACCAAAAAACCTCTAAACTGTTTTCTATTTCATTTTAACAGACGTCTCGTTAATTGTCCCAAAATGGTTTAATTAGCAGTTACATACATTTCAAACTATGCAAACCAATTGACTATATGCCATCCGTTTAACGAAACAGTGTACGATTACGCAATAAATATAAGCAACACCAACATGTGCTAAAACGTCTAATTAAAAATTATAACAAAATTTAGCATAAAAAATTGGATAAGCATACAAGCAGACACAAAGAAGTCACTGCAAAATAAAGTAGTTCATAAAATGTAAAATTTCCAACAATCATATAATTTGAAAACAGATGTCAGTTTTATTATACATAATAAGATTAATAAAATAGTTATAATTTCTTTGATATATACATATATATATATAACGTCCAATATTTAGAAAATGTAAAGCAAAACCTTTCTTAATTACTAAATAGTTTCTTGCATTAAATACTATACAAATACTTGACAATAGATGTAATCACTTGTTTTTGTAATCATTTGACTCGGATGGTTTAGTATTCTCCTGGTTAGGTTGTCACTATTATCTGTCATGTAATCTAATTTTTAACAAAAAAGTAGGTTGTCTGCTAATTTGGACGTGTTTATTGATGTTCTGTTTTACTGTACTAAAATAATTAAGATCATTCATGTCAGTACCATAGAATGACCTTTTCAGGTCAGTATGTGAAATATTTTTCAAATGAACAAAGTAGAAACTTAAAATTAAAGTTTTAAAGTGTGACATAAAATATTGTTTTTAAAGACAATTGTAACTCTCGCATGAGTTATTTGATATAATTCGCAATATAATGGCATTTTATACTTTATACCAACTATAAGCTTTTCTTCAACCAATCTAAGTAAACGTTTTACAAAGTTAGAGGCCATTCATTACATTACCGTATTTGTCTATCGAAAATGTTAATTTTCTTCATGCAGTAAAATAAATTACAAATTTGAAAACATTTCCATTAAAAAAACAGCTCAACTTTGAGTAATTGAAGAAATAAAACATCTTTTTGCTCTATCTCTTAATAGCAAACAAATGAATTCTTATGAAATATATTTTACGATTTGAGAATTAGTTTTTATGCTTCAATAATAATTTTCCTAAAAAACTAAAAAACACGGCTTTTTCATTTTCACCAAATATTTACATTCTTTTATTAAAATTAGTTTAGCAAGGTATCCTGTAATTTTTTTTACATAAATAACAATTCTTAACCTGTTTATAAATAAATAAAACTTTATTTTCCAAAACAAAATTTAATAAAATCAAAAGATTGACTCATTAAATGTAACCTCTAATTTTTTTTGGGGGGGGGTCTTAGTCAAATGCATAACTAGTTGCTTCTATATTGTGCTGCTTTAACATTGCTAAGTCATTTAGGCCTGGCAAAACAACGATTAGCAAGGTATAAACCCTATCGCAGAAACCAGAACTACAATAAAAAACCAAGACCAACCAGCACATACCTGTAGGTCAATCCGTAACTTTCGCGCATAAAATGACGAACAGCCATAAGCAGAAAACACGCTGGTCCCGATTGGATCATGCATTTCTTGGCTTTGTCGCCAAATGTCGAACCGTTAAATGCCGCCTTGAGCAATTGCAATTTTCCATCACTGACATTGCCCATCGTCATCATTAATTCCACCTGGTCCAAATCGACCTTGGCAGAGTCGAAGTCGAGTGCAAAATGCTTGCCCAATCGGGCTTCGCATTGGTCCAGTACATTCATCAAATCCGACTCGGACTGGATACATTTGGCCGACGACGACGATTTGGGAATGTTGGCATCGTCGTGATTGTCGGCTGGCACAAGCGACTGGTAAAATGGGCGCAGAATAGACGAACCGAGAACGCTAAGTCGCTGCTCGACTTGATCTGTTACGTAGTAGATTTCGTCCAGCGTCATGTATGGAAAGTGGGACAGATGATCGGCCACAAATACGAGTTGCAATAGCAAACACGGTTCGGTCGATGAATAGAGTTTACTCTGAAAATAAGCATAGACACACATACACACACACACACATTAGATTGGATATACACGATTATAAAGTGGACTGATTGTGTATTGTGTCGACATTAACTTGATGAACTGGTGGTCAACAAAAAATGTATTGATTGGTATTGTGACATATCTGTACAATCGACTTATTAATGTAAACTTTCTCGGCTCAAGTAAATTGCTAACTACTATGTCTGGGTGCTTGCATTATTTACGGTAGAGAGGACATGTCACAATGCCCCAATGAGTGATACAATGAACTGTTGACTACTTTAAAGTATATGTTTTGAGAAAGAAAGAATCTGACAACATTTTGATAGCTTCAGGCAATGATTGGTGAATCTATTGTCTCAATAATAAAAGAAGAAACATTGTCATTAAATTGTGTGAAAAGTACAATACAGTCAGCTATTGCAAATCAAATCATACATGAACACGTGAACATTTTTGTCTATCAAACAGTACGCTTCAATTTGAAATAGTCCAACAAAACTGAAGTTCTTTTTCGAACATTTTTATTAGGAAATAAATTGCACTAGTCATTTTAGCCTAGGATATGTGAACTTGTAGATTACATAGTATTGAAACGTCTGTGTCAAACATATCATATCCACAAGAAAGCGTAGCCTATGAACGCCCAATATAGGGCTAATTGTTTTTTTTAAATATTTATTATCAAACAATATACAACTGTTTTTAAAACGACCATTTAATTGGCACATACACAATCAGGTGTATAATAGTTTATACACGTGTAGTCTAAGTTCACAAAGCACGAAATCAAATAGAAAATTAAGCCTATACACACACGTATATAGAATAGATTTAAATACATACTAATCAATCATTAGAATAAACAGTACTGATTCTCCTATTTAGATAATTGCAAATAACTTTGTCACCAACTCGTATGTTCTGTCAATTGGACAGACCTACATGCACAAACATGTGACTGTTTTGTGAGTGAAATTAGTTGACCGACGTGTAATCCAATAAAAGACACCTACTTTTCCATACTCAACGGCAAATAAATGATACAATTAAGGTAAAGTCTAATGGAATAATATGATGAAAGTGAAACACGAACCAATTGATTGATTATTGGAAATAATACATTTGTGTAATAGTATTGAATAAATACTCCAAGGTATTAAATATATTGCTTTCACAACACGTGAAAGAAATTTTTATTTCTTTATTTTGAAAGATTGGTTGTGATCCAAACATACCAACTCATTTTCCTCACTCTTGATTTTAAATCAGAATTATCTCAACAACTACATACAGTATACATATAGCTTAAGATACCTCTCAACTATCCTAGGTTTGTGCTTGTAATCATCTGCCAAAAAGGAAGCCCAGTTATGTCACAGTGCACTCGTTCTCTGACCCATTCGTTTGAATCCAGGCCTAACTCATCATCATCATCATCAAAACAATTAACATTGAAAAAATGCACGTTCCAACAATACAAACACCTCGCGCGCGCGCGCACCTGCTCAGTGTCAAACATGGAAATCAAACTGCCCAAAATTGAACGTCGATGTTGGCGATTCGATCGCAACAAGTTGTACAGCGTGTGATTGACAGCCAAAATGGGACCAGTGCCGCTGCCACCATGGCTTGAGTTGGGCGATCCAACCGACTTGGAATCTACTTCTTTGGCTCCTCGAATGACAACTGTCGACTGGCAATTGGGACTAGGGACCATTTGCGACTGACGAGCGCTTTCGCTCAATACAGCGTGCAGCTGATAAGACATGTGAATGCCAGACAAGGCGCGTATCTGTCGATGGAATAATTAAATTGGTACACGGTTAACGGTGACCGAAATACAATAAGTGCAAAATTGATTTTGATTTTGTAATTATTGTATAACCTTAATTTTTATTAGTTTCTGACCTTCTTTGCCAATGGTAAAGTGCAATTTTTTGTACTCTGTGATGCTGAATATACTTCCACTGAAGAATTTAAGTTGATTTTAATAATAATAATAATAAATAAATAAATAAATTGACTCTTTGTAGTCATTATTCCTCACTTAAACATTTGATTAAGAATAAATTCAACAAATATTGCACGATTCATTATTTTTACAAACATTTCAAATATTGACAGGTACATTTAAGCAAAAGGCATAGTTTGACCCTTGACACCTTTCAGCTTTTTTGATCATGAATACTCGTACCCTAAGGATGTTAACACCCCACACAATGGAATTGTAAAAAAACCTCTACTGATGGTATTAAAATTAATAATGAACTCGATGTTATCGTAAACTCTGAAAATATTATTCCAAATCTATAAAAATTGCCTTAAAGTTGGCCAAATGAAAGTTTCTTCAACACTTTCCATCCATTTATCTAATCCAACTAACCGCAACGAATCCTGGATTTTTGTGTTCAACTTCTTGCAAATAATGTGCTGCTTTCGAACGAATAGCCACATCCCAATCCGTTTGCAAACAAATCAAGGCACTCAAAAGTTGGGACGGGTGAACCAAGCCTTGTCGCAGAATGACCGCAATTAGACCCAGTGCCGCTAAGCGCACATTTGTAGCTGGCGTCACAATGCAATGTTTGAGGATGATGGGTAAGTAGGTTTGGGCCACGGCACTGCTATGACCCGACTGCTGATCGACCAATTCTTTCAGCGATTCAGACTTGAATCGAATATGCCCTGAAATACAAAATACGAAAACCCATGATTATAACAAATTGCTTCTTGGAACAGAGTCATTTTAACACGACCATCAACAGGAGAATTTTCCTATGTAACTTTTTGAGTCTATGTGGACGTATTTGTAAGCATGTTCTCTGTCTAAGTGTCATGTTAATTTTTACAAACCTAGAAAATAGCACTAATAATATACACTGTGTGCATTAGCGATATACCTTATGAAAAACTTAGATGCTACCAATATTATTGCTAAATAGCAAAAATGGTCACGGGACCAAGAAAATCGGTTAAAAAAGAATGATCACCACATGATTTAGATTGTTTTTTGAAAGTGCAACATACATTGATTTAACACAAAAAAAGAAATAAGTAAAACAACAAAACGTTGGTGGCAAAACCACTTTTTCATTAGTTCCAAGTTTGCATATCATCCCAAATTTCTATGCGAAGAACTTTGGGGGTAATAGATGAAGTTCCTTGGCTAGAAGACAACTTCCTTGCGAAGACGCTAGTGTTCACAGGAATTAACGAGGTGACCTTTCTCAGGAGAATTGCTAGTTGATACCGGTTGACTTATCCACAAGTCTAACCGTCTACATATGGTAATTGAATACATTGATAAGCCTTTTAAGCATCTTGAGTGTAAGCTAAAACCCATTCGCTGAGCGAGAGTCCAGTAAAAGTCCAGTTATACCAATAAACACTCGATCCCTACTGTTATTAGTCTATATGTCTGTGGACCCCCAGTCAGGATGCACTACGTGAAGGAAGAACAGTCAGGAATATCACCATTATCGGAATTTGATACTTTATAAGTATTATTCAAATCCTCAAGATCATTAACATTACATTGTTATAAACCTACAGACTGATCGTTTAACGACTTAACCACCCTAACAGGCTTATTGTTAACCAGTTTGATGTACGCCAAGTCTAAAATATCGTATAAAAACGCTATTTCTCTTAACAGATTGCTTTGCGTGTTCAAACTTTGTTCCAAAGTCTTCGTTTAATCCCACATGACATTCATTTCAACTCAATCTCCCTCCCTCCAAACAGTGTTATCAGTCGTCAACTATTCTGCAATCTACCACCCCTTATTTTACCATCTTCTATTTTCCATAACACAACCGCTTTTCTGATCTTTCGGTCAATAAACGTACAATTCTTCGTCTAATTGAAACAATGCCATGCAATGTACGAGTCAAGTCTACAAAAGGATAACACTGCAACAACCCCCCCCCCAAACACATTCGTTCAAAACATACACAAACGCGATTCGGCTACCGATTTACGCTCTTTATGGACCAAGTACTGCGTAAGATTGTCCAAAATGATACATTGAATTTCGTGAAATGCCGACGGTTTGACACCGACACCGGCGTCAGTCGCACGGACATCGGGAGGTCCACTACCAGTGCCATTGTTGTGCGAAGTGGCAATAAAAAATCGACTGAAAAACGTTTGAACCGACTTGGCACAAAACAAATGATCGTGTCGAAATAGCAAAAATCCCAATCCTGTAATGGCCTTGTGACACAAGTCGGGATCGTTCATGTCCGACTTGGAATCGGACGCGATAGGATGGCTCGAGTTGGAAACGACAGGAACTGAAGCGTATTCGGCAAATAGCATCAGTGTATCCATGACTTCGTCCAAGAGATTCGCGTTCTGTACAAACTGGAAATAAAAATAGCATTATGTGTGTGTAACAATACTTTTGAATAGTTTTTATACAAAATAATTGCATGCCAATTAAAAATCCTAAAAAGTTGAATAATACAATTTTTGGTGAATTTGTACCTCCTCGTGACGCATCCTCTAGGCTAGAAACCAGAAACCAACTGACGTGATATCTGAGCTTCGGTTTTAATGAAAGATAAAAACATACATCAAATATATAATAAAAGTATTTTAAAATACACCTTTATCAATCATAGGGACACAATTTTGACAGAAAATAAAATGAGTTTGTCAACCTGCGTAAACAGTGGCGCAATCTCATAAACGTCTTTTTTTTAGTAAAAAAGCTTTCTTTCACGTCTGTTGGGTATACGTGATTTTGGTTACTTAGAAAAAGTATATGAAAAACTTGTCAACCAATATGAATCAATTTAGACTTGTGTAATTAAAAATGTAAAATAGTTATACCAACACTACTAAAAGCGTTACTAACTACAACTTATACTCAGATCAACATTATTGAACAAAAAATTGATTTGTAGTCATGTCAATACAGTGGATAAACAAAATAGAAAACCTAGACGATTGTAATATACATAAATTCCGAATTTTTTTATGTACAGATAATAAAAAATATTGACACTACTTTTTGTACATTTCTCAAAACAAACAATATTAATTTTAGAAATGTTATATTAGTATTGTCAGATTCACTTGAATAATAAATTTACTAGGTTTTCCAGTTAACCAATAGCACTGTACAGCTGTTTCATCCTTATTTGGAATCATCAGCAGCGCATACCTCTCAAGTTTTACACACACATGATCTTGAACCCACGCCCTATCTAGTGTCAGGCCAGCGCCTTAAACCACTGAGCTACGGGTGGATGACCTTCGACCTGTAAATTCATTATTTATAGTGAATCTGATCAATTCTAATTGCCCAGTGTCCTCAAATGCTGCTACGTTACTACCGGTTTTATATATTAATTATATATTAATTTTCATTACAAATAATCGTCAAATAACATTTACCGATTCGTGATCGCCATCAATAAAATAATCCAACGAAAAGTATTTACAAATAAGGCCAACAGTATATAAAGCTCTCAACACGGACGGTCGGGTTCTGGAAGAAACGCGGGTACACGTACTGATTTTGGTCGTCAACACTTCGCGCAATTCAACGGATAAGTCGGTCAAGAGCACTGTTCAAATAATAACAATTGTTTGATATAATTGCGGTTAAAAAAATGTAGCAACACGATTAAAAAATAACACTCCAATCATATCTGATGCAATGTTACGTATCGCAAACTTGGCCAGTTCAAATTCCGATTGGAAGAGGAAAGGTGGTCAGAAGCGTACTTGGATGGATGCTGTTCGGGACAATCTTCAAACTATCTTGGTCGGAACTTTATGTTGGAAACAATGGTATGGTCTTTGGATTGATATATCCCTACACGCCACCAAAAACCGTGAAGAATGGAAGGGCATTATTTGGGATGCTACGTAAACTTAGAATTAATAAAGATGTGGCTCTGCCACCAACGCTTGTTGTTGCTTCTCAATTTACATCATATAACCAACAAGTTGGATAAACTAATGGCCGGTACATAAGTACAAACCAGTACTGCTACAAGTAATGCACCTTTCGAACATGTTTGTTACGCTTATTAAGCTATCGAAGTGGATCGTTTATATGTCGTATAAATATGGGAAATAATGAAGAGGTGACCACGTCACCAACCAAAATAAATAAATGAATTAATTAAAGTTTAATCCTCGATTGCCACCGACTGCCAAATACACTTACCGTAATATCTGAAGAAGCATTGCATAATCAAGTTGGGGTCTTTGATTACACTGTGCACCAAAACGGCCAAACACGACAAGGCACAATCAACGACGAGACGACCGTGTTTTTGAATAAATTGCAACAAATCCATTTGCAATTGAATAAACTCTTCACGACTGTTGATTGGAAAAAAGTACATTCAGCATTTAGAAAGAGATGAGACAGGCGAACGATTGGTCTGTTCAGCCAAAACTGACAAAGTTTAATCCAGAACATGCCAAGCTAGCTCAATAGTAAGACTTTTAACACTGGGACTGAAGAGGCAAGTGGATTCGGTCATTTAAGCATCACCTCAATTCTTGGGGTCGAAAACCTAATGACATTTCTCCAACCTAGTCACAATATCCGAGTGAACAGAGTTCTATTAAAGGATGGACTGACTTAATTTTTGTTTGTCTCAACAATTGTCTCTTTCAAATCAGTCATTCTATTACAAAAAAGGTTTAAACTAGCATACATCAATAAAACTGAACAAACTATTTGAACAAACCACATTTCCTATACAAATATGAATGACACAATCAAAGAACCAGGAATCCAGAGTTAAAAACTTTGAGAACCGCTTCGCATTTCTCAACTGGGCTTATAAATGGCTATATACATATATATATGTAGAATGTTAATGATTATGAGGATTCAAATAATTCTTGTAAAGTTTCGATTTCCAATAATGATAATATTGCTGACTGATCATCAAAACTTATAACAGCAGAGACCGAATGCACGATATATCTTGGTTTCTGATGTGGCGGGTGGGTGTATGAATACACCCAGGTTGCTTAAAAGGTATATCAAGGTATACGTATACCATATATGTAGCCTCTGGGCTAAGAGAGATAACCCTGATAAAAAATCAGACGACCTTGTCAATCATTGTGAACAGTGGCACCGTCACAAAGATATCGTCCATTAGCGAAGAAACTTTGTTATTCTTCCATGTTTATTACGTTTATCAAATCATCGAAATCAATCGTTTAACATCACACTCAATTAATTAATTGATTTTTTGAAAACAAAAACATATATATTTTCGGATTTTATAAATAAATTCAATTCAAGTGTCCGGTTAATGATAATCGTAATCAAAGTTTACGTAAAACTTAGATAAATTAAGCAAAATGATTACACCGTATAATATTAAAAATTATTGTTACCTTAATTAAATATAATTTTTATATAAACAAATATATGTGGTAGAAAAAGTTAATTCATAATCTTTTTAAATTTTAATAGATTTATTGTATAACAATCAATCAAAAAGGCTTTGTACTTTAAAATCAAAAGTTTGTTTTAGAAACATATTGAAGCTCGTGTTAAATTCAAGTTCAATATATCTTCAGTCACTTAACATATAACAATGATCATAACAATAATGTATTTACCTAAGATAAAATAGATTTTAAATTATTAAAAACAATAATTAATAGAATAAATTAAATCCAATTGTTTTAAAAAGTTGTATAAACAATTAAAATAGACAGACTAAGATTTAAAAGATTATACATGTATCAAATGCAACTTTATATAAATCATTAAATAGTAAACAAAACAGTAGACTAATTACTACGAGAACAAAGTTTAATTAATCGATAATAAAAATAATAATAAAAGTTAGTGGCAAAGCCACCTTTTTATTAGTTCCAAGTTCTCAAAGCATCTCGAATAATTCCTTTCCACTGTTCATGGTATTCGGAGGCGTGCACAGATATGTCACTCCAACGACTTTGCCATTGTTTCCAAGATAAATAGGGTGGACCACCTTTCCCTTTCTTCCAATCGGCATTTGGACAAGCCAAAGTTACGGAGCGTGGGAGTGCAATTTTTTCAGCTATACAAAGTAAACTGATGCCCATGTAGTTAGCAGGTATTTACCAATCACCCTTCTTGTAAACAGGAGCAATAATAGCACGATGCCAGTCTTCAGGGTACTGCTCAGTTGTCCAGAAATCTGTTATAATGCCATAGAGGTCTCCAGTAAGCAGCGAGGGGCCATATTTGAAGACATATGGAGGAATTCTTAGCTTTGAGTTTACTATATACGCGCATATAATCAACATTTGGAGGTTCTACGGAGCTTGAATAAATTGCAGGAGGAACTGTATCAAGATTGGGTTGATCTTGCAGCCAGCCTGTTGTAATCTCAGGATGGTTTAAAGTCTGATTAAAGTGAAGTAACCAGTCTTCGCTTGAAATGTTAAATAATCCAACTTTAACTTTGTTATCACGGCAGAGTTGTTACAATTTCTTGTATACTTTTCCACTGTCATTATGGCGAGCAGAAACCTCCAGCTCATCTGCTACAGAATCCTAGTGTCTTTGTTCATCCTCCTCATAACTCTATCGAAATTCCGCACGCAATAATCTTGCTTCGTTTTTTCTCGTGAATATCATTGCTTGTGTATAAAGATATCAAGAATTGGTGGACAACCAGTTTGGTCCTTTTAAGTTGATTAAACATGGGAGCACCAAAACAGCTGAATCGATCTTCCGTTTCGGAATGTTACAGGGTTGATTTATTCCCATACTGCAACTTAAAACAACAACTGAAGCTGATATATATATATATATATATATATATATATATATATATATATATATATATATATATATATATAAACAATCTGTTGTCAAAATCAATGCAGTATAATTCCTGTTTTGTAATACTAATTAATCATATGAAGCACATCTAAGCTGTACCAAAACATTCCTTATCTTACAATTATTAGTTAAATATTTTATAAAAACTAAAATTTTACACCAATGGTACTTTAGGTCAAATGTAATTTTTTTAAATCATCGTACATAGTAATCTAAAATTATTCAATAAATAATTAATTTCTGTTATATGCAATCCAATTCCACAACATTTTCCCAATAAACAGAAAAAGTTTTAACTTAAATACTTCAAGGAAATTATGAAAAACAATTAATATTACCTACAATATTAAAAATATATTGTTTTTACTATCTATTTTCTTATATATGTACCTAGTTTTTAGTATTAATTTTTTAATAATATACTTGTTAAAATTTTCTGTAGATATTAGTAGAAAATGTTTTCATTTAATTATTTATTGATACTCCTACAGTAATATTTAAATTAATGTTTTAATAATATTCAGATGTACCTAATGCAATTAAGTAGTGTAAAAAAAGCCTAATCATTCATACCGCATTAATTTTGACCACTACCCATGCATCAATGTGATAACAATAATGATAATAATAATAATAATAATAATAATAATAATAATAATAATAATAATAATAATAATAATAATAATAATAATAATAATAATAATAATAATAATAATAATAATAATAATAAATAATAATAATAATAATAATAATAATAATAAATAATAATAATAAATAATAATAAATAATAATAATAATAATAATAATAATAATAAATAATAATAATAATAATAATAATAATAATAATAATAATAATAATAATAATAATAATAATAATAATAATAATAATAATAATAATAATAATAATAATAATAATAATAATAATAATAATAATAATAATAATAATAATAATAATAATAATAATAATAATAATAATAATAATAATAATAATAATAATAATAATAATAATAATAATAATAATAATAATAATAATAATAATAATAATAGCAATAATAATAAAACAATAAATTGTCAGAAAATAACTAAAACAAATCCGAATATCAATAAATTGTTGAAACAATTATTTTTGGGCAAACATTTTACATAACAATATCCTAAATAATTGCAAATACAGACATCATAATTGAATTAATATAAAATATATAATCAAAATAATAGCTTTGTTTATTTAGATTAATGCTAATTCGTTCTGTATCTTTTGTTAAAATATCATATTGCAATAAGTACTTACAGGTAATATTACACATATACCATATCCAAAGATAAACCCTACACAGATTGTTATTTTAAACATCGCTTCTCGGCTCTTTGGAGTTAAGATCATGTATGGTGGAATGGTCTAGTGATACAGCGCTCGACTCAAACCTTGGTGAACATGGGTTCGATAACAACCACCGGTACCACATGCGGGTCCACGTTCGGTTTCGCTAAAATGTTCACTGCTGAAAGATGTTTCTCGTAAAACACTTACAGTAGTAAAAATTTTAACAATCAAACTATAGAAAAGGTACATTCACAATATAATATATGTCTATATAAGAGGTGATACTCAAGGCATCTAACCAGTCCAAAAACTAGAACCATAACTACTGAGCCACTAAAGAATACAAGACGACCTTGACACAATAACAACAACACCAACTACTACTATCAATAATAATAAAATCCACTCACGATATATTGACCAACGTGCTTGCCTCTAACAAAGCATTATCCGTTTCGGGCAAATTATTGGCCAATTCGCCGATGACATAATCTAACACCGTAATTAGATGATACAACAACTGGGATGACACATGCTGCTGCTTGGATTCATTGGTAGTGTGCGTGCAGCACTTGTGCAACAATCCAATAAGGAAGCCAATGTGCGGACGGACAAATGCCGGTCGACCATGACTAAACAAATGCAAACAGGCGAACAGACCGAGCATATCGAGCGGTTGCGAAGAAGGCTTGGACGAATCTGCATCGTGTGAGTTTGGACATGACAAGGCGAAAAAGTTGTCTGTCGAGTTGATAAAACACGTTCGTATGGGGGAATGTTAATAATTATGAGGATTTGTATGACGGTTATAAATGTTTGTGTATTTTGTAGTTTCAACAACGGCGATACTACTAACTTCATACCAACGCGTAGTGTATCCTACATTAATAAATAGGACCCGAGTGGACAGTGGTTTATCCAAGTTTTCATTTTATGACACTTTGTAGGAATGGTCTCGCTCAGCCAAATGACTACACCTAAATTACGTTTACCTTGAGAAAGCTTTTGAGCATATTGGGATTGTACTATGCACTCATCTGCCAAAGTAAAAATCTAGATACACATCTACTCGGGTGTTAAATCATGAAATTGCTATTTTCAATAACTAATTCTATTATACAAGTATACAGCGGTATATCTAAGTTTCCGCTTCAGTTGAGAAATGTACATATAAGCACATCGTACTGATTAAATATATTAAACCATACTAATACCATAGCACGCCGGGTGATCTACCGGTACATCACTCAACCCGAACCTGGGTGGGCATGTGTTCGATTTCTATCAACTACACTAAATATGGGCCCCGTCCGGCTTTACTAAATTGTTCACTGCTGAAAAATGCGTTTCCCGTAAAATATAAAAAATGGTAAAAAAATTAAATTAAATAATTATGTTATGTATCCCATGGTTAACCTTGAATTTAAAACTTAAATTGGGATGCTAATGATCCTGAGGATTTGAGTAATGCTTATAAAGTCTCCTAATTTCCAATGATGGTGATATTCCTGACTGTTAGTCCTCCACGTGGTGCATCCTGGACTAGGTGCCCCTAGGCATCTAGACTAATAACAGCAGGGTCCGAGTGCACAGCGGTATAATCCGGGCTACCGCTACGGCGGTGGGTGCGAACATACACCCAGGATACTTAAAAGGTATCTAAAGGTATACGTATACCATATGTAGCCCTTGGGCTAAGGGAGATAACCCTGACAAAAAATCAGGCAGGCCTCGTCAATCTTTGCGAACAGTGGCGACGTCACAAGGATGCCGTCTACCAGCCAAGAAACTTTGTTATTCTTCTACGTTTGTCTACGCTTGTCAAGCCATCGAAATCGATCGTTCTACATGTCGTATAAATATGGGAAATAATGAAGAGGTGACCACGTCACCAACCAAAAATGAATGAATGAAGAATCTTTCCTAATACCTATTATCTATTTCATCATTTCTATTTAGTTTATAATATTTAAAAAACAGAAAAGCCAAATTAGAACCCAAACATTGGCATACATAAATAAATTAAACTTAAATTGCCTAGGTAACTGGTAAATTTTAACCAGAACATATGTTGTACTAACCTACATACTTTGTATCTGTTTCAAAGGTCAATGTAACTATACCTGATTTCAAATAATTACAGTAGAAACATCAAGCTACAAATGCTATACAAAACTCTTTTATTTGCCTAAAATCATATAAAAATATTTAGTCATGTTGCTATGGGAATATATCCCTTTGATAGCAAATTGAGAAACCTTGTCAAGTTTTGTAAACAATTACCCTCCCATTACACATACATGTCATCTGCCAGACAATAAACTCAACTCCATTTTTACATTTACCGTATGTAAAAATCGCTTACCGTGTCACCAATCAATGAATCAATGTAAACATCAATTATCACATATCTTTTTTTTTTAAAAAAAGAACATTTTCGATTTAATAGGAGTTCGATATTAGAATCTGCACACAAATTGATTAAATAGACACGAGTGCGTAAAATTATGTTGACTGTATTAAAGTGCCATCGATAAAGATTGCTCATTTATAAATGTATATATATATATATATATATATATATATATATATATATATATATAATAGTAAGTTAACTCTGTGCTAACAAAATTCATAAATAATCGTTTGTGATCTAACGGCAATTAAGTTGACATTATTAGTTCGATTTGTTTATAATGTAACTACACACACCCAGGCACATACAAACCAATCGATAAGTGTAGAAAAATCCAAAAATAATGCAACGCACCCAGTTTGTGTTTGATAAGTTGAATGAGACGATTAATTATTTGTTTGCAACCAATATCGAATGCACTTTGAGAATCACTTGTAACAAGTATCTACATTAGAAAAGTATGTATATAAATAAATATCTAATTATGCCATTTTCATAGAAAACATTTAAAAAAATGAATATTGATCGAATGTAAATTGAAGAAATACAATACTATGTCAGTGTAACAAACAAAAGATGGTTGCTCATATAATCGAAACAAAAAATATGTTGTGAACTAGACGGAAGTCAACCAGTAGCACTAGGGCTAAAATTGCTTTTATAACTGGTCCCAAATCCGGTTGACAAATGAGGAAGGTTTTGAGCGCAAGGTTAGTAACCTGGCTTATGTAAAAAAATTGATGTTGGTAAAGAAACAACACAAAAGAACGCCATTCTATTCAACTATGTTTAGCAAAATTTGAATAGATTTTCAATGTTCGATCTGTGTGTTCTTCAATGCCAGATATTTTAATGTACAATCATATGGAACAATTTTGTTGTCCCATGCTCTTCAGAACGAAAGGATTTTAAATAAATAAATAATAAAAAACAAATTACAATTAGGATATTTTATTAACAAAGTGAAAAATGTACATCAGCATTTAGTTCTTGTCCACAAACTAAAGCCAGCGTTTATTCAGTCGCGTTCATTTTTTCATTTGGTTGGTAACGTGATCACCTCTTCATTAGTTCCCATATTTATACGATGTAGAACGATCGATTTCGATGGCTTGACAAGCGTATGACAAACGTGAAAATAATAACAAGTTTCTTGGCTGGTAGACGGCATCCTTGTGACGTCGCCACCGTTCGCATAGATTGACGAGACCGCCTGATATTTTTGTCAGGGTTATCTCCTTAGCCCAAGGGCTACATATGATGTATGTATACCTTTAGATACCTTTTTTAAGTATCCTGGGTGTATGTTCGCACCCACCCGCGCTGTGCAGATCGGACCCTGCTGTTATTAGTCTAGATGCTTAGGGGCACTTGGTCCAGGATGCACCACGTGGAGGACTAACAGTCAGGAATATCACCATCATTGGAAATTGAGACTTTATAAGCATTACTCAAATCCTCAGGATCATTAGCATCGTTATTCAGTCACGTTAGATTAGTATCAATTCAAACATAAACATTATAATATCGTGACATTAAAACAAATCATTTAAAGAAATTATCATTTATTCGAAAAATATTATTTTAAAATTAATTTTACATCTTTTAATTTTTCTTTAATTTCGGTTTGGATAAATATTGTGTTTCACGAATATAAATTTTACTTACTAAACAATAGCTTTAAAAAACGAAACTAAGCACATAAATTAATAGCGATATAATTATAAAAAATATGCAGATTGCGTTCCATAATTACATAAATGTCGACTTCAAAACATGACTTTTTACTCTTCGTAAATTTAAAAACAAATATTTATCCGCAAATATAAAATTCAATATAGCTTACTTTATATTATTATTACCATTATTATTATTATTATTACTATTATTTATTAACATTTGTTTCGAAAAAGTGAACAGTGAATAAAGCCTAATTAGTAGCAGTTAGATTAAATCAAACAAGGGGATATAATAAAATAATATATCTATAATAAAACATTAATCCAGTAACCAAAATGTCTGCTCGTTAATAATTATTAAAAAAACTGAATAATCTAAGCAAAATCGATCAACCCGTACACCAAAATTAACACGATTGAGGGAAATTTGTTTCAAGCAAACTTGTAAAGCTAATAAATCAAATTCGCGTTTACAATATTCATAATTGTTCCAATCTACACGAATATGCTATTTCCGAGTTCATTTTGCCTCGCTTTTTAACGAAAAAAGGTTTTCCTGCACATCAATATTTATCGAAGTCCAAATGACGAGAGTTGGCGTTTGTGATAGGGGTCGAGGACAACTCCAAGGCATGTCCAAGTACGAATCTAGCGCCTCAGCCATTTGCACTACTCACATATACACAATTTATCAAAACAAATGTACTTCAGGTTTCAAACATTAGCTTGTCATTACTGACTTCCAATGATCCACAGCTTGGGATACTAATGATCCTGAGGATTTGAGTAATGCTTATAAAGTCTCAATTTCAAATGATGGTGATATTCCTGGCTGTTAGTCCTACACGTGGTGCATCCTGGACTAATGCCCCCGTGGTCCGAGGCACAGACTAATAACTGCAGGGTCCGCTACGGCGGTATAACTGGGCTTCCGCTGACGGCGGGGGTGCGAACATACGCCCAGATACTTAAAAGGTATCTAAAGGTATACGTATACCATATGTAGCCCTTGGGCTAAGGGAGATAACCCTGACAAAAAATCAGGCGGTCTCGTCAATCTTTGCGAACAGTGGCGACGTCACAAGGATGCCGTCTACTAGCCAAGAAACTTTGTTATTCTTCCACGTTTGTCTACGCTTGTCAACCCATCGAAATCGATCGTTCACATGTTGTATAAATATGGGAAATAATGAAGAGGTGACCACGTCACCAACCAAAATGAATGAATGAATGAATGTTCCACAGCTTGTGTCAACATGCAATTCAATGGAAAAATTGTAGACAAGTCATAAAAATGGGAACATACATGATTGGTGAACAAATCGAGAAAATCCATATTGCTGGGCTTGATAGTAGTGACCGTAACGGCAGCCAATCCAGCAATGCGTCGATCGAGAAGCTTCAAAAAGTTTACATGCGACTTTGGTATGGGCGTTAGCCACAAATTGTGAAATATTTCAATAACCAATTTCTGTCAACAATTTAAATGAAACAATTTAAGCAGTCTTTTCATTTATATATTAAATATTAATGATGTATAATTTTACGGGAGGTTCTAAACCACCACAACATTTTTGCGCAAAAAAATAATATTATTGGTCAGCCTCCGTGAGTGAGTGTGAGTCACGTTAGTGCCTTCTTTATCAAAAGGGGGATTGTTTGATCTTGAAATATAGATAAGGTGGAAAAATCAATATTTACATAGCACTATACGATTTGTATTGCTTCATCGTGCAAATTTAGTCACACTTTTTGAAACTTTTCCATCCCCAACTGCTGAGTAATTACGTGTGAGGTTCTAAACCACTACAAAATTTTTGCGCCAAAAAATAATCTTATTGGTCAGCCTCCGTGAGTGAGTGTGAGTCACGTTAGTGCATTCTTCTATCAAACGGGAATTGCTTGACCTTGAAATATAGATAAGGTGGAAAAATCAATATTTACATAGCACTATACGATTTGTGGTTGTTTCATCAAATGTGAATTTAGTCACACTTTTTTGAAACTTCTTTCCATCCCCAACCGTTGAGTAATTACACACTCACACAAAAGGTTATCTGACTCTTATTGGCTCCTTCTTTCGCAACTTTTTCTCTTGGTTGGTTTTGTCATCTACCGAAAATTTTTGTGTGCAAAAAGAACCTCCCAATTTTACGATACTAATGGCCTTTCTATCTATAAAGCACAATGTCTCAGTGTTTAGAACTCTAACTGCTAAACCTGAAAAAAACTAATATTACAACTTTAAAATATTAAAAAAGTTGACTCCTCATATATCCATAGAATATTTGTATTATATGTAAAATGAATTATAATGAGGATGTTAATGATCATGAGGATTCGAGTAATTCTTGATATTGTTGACTGTTCCTCCTCCACGTTATGCATCCCGGAATAGGTGCCCATAGACATCAAGACTTATAACAGCGGTATAACTGGGATTGGCTTCGGTGGATGGTTGCAAGCATACACCCGGGCTACTTAAAAGACATCTCAAGGTATATTTATACCATATACCATGGAGCCGTTAGGCTAAAGTAGATAACCTTGAGAAGAAATCGAGCGGCCTCGTCAATCTGTACCTTCACGAGGATGCCAACCAGAATGAATGTATTCTATTAAGACTTCTAATACTAGTAGTAGTACTACTAATAATAATAACTAACTAACTTTTAGTCAACAATTTATTCATAATAACAACAAGTATAATAAAAAATAAACTAATAGCTATAATATTTAGTTGTCATTCCTCAGAGAACAAAGTAGAATGTAAAATTAAAATGTAGTGCTATAAAAATGATTTACAAAATACCGTGTAAAGCTTATCAATCGTCAAATGAAGTAGAATTTTAGCACTTGTATAATGCGTAACCCTATTTACTTTCTAATGTTAATCACGTGTTATATTATATATATATATATAACCATAAAAGAAAATCATTGAAAAAACATAAAAATTTGTTAATGCCAAATTAATTATTAATATCATTATAAATTATTATTGCGTTTTTTTTAAATAATATAGATTGTATATAAATGCAAGAAAATTTTGTTTGTTAAAAACATTGTGCAATTTAAAAATAAATTAGGCTAGTTTTTTAAGTTGTAAAATATAATTAACACAAATTTAGTTCTTTGCTATGAAGGAGCAGAAAAAAATGTATTTAAATTTTTTAATCACAGATAGTTTAGTTAGTTTTTTATTACAAAAAGAATACGCTACAAATTTAAAAAATATAATACAATTAAACCTTTTAAACATGTTTGACACTGTGTTTGATAACTAATAAGATACTGACTCAAAAGAATCAATATTTTGTGAACCAAAATAGGTCATTGTCTACAGTCAACTTTGTACAAACTCAACTTTTGATGGTTTATGGTTTAGCATGTCTATGTGACAAACATCATATTGCTTTTGTAAAAAATTATAAAATAACCATTATATAACAAATTATGTCAGTCAATTTAACCGGTAGTATTTTTATTTCAAAATATAGCAATATCATTTAAGCTAAAATACAATTTCTTTATGTCATAGTCAAAATTGTTTGAAAAAACAATGTTACATAACTGTAAAATTTATTTTAACTGTATTTAAATTGATTTTTACAGTAGAAAATATTTAAAAATAGCTATGTTTTTTTTAAATTGCCATTTAATAGTATCATTGTTTTTTTATTAATGGTATTGATTGTTGTTTTTGTTTAATTATACAAAACATGTATAAGCATATCTAAATTTGAAAGGTCATTCAGATAAATTTCATGCGTTGTCAAAATAGAGACAACAGTTACCGGTGTTACTCTAGATAAAATCAACAAAGCATAGTAAAAATGGTTCTTCTTTGTACGAGGATAATTGACCACAGTAATTGATCTATAAACACGCGGTCAAACTTTTCACAAAAATCAGTTCAATGCATAGCATATTCCGACGGTTAATTACACAGAAACACCATCCTCAAAGATCAAAGGTGGAATGTAACTTGTAACGCTACACAACACAATACACACTCACAGCCAGCCGCCAACAACAAAAGGGACGTACATTAACCACCATAGCACCAACTCACCCTAATCGTTTCTTCGTCGTGAAGTCGCCGAATCAGTTTCAAACAAATATCATTGCAAATCGGTTTGCCAATAACTGGACGAACGTGGTGTGTCGAATCGGCAGCCAGCAAATTGTTCCAGTTGGACAACAGTAAGTCGCGAAAACACCGAATTACGCGTTTGCGCACACTCAAACCTTTGTCTAGCACGCGTTCCGAAATCATGGGGTAGTATTGTGAGACCATTTGGGGACAAACGGTCATAAAGCGACTTATCAGTTCGACGGCTGCCTCGCGTACAGCAGTCGAATTGTCCAACAGCCGAGCTCTTACAATGTTTGGAATGTCAACGACCATGCTTGGAGATGGTTTGGAGATTTGAGGTAAGGAGCCCATAATTTGGGGATCAACATCGATAATTGAAGCCAGACTGCGCAACGCTTTCGAACGCATGGGTACCGAAGATTCGCCGGCAAGCTTGAAACAAATATAACAATATTAATTTAAATATGGCAAGCACTGAAAATGCCGTTTAGAAAAAAACAAAAAATGTTTTTTTATTACTTTAACATAACTACCAACGGAAAATATAATTATCTATTTTTGCTGGGGTGGTCTAGCGGTACAGCGCTCAAATTTGGGCCTCGGTGGGCATAGGTTCGAATCCCATCGCCGACACTAAAATGCGGGCCCACGTTCGGCTTCGCTAAAATTTCCACTGCTGAAAGATGTTTCTTGTAAAACATTCAAAGTAGCAGACATAGAATAAAAACAAAATAAAATAATAATCGTAGCATAGTCGTTTGAATGACCCCAATATTAATCTTTTCAATGATTATTATTTAAACCTAAACATGTAATGGTATACATATTTAAGCCCTCTAAGCAGTCTAATTAAGGAATCAGAAATTATTATCTGACATATTAAATAAAAAAATTGAAAAATGCAATCCAAACAAGAAACTTCAAATTCAAATTAACTCTTCTTTAAATCACAAGCACAAATCCCCAGTTTCAAAATTGGCCATTTAATTTAAAATAGCAGACTAATAATCGTGGTGGGGTAACTAACTCCTCTGAACTGACAGATCTATCTTTAATCCCTTAACCACTACTTCCCGTTCAAGCTTATATAACCCAAAGGCACTACAATTCCAAAATTATGTACATATAGTGGATTAACTAGTAGCGCCAATAAATATATCGCAAGTTCAAATTACCAAAACTTTATTAAAACTTTAACATTCTCCAAGCATAACCAATTAATTAAGCATTATTGATTATTATAATTATTGATTCCTTTAACACATTTTTGTGATCCGAGAGTTGTATTCACTGGTTGGTTTAAATATTGTACTTTATATAATTAAATTGAATTTATGTATCAACGTAACTGAATAGACGCTGGTCTTGATTTACTTGCTTTGTGCTATTATAATTTATGTAGGCAATTAATTAAATACTAATTATTTCTAATAAACGAGTATTGAATACAACGTTCGCGTATTTGTTAAAAATCCACAACTTCAAACTAACTGAAATACCCAATTAAAAAATTATCTATAAAAGACAATCGACTTTAATTTCAACCACAATAATGCATTCAAGTACAATAAAATGCAACACGCATTTCAACAAATTACACAATACAAAATGCCACAGTAAAAAATTCACCGTGTATTGCTCGACCAACACCCAAATAAATTCGACAAACAAAGACGTACCTTGCCAATAAAACTGTACAACACATCGAAATTGGGCAAAACCGAATGCCAATAGAGTAGTGCTATAGCTGACCAGTGGGCATGGGCTGTCAGTCGAGTGCGCATCGAATTGTCCATCGTTGGCCGACAAACATAACCCAAAAACCGTCGATGTTGCGTTCCCAGCTGGGCCAAAACCGACCCCAAGCGCCGCTGACCCGACCCGGTTGGCGGCTTTACACCGGAATTCAAATGAGCGAAAGACAATTCGCTTAGCAACGAATAGCGAAGACGATCGGAAAGCGACTTGAACTTTTTCGTTTTGCTGTTCGAATGCTGCTGCTGCTGCTGCTGCTGATGGTAGTGATGATGATGTTCCGGTTGATTGCTAGACACATCTGCTGTCGAATTTGACGATATAATCAACATGTCCTTGTTGCATTCGTGTAGCCAAAGAGCCAAATGAAAACGTTGAGCCATCTAATAAACAAACACGAATGGGGGATGTATTGTGTAAAATGTTTTCATTGCGATATGGATATGGTCAGAATAAATTTGTACATTATTATAATTTATACTTGGCAATACTGCCAACTATATTCACAAGCGGTCAAAATATGAACAAAAAATAAATTACCATTTAAAATATCATACAATTAATCAATAGAAGTAAAATAAGATTCAGATTAGTTAGTGACAAGGTTACCTTTTCATTATTTTCAAATTTGCGAAATACTATTTTGAATGCAATTGTATCCGCAACACACAAAAGGACATAATTAAGTTTATTGACTAAAAGATGGTAAACGTATAACTGCTCCAGTGTTCATAGAAGTTAACAAAGCTTCTTGACATCTAAGAGTGGTCTCCTTTATCCAAATCACTACATATAGTTTTAGTATACTTTGCAATAGTTTTTCAGTATCTTGGGTGTATGTCCGCATCCAAAAGAAAAACTATATACATTTTTACTCAAGTATAAAACCAGGATGCACTACGAAGAATTGTGAAGTCAACTGAACAGGAGAGACACTATTAAAATATGATACAAACTTAATATAAATATCATGACTATTCACACTCAATGTATCTTTACAATATCAATAATAAGATGGTGATCATTCTAAAGATATAAATAACAATCATGCAGTCTCCATTTTGGAAACGATAATAATTCTAACACTATATAGCCCCAGTACATAACAATATATCAGGGTTTCCACATACAAAATGTATCTAAAAAAGTACAATTTAGCCAATGGAAAACATGCTCATAGAAAATTGAAAGACCACACCAATCTTTGTAAACAATAGCGCCATCATAAAAACGCTGTTCATAAGCAATCCAACTGGGTTACTTTTCTACGTGTGTTGTCTATGCAATATTTCCTTCATGCATGCAGATAATGCTAAGCAATCATTGAAGAAGCTTTGCATACGTAGAAACAATAAAAAGGCTACTCATCAAAAACAACAGCATTTTATCAATTGCAAAAGCATACCAAAGCGAGACAATCGCAATATTTAGTCGACAACTCCGTCAAATGTTTGTCTTTCAAACGCACGTCGTTTGTCTTGTGTCGAATCGAATTCCACACGTTGCCAAAAGCCCAGTGCCAATAATTGCGATGATACATGGGAGAGCTGATAAACCCGATGATGCGTGCCTGATAAAGCGTTTCACGATCAAAATGACCTTCCGTATCGTCCACACTCATCGACCTTGCTGACGATGACGAGACATGCGACTTGTACAGCTTGGCGCCTTGTTTCAGCCCGACAGCCAAACAAGTAAGCAGGTCGAGAGCAACAAGTTTAACAGGCACGTCGGCGTTTCGCAAACGACTGTTGTTGTTGTTGTTTGTTGCTGCATTTGCAGTGTTTGTCGTATTTTGCAGTTGTTGGATGAGGAAACTGCCAAATATGTTGAGAAGGATGGACGAAGCTGGCCATTCGAGGGGCGAATGGAAAGTAACGAGGATTAGGTCGTTAATGATGATTTCGAGAACAGGACGAAAGTCAGATTCGCGTTTTGTAGTAGTCACCCTACAGTAAAACAAATCCATATATATATATATATATATATATATATATATATATATATATATATATATATATATATATATATATAACTATTTGGTTTTTACTGCTTAAATGTTTCAATGGAAACATTTTTCAGCAAGTGGATATTTATTGTGGTCATATATAATTACGTATTTAGCGTCAGTAGCGAACTCCAATTGTGTCACCTTTAACGCAATACAATAAGCCAACCAAAATAACGAATAAGTTATGGGCACAATGTAATTACTTGTACAAACATGGTTTTATCTTATGCTCAAACATTTACAATAAACCAGTCGATCTTTTTCCAACCATTATCGTAATAATTTATAAAAGACTAAAAATGCAAAATTAACCTTGTACACTTTAAAAAATAATAACTCAAATGTGGTTTTGATAAATCTTTAAATTAATATACATTCATTTATATACTTATTGTTGTTATTATTATTATTATTATTATTACTATTATTAATTTTACAATTCATCTATAAAAATGAAAAGATATATCAGCTTTTATACATATTTTGTTAATAATCCCATTAATTATTCCATTTGAACTATACACACACACACACACACAATCCAACGATACAAGCTACAAAAAATCGACTAAATAAAAAGTAACTTGTTAACAAATTATTCGAGTTGCAAACGGATAAAACTATAAATCTAACAAAATCAATGTACATCCAACTGAAATAAAAAAAGAAACAACTGTATAATACTATCAATAATCATTACAAGCGTTTCTAAACACAAACATCCGAATGGACACACACACGCACACACAACACACACTCGATGTGCAACGGTTTTTGAAATCATTCTAATATATCAATCGAGATGCACATACGAAACGCGCAAAACAAAACAATGGGATGTAAGTAAAAGTCAAAGATTGATAGGAATGTACTATATGATTTAATATTTTACGAAAAACTTAATCTGATTATTTCTTAAGGTACTACACAACAATATTATTATTATTATTATTACTGGCAAATGTATTACTACAAAATGAATAATTAAAAATGACACGTTGATGAATCATGATGGTTAAACAAACATTACACTTATACAAATGTGAAAAAGAGAGAAAAGTTAGGTAAAATTGACAAAAATTGCATTTCAAAAGTTTAAGTAGTTATAGCGATGTTTACACAAAACAAACAATACTTATAACTAATCAACATCAGCTTACAGATGGCAGTTCGTCAATCTCATCATCAAATTAACTCTCGTACCACATCCAGCATACAGTAATTATATTCATACAATTGCATTCCATACAGTTGCTTTTTCAAAGCCTATTTATTTATCAAATACAAGATGCATTTAATCAAACACTGTTTGTCCAACTTTTGCACACTGGCGTACATTGTAAACATTTAACTAAAAGTGAGTATATATATATATAGCTAATGCTTTTACTGTTTTACGGAAAGCGGACATTTTAGAATAGCCGAACGCGGACCCGTATTTTGTGCCGGTGATGGTACTCAAACCTATACCCACCCAAGTTCGAATCGAGCGCTGTAACACTAGACCATCCCAGCACACACACACACATATATATATATATATATACAAATATAAGTAGACTTTAAATATTGCCTTTTGAAAATGCCCGATATCAGATAGTGAGCATGACGAAGAGCAGTATTGTAATGTATCAGCACGTGTTTTTCGTCGCGATTAAACTGCGTTTGATCAACTGCACTTGGCTCCAAATTCAAACTGCTTTGTGTTGGAACTGGAGTTGCCGATGAAGTGCCGGTAGATTTGCGTCCCGAGCCACATCCACCTCCAAACGATAGGGCAAGTATCGAATGACTTGGCGTTTGAATCAAGCCTTGGGTAATTGACAAAAACAGAGCGGTTAGTGTGTGAATGTTTAAGAATTGTGAATGCATGCCCATCTTGGCAAACTCGCAATTGTCCAATTCCGCTTTGAACTTGGAATTACAATTTTCATTGTAAAAATATGACGACGACACAAGTCTATAAAACGTACAAAACAATAAATTGTAAGAATAGATCAATTGATTCTAATATATATATATATATATATATATATATATGGGATACTAATGATCCTGAGGATTTGAGTAATGCTTATAAAGTCTCAATTTCCAATGATGGTGATATTCCTGACTGTTAGTCCTCCACGTGGTGCATCCTGGACTAGGTGCCTCTAGGCATCTAGACTAATAACAGCAGGGTCCGAGTGCACAGCGGTATAACTGGGCTTCCGCTACGGCGGGTGGGTGCGAACATACACCAGGATACTTAAAAGGTATCTAAAGGTATACGTATACCATATGTAGCCCTTGGGCTAAGGGAGATAACCCTTACAAAAAATCAGGCGGCCTCGTCAATCTTTGCGAACAGTGGCGACGTCACAAGGATGCCGTCTACCAGCCAAGAAACTTTGTTATTCTTCCACGTTTGTCAAGCCATCGAAATCGATCGTTCTACATGTCGTATAAATATGGGAAATAATGAAGAGGTGACCACGTCACCAACCAAAATGAATGAATGAATATATATATATATATATATATATATATAATGAAGAGGTGACCACGTCACCAACCAAAATGAATGAATGAATATATATATATATATATATATATATATATATATGTATACAGCCATCGTCTTTGTAATCAATACTCACAACAATTTAGATGTATATATAAATATTTCAATTATACTGCAGTTGCACAGTTACCAAATTGCTAGACGACCATTTTTAAACAACAGAAATTGGAATCTCGCTATCGAGGACAACACAACAAAAGTTGATAAAAGAGCCACCTCTTTGCACAGTATCCTGAATTCCTATGCAAATCGAACTTGGAGGGTTAAATAAAGTTTCTTGGCTAGAAAACTGCTTCCTTGTGAAACAAGTGTTTACAAGAATTACTAAGACAATCTTATTCGATGGAATTGGGAGTTGACGGATTCACAAGCATCACCGGCTACATATAATAAATGGATACCTTTTAAGCATCTTGGATGTATAGTAGCACTCGTTCACTGAGGGAATCCAGTGAATGTCCAGTTATATCGCTGTGCACTCGGTCCCTGCTATTATTAGTCTAGATGCCTATGGATACCTAGTCCAGTATGAACCATGTGGAGGAGCAACAGTCAGAAATATCACCGCCATTAGAATTTGAGACTTTGTAAGCATTAGTCGAATCCTCACAATCATTAACATCCCTTGTATAGAACTGTACTAAGTGCCCACTTACTGAAAAATGTTTTTTTTGTTTGTGTGTAAAACTAATAAGCAATGAAACCAGTAAAATGCTTTGTTACCGAAAGGGATTCATCCTAAAATCAGTCTTACTGCACAACATAAACTCTAATTCAAAATACAAAATTGTGAACAATACACATTTACAAAATTTGCTATTCCAGGACAATTGTTTTGATTGTTGGCATTTAAAGAAAAACCTTTTTTAATAATCATACCATGCCGGCTATCAAAACCCCGTATCCATAACTTAAAATCCGTTTAAACATAAACATTAGCCGTAACGACCCACTCCCCCCCCAACATCTTTAAAAGTAGTAGAATTATTAAAAATAAAGAGCAATTGACAAAATCCCAAACCTAAATGTTCGTGCAGTTCGTTTGTCGTGAGCACTCCGTTTGACAGTGTCGTCGGAAGATATTGCAGACGTTGCGGTCAACCGTTTGGTGTCGCCTTCTGTCAGAAAAGTACGAAATATTTCGTCGACAATAATCTTGCGATGAGCTTCATATTGGCCATACAGTCCCGTCAACAAAGCCAAGCATCCGCGAAACAATTGTTCGGGCCAAACGATCGAAAAAGCGGCATGGATCGATCGGGTCGATGCATTCGGATAAGTGCGCAGCTGCATGCCCAAAACTTTGGCATCCTGGTCGACGATGCGCTTCCATTCGTCCATCATGTGCGTGCCGGTAGTAAGGCAAAATAGCGGAATTGTCATTGCAAGTGCCGTCAAGCTGATGACAAGATTGTCGGTAAAACGATTGGGTTGGTAGGAAACTAAGTTGGACAGAAGAATGACAATTTGCGTCACTCGCAACCCAATCGAACTCATGGCCAATATCAGAGACGCGTGATGATGATGATGATGGTGATGGTGGTGATGATGATGATGATGGTGATGATAATCAGACGACGTAGAACGAGACGAACGCATACCGACGGCTAAAATTTAAAAAAATAATATGAATACTATAAATTAATCAATAAATAGTTTCCGAAATAGTACGTCTAAATTGGGTATGTTTGTTAAACCGAAATTGCATAAAAATCAATTGTGCCACTTATTGGTTCTATATGTAGAGGACTGTAATACTCCTAGTTTGGAAACCATAACCTTCATTATCATAGAGTAGGCAAACAACCTCTACATACGTCTAATCATTGAGCACACATTTACTTATTACGACCTTCAAAATAAAAATTAGATGCCTAAACTCGAAATCTGTTAATGTCAGTAATTTTGCAGGGCTGGTCTAATGGTACATTGGGCACCACCAGCACTAAATGAGGGCCCTCGTCTGCAATTGTTAAAATGTCCACTTTCTGAAATATTTTTCTCGTAAAACGTTTAAATAATAATAACAATAATAAGTGTAAATTAAATTATCTAACAAGATTATATTATAGAAAAAACAACAAATAGACCATTCAAACGCATAGCAGGCTTACAAAAGAATTGGGTCAGCACATCCAGCTGACGCCGTACAACCAATACAACGCCCTCTATAAGATCTTCCATCAGCAATGGTCGTGGCATGTCCGGTCCGACAATTATATTCAGCGCAATACGGGCACAATCCAAACCAGTCAGCACAGCACTCCACGTCGAATCGGTCCACAACAAGCCTTGGTCATAGTGACCAAGTAAATCGGTTGGAAAAGAATTATCGCCACATGATTTGGATTGTTTTTCGAAGCTCCGACATACATTGGTCTGACACAAAAAAGAAATAAGTGAAACATTGAATACACTAACGAGTACGTAGACGTTGTATGATAAACGGATCAAATACTCGTTCATTGAAGGTACTTAATCTGTAGTTGTTTGCCCACATAGACTACAACAGAAAGCGAATAAACTAAGACTATAATTTATTTAATCACGTTCAAACTTCATTAATACAATTTAATTATTCAAATTACAATATTTAAACTAGCAAGTGAATGAGACTCATAAATTACGAAAATTGTATATTTGATCATTCAAAGGTACAATCGACAATTATTATAATCGGTAATGCTTAATTAAATGGTCATGACTGAAAATTGTTAAATTGTTCTTAATACATTTTCATACATCGAGAGTGCTACAGCACAGTACGAAATAAAATGCAAAACCTTTTTAAAACAATTTCGAACAACCAACCTATCCATTCCTACTCTAATGTACTACACAATACCAGATTACAATCCCCCCTTCAAATGTGTAACAATCATAATTCCATCAGTGTTATTTAAAAATAACTTGCACAGTCTAAATAGTTTTATGGGAGGTATAGTAATTTGATTCTTCATACAAAACCAAAAATTATTTGTTCTCCGTATTGGTAACTTGTACTGTACCCCGCTAGACGACCCGGATACAATTATAACTTTCAAATAAAAATATAAGAAGACGTAAATTGTGAGATGAATTCATTTCGTATATTCTCGTCAGTCACAAACATTGCATTTACCAGTTCACTTGCAGTTGCGGTGACAAATACATTGGTCGGACAATGCGTCGCTTATCTAATCGGGCTAAAGAACACATTCCTAATTGGATCAATAAGAGGTCAAACGCAAATGAACACTTGTCTACATCATCCATATTACGTCACTTACTACAAACCAAACATCAAATCAACTTTAAAAATTGTTTTAAAGTGCTAATTACTTCTCCAGCTTCGAATATGTTGAAAATTCTCGAATCTGTTTATATTCACACATTGAAACCTGCTTTGTGTGCACAAAAACAGTTCGTCACTACATTAAACTTAGCTTGGTCGTAATGATTGTGTGTAAATGTTTGAGTTGTATTAATTTAAATGTTATCTGTACCCCCCCTTTTTATTTTTGTATATATATACTAAAATGTTATATGTTTGTGACTGACGAGAATATACGAAATGAATTCATCTCACAATTTACGTCTTCTTATATTTTTATTTGGAATTATAAAGGGAACCCAATGCTTTAAATTATAACTTTATTTGAAAATATACGAGAAAAAGAAACCAACAAATTCATCAATTGCATATCAATATATTAACAATAGCGACATTTAAAGGCAGAGTTAACATCAATAAGTTTCAATTGTTTTTCTGCATATTAAGTTTGTTGGTTTTGGTTTTCCATCATGCGTACAAAAACCTTCACCTACTTATAATTAGATCGTCAAGAATCTATATAAACAATATAGGTCAATTATAAAAAATTCTGTTTTTTTTTCAAGTCAATAGATAGAACTACCGCCCTCTAACTACAGTGAAATGCGCTACCATTATTTTTAAATTTACTATGAAAATAAACATCCTATTCAATAAACCAAGTTAATCATTAAATAAAAGCATTCCACAAAAATCAATAATACCAAGAATTAAAAAAATGTTTGAATTAAAACACACTTGTCGCCATCTATACAAATTCTTATAACGCTGACAAAAACCAAAAATTTTAAATGTAAACAACTGTTTGCTCGCCTTTACGATAAATACAAATTTATGAGAGAAATGTCTTGGTAACACAATATAATCTTTAACAAGAATGAAGTAAATAAGTAATAATAAATCAGAAACGTAAAATAACCCCCTATCTACGTTGCACAAATCCAAGTTTATAACAGATATACTATTAAAAAAACAACCGTACAATTTCATATAATAGTTAAAAATGTAAACAGATGGCAAGCACAATGCTGATAACATCAATAACCCTAACCAAAATGCGTTTGACCTTTAATGTCTCAAAGTATGCATGTGCATTGTGCCTACATCGAATCAGTCATACAAATAAGCTTTTGGTGTAGCGTAGTAAGAATCAAAATCTTTACACTATTGCTATTAGTATTGGTTCATTCGAAGTATCGAATTTCTTATACGTGCACTATCACTGATATAATTATCATTTGCACACACAATGATAAGAAAAAGATAAAAAGGACCATTAAACATGTGATTCGTAATAAACAATCATCAATGTCAAAAGATTTTTTCAAGTCTAAAATCACAACAGAAAATTCTTTTATAAACACCAAAAAATAGAATTATTAGCACAAATACTCCGTACTTTGCATCGAAGCCTATCGTCAAATATTGGCTTTCTTATCAAATGTGTGTGCAGTGAAAAATGAGCCATAAACTGCACATTCTAAAAATTCCTTATACTGTACATTTATTTTAATTTTATATTTTTATAAACAGAAAAAAATACTTTAAACCTATCGTAAAATTAAGGAAGAAAAGACATAAAATTACAGGCATTAGTCAAATCCTCAAGATTATTAGCATCCCAAATATGCCTAATGTAATTAAGTGGTGTTATAAAACCTAATCATTCATACCGCGTTAATTCTAACAGCGGTCAACATACTATATGTCTGCACATTGATAAGCAATAACGCCTAAAACTGAACCAATCAACTGACAATACGTTCAATGTCATGCAATTGATTATTTTGATTTATTATTGATCCAGTATAATATTGTTAAATTGGTTGGGGCGTCAAAATAAAACAGTATAAATTCAAAACCTTCCTTCGCCCCTCCCCGCCCCATCACGAACGCAGCACGAATGCCAACAAACGTACCAACTTGGCCAAATCGGGAATCAAATAGGCAGCCTTTTGCATATTGACCAGCAACAACGTCAAAAATCGAACAAGCCGACCAGTCGGAATGGTAAACATGGATCCGGCTGCGCGTATCTTCCCCGATTCCGAACATAACACAACGACATCGTGCTTCGTCAGCTGAGCCGAATGGGGAACAACCGATTCGTCATCATCGGATTGGATACTTTTGACCGACTGTTGGCCAAGCCGCGATTGAATTTGCGCTGCCAAATGCACCAAGTCCAATTCCTCGACGCGGCGCAAAATTTTCACCAATCTTCCGGTAAACCGATTGAGCATATCCACGCCCAACTGACTCTCGTCGTCGCCATCTTCGTCTGACGACATGCGACCTGTCGAACTGACAGTTGACAGAGATGAAGGTGAATAGTGGTCCGTATCGCCATTTTCCGATCTAGGCGAGTCCAAATCTGACGCTACGTCGGTCCGCCTAACACCTGACTCCAAAATGTACTCGTCGTTGTCTTCCATTGCCGAACTGTGTGTATAGGCCAGCGTGCTGGGAGTGCAACAATGTTGACTAGAACATATTGAAGAAGTTTCACCATCTGCAATTTCGTTAGTCGAATCTATTGAGTCGTTATCGCCATCCAAATATCGACATTTCGTATTTGGCGTAGGCGTTACGTTCAAATCAAGACGCTGTCGACTGGAATCAAACGATCGATTTAGTTTAGGTTCTGTTGACGAACGTTTGATGACTTTTTCACAAGTATGATGATCCAAATTGTTTTCATCCACGTGACTGGAATTATCATTACATTTGGTTTCGGAGACATCGTTCATAGATTGAAATTTTTCACAGTTCATTTTACAGGCTTTAGAGGAAATAAACAAATAGGATTATATAAAACAAAAATAAAAACCGAAAGTAACATAAATAACGAAACAAACAAAACAATGTAAAGAATATATATATATATATATATATATATATATATATATTCTTCAAAACAAATTAGTGAAAAATAGGATTTGTTACTTGGCCAGTTTAACATAAGAGTTATCGAAGCTAATATCACCAAATCACTTAAATGTATGTACATTGTATATGTACAGACACAACTTGTAACAAGTTTCGATTATATTTGAATTTCTTAAATTAATCAAATAGAAGAAAAAAATGAATAACATGTAAAACGTTTTAATTCAGTAGCCAAAACCCGCTAAAAAATAGAAATATACAAAACCCATTTATTATACCCACATGTCCCATAGAGAAACAATTTTCATCCACTATGAAAAATACATCGTATGTTATGTTGGAAGTAGGAATAAATGATAATGATAACTGTATTTAAACGACTACCCATCAACAAATCAACCTATTTTATTGATTTTGTATAATAAAAACGATAAACTTTACTGATTGCAATTCGTTTAACAAATGAAGTTACGTCCAATTTTAATTATTCAAAATGGCATTTTCTTCAAACGAATTAAACTAGTAAGAATAATATCTTAATAATAACTTTGCATTGCCTCAAAATATACATTAGACATTTTGCAACAACAACGTAATGAGAAAAAGCAAATTGTTAACAATACCGATATCCCTCTTCAAATATTCATATAAAACAGCACACTAGTACCAGTACCTCAAATACCATGTTCCTAAAGCAATTAACAATGTTAATTATACCAACAGTTTGTTGTAACAAACACAAATTTTGCAATTCATAAATTCATACACAACTTTATAAATGCTATTAACTCAACAATTGAATTTTGTTTGTGAATAAATCACATACTTAAGCGGTTGCAGAGGTAGAATTTTTAGAACGTTTAATATGAACTACAAATTATAAATTAAGTAAAACTATTTATAAGTTGAGCTTGAAAGTATAACTAAGACTATACTCATTTATTTTAAATTTTATAAATCAATTATTAACTTAAACTAGTTCAATAAGCCCAATGAGTTAATTAAACTCACTCTATATATGTGGACACTACATTAAAAAGAAATACAATAACTTAGACAAAACAATATGTAAACACAAAACAATATTTAAACAACAATTAATAAAAACAAAACATAAAGTAAAAAACTGTATTGTCAAAATCAAAACAAAAATTAAAATGTAAAACGCGAAATCTGCGGCCATACTGAAAAAAGAAACCAAAATATGTGAATAATAATACTAACTGGAAAACTAATTTTTGCAAAAACCAAAAAACAAAATATGACCGGATGCAATCTTTATCCAGTCATACATGGTTTTCGAATATGCTATTTTTTATTGTTACTGCTTTGAATGCTATGCGGGAAACATCTTTCGGCATGTGGATATATTAGCGAAGGCGAAAGGTGGTGGAGGATCGAGAACATGTCACAACATCAAACCTGTTTTAAAAACGCCCAACTTGTACATGGATTCGACTCCCTCCACCGGTACCAAAATGCAGGCCCGCGCTCGGCTTTGCTAAAATATCTACTGCTGAAAGATGCGTTTGTCGTAAAACATTCAAAGAGGCAAAAATAAATCAATAAAGCCTCTAGCCAACTAACGTAACTCAATAAAACCGAAATAAAACTGATATTCAAATCATCGGTCACGTAAATATATTAATAGACTACACAGGATTCAAAAGTCGTATAACATTGCAAAAATGTATCCACATTAGTAAGTATTGCAATTTTGTCTGGAAGATTTAAACTTCTTCAAATAATTCTGTGAACATAGATAACGTTCATACTCTGGTAATGGTATCAAGTTTTGATAACAATAATACATCTGACTCCATAACCTCGGTGTAATACATCCTGGACGAAGTAAAACAAAGACCAAATGCACAGCGGTATATCCAAAATTCCGATTTGGGTTGTCGATGCACCCAAGATGCTGAAAATATATCTTAAGGTGTGCCATATACTATTTTGTAGCTGTTGGGTTGAAAGAGTTTACTCTGACACAAAATCAAGCGACCTTATCAATCTGTGACCAATAGAGGCGTCACAAGTATACTACCTACCAAATAAGAATTTTTATTACTTTATTGCGTTTACTGTACAAATAAACATTTTCCTCATATAGTGGAAAACAATAGTTCAATGCACATCACAAATATAAAAATTATGAAAATTTAACCATGTCATCAATTAATCAATCAATCTATGATTGATTGCATAATTAACCTAGTTTTTTAAATTAAAATTGAAAAATTTTGTACTTGATTCCTTATTGTGCATAAAAGTCAAAAACATCAATGGTAAATATCCTCTTTAAAACCATTATTCAAAACCGTACTCACTGGAGCAAATATTTTTAATTAAATATTAAACGATCATACGACAAATCAATAAGAAAATCTGTACGAGTCAATATATCGTTATTAATTTTTCAGTACATCGTTGTAAAACCTCAATTATCAATGAATTAAATAAAATCAAAATATTCCATTGGTTCAATGCACCAAACTGAACGTGCAGTCCAAAATGAAAACGTGAATCTAAATTCTACGTCCAACACAAATTGCAGAAATATATGACCAACTACTGCTTAAATGTTTTACTGGAAATGCATCTTTCACCAAATAGACATTTAGCAAAACCGAATGGAGGCCCGCATTTAGTGTCGGTAGTGAGGATCGAAACCATGCCCACCCAAATTCGAGTACAGCACTGTACCAATAGGCCATCCCGGCAAAAAAATGTGCAGACGAGTGCTACGACGATAATTACCATTACATCTCAGTATCCAGATATTCAAATAAAAAATTGAAAAGCAGTCATTGTTTATAATGGCGCTTACATTTACTCAGTACAATTATTGAATACATAATAATCATTGATATTTACATTTACCAATTATTACAACTAATATATCAAGAGCTTAATTCATACAATGTTTTACATACTTGACGTCATATTATTCATCTATGCACCGATAATTACTCGTTAATTAATTAAATGATTAGTTTTAATATTACTTACTTATAAATAATTCAATAAAAATAAAAATATATTAAATCTGAACATGTAGGCACAATTAAGTATAATTTACAAAAACTAATGCATTGTTAACCAAAATACGTACATCAATAGTTATATATAGTTATATATAAACCTACTATTTTTATCCACGTTTCTCAGAACGTCTTGACTAAAATTGCTGTCGGTCGCTTGAACCAATTTCTTTTTCAAATTGTGCACTTGTAAACATACACCATTTTCGTTCTAATAGAAATATGCAATTTTCAAAACAGAATACGAGTGCAATCATTAAAATCTCCAATACATGAAACACACTACGTACACACTGACAACATACCGATACAGAACCAAAATATTTTGCTCATCATCATTATTCATGAACTCAGAAAATAAAACAAAATAACAACTTACTTTCACATGTATAATCGACTTTTATATTTTAGCTATAAATGTGCAGCTAGATTAATGTATTGTGTGCAGTAAATAAAAAGAAACAAATAAATGTTTTCGTCTTCTATATTATAACTTTATATGCTCTTAGCAATATGTTGTTACACTTTCAAAACAAATTGACAAAACAATAAAAAATGCTCACCAAACACATTCATAACAATTTAAAAATGAGAAATAAAACTTTAATCTAATTATCATGCATATTTTAGCAGGCCTGGTGCAACAAGTAAAAATTAATTGATTGTTTCCAAGTTTCTAAAACATCTCAAATAATCCTTTTCCAAATAAACATGAAGTAGTAACATTTCTTGGCTGGTAGACGTTATTCTTGTGACGGCTCCATATTAACAAAAAATGTTCAACTTAAGATGATTATATTGGGGACTCACTATTATCGCCTAAAAGCATTCATCATTTTATTGGATTAAGTGTAAAAAATACTTTCACATTTAAACCAAACTTACAGGTAAAAACATTGCTAAAATTGACGTATATCGATCATTAATAACTAAATATCGATTTGGATTTTCTACTTTACTACAAACCTGGCTAGTAATCAATGTAAAAAATCACACACGCCCTCTCTCCAAAATTGCAAGTCGTTTTCACAATAGGCCACCAATGTAATTATAATTAAAGTAACTGAACGTATGAACTTAAAATCCTTTGAAAACTTTCATTCCAATATAAAACAAATACACAAACATTTGAAACTTACACTTTCTTCTCTTAACAATTTCGTACTCTTCATTGATAAGTCATCACAAACCTTTAACTTAGGTGTCACTGTACTTTCACTACAAACAGCACTCGACAAGGAAGAATGCATGCCATCCGATAACAAAACAGATTGGTTGGTCCGATGAATTGTATTTTGGAGATCACAATTTTTAAATGATGTAGATGACAACGATTTATACATAGATATATCCTTCAAACTTTTATCCGATAGCTTTTGACTAGATTCACAAAAAGAAGGCACATCCATAGGTGGGGGAACGCTTTCCGGATCAGATGTGGGTGAATGAGTTGAAAATAAATCAGTACTAGCCGGAGACACCGAAGCATCACTACTGACGGAATTAATGTACTTGGTCTTTGAGTCGGACAAATTTCTCGCAGCCCGTTCATCCGAATACAAACGTTGACTATCTTCAGACTTAAGATTTAGAAAACTTTGATTCTTATTTGCCAAACGGCTAGAATGAGATTTGTCCAAAGATCTGCTCACCCGCGTTGGTGATAGTTCGGCCATTAAACCACGAGGTGTACCATTGTTCGTACGCTTAGCCTCGGTTTCTCGTTGCTGCCTACGACGCTTGACACGTTCGACTAAAGCTTCGGTAAATCCTCCATAATCTGCCATAGACTCTTTTTCATCGTCAGCCATGAGTTTGCTTTCCTTGTTCAACAAATGCGATCCATCATTCGTCTGAATGCGATCTATACATGAACTATCCTTATTATATTCGTCCGTCCCATTGAAGTTCCAATCTTTCAATAACGAATTGGCACACTTTTGATCGGCGTTTGCATGATCGGCCACACTCCATCGTTTCAATTCCTCCAATTCTGTTCGCCTACGCCGGCCTCGCATCTTGCTGCTCATGCGCACGTGTTGCGACTTGGACGGCGACGACATGTCCGAATTAGTCATCTGATTCGACTTGGCATCTGCCGGACTAACCGAATCGATATCGGTAATACACGGCGACAAAATGGGTTTGGGTGATAGCGATGGTATAGGCACGTCGTCGTTCAAAAAGCTTCCTAACTTGGTATTCGTATGGCGCTGATTTGTAAGACGAGGCAAATAGGCTGCCAGACCGTGAGGAGTGCTATTGTACGAATTCTTGTCAAATGCAATATCTGAACACGATGTGGCATTCATAATTACATTTTCGTCAACATCAAACAATCGGGTGGATGTTGAAGCGGATTGGGCAATCAACGAAGGGCCATTCAAGCAGGACAAATTTATCACAGAATTTTTGGACAATGGCACCGAATGCGTTGCACTTGGATTGGAAGAATGAGACGGATAATGAGACTTGGGTGAAATGGAAGGGGTCGAGTCAAAAATCAATATTTGGGAGGAATTGGACAATAGCGTTGGGTCGGACGATGCAGCTTGGTGGGACGAAACTGGATCTATAGTTGGATTGAGAACACCGTGATAAGACGATTCTTGGGATTTGTTCGAATCGTTCAAATGATCAAACAAGCCTTCGCCTTGATCGGTGTTATCCTTGTCATGATCAGCATGGACTTGATAAGATTGAAATAATGTGACTGGATGAAATATTTGAGACAACGCGGGATCGTGAATTCTTTTAGATTGATGATTTGTTTCCCCACTTAGCAATGGATTCGTACATTTGGGAGAATTTTCAACATCTTTACTAGTGATTTGCACTGAAATTAGATTTGGATTAGTGTTCGAAGTAGCCGCTCCAGAAATAGACGATACGGATAATGGATTTAAAAATTCTGTTAAAACCGTTGATTCAGATTTTGCACATTCATAGTGAGATTCCGAATCAGTTTTAGAATATTTCACATTAGTATCATCAATCAAGGAATGGACGTTTGAAAATAATGTAACAGATGACGGTTCATTATGCTTACTAACTCCAACAGTAGATTTCTTTATTAAATTATTAGAATTCGAGATTACACAATCGTTATTTTTTAATTTTTTTACAACCTTCTTTTCTTTAGACTGAAATATATATATAAAACAACATCCTTCAAAACCAATACAAATTGATTTCTAATATCTCTATAACAACTAAAGATTATATTAAAAAAGAATAATAAAAAGCCATTTATATATCTTGTATCAGGTTACTGATTTCTTAAGCATTGCATCCTGTGTAGAGTTAAACAACTTAACAATAATGTAACCCCAAAAATTATAATTAAGTGAAAATAAATAGCAGAATATTTGGTTCTACACAAGAGTAACCTGGTCAAAATTCCCGATTGGAAGGTTTTGTCCAAAGAACTAGTAATTTAATTTTATAATAGTAAAAGCATGATCGCGTTACAAAACAACATTAACAAAATGTTTACATCAGATACCAGTAAAAGATTAATTAACAGATATTGTCAGTAACGTCGTAATGTTATTTCCATATATATATATATATATATATATATATATATATATATATATATATATATATATATATATATATATATATATATAATTTTTTATTTATGTTTGCTACTTTGAATGTTTTACGAGAAACATCTTTCAGCAGTGGATATTTTAGCGATGCCAAACGTGATCCCGCCTGTAGTGGGATTCAAACCCATGCCCACCCAGATCAAAATCGAGCGCTAGACCACCCCGGCTAATGATTCCGGAAATTTGAGTAATGCTTATAAATCCTTATAAATTCCTTCAATTATGGTAATAATCCTGACTGTTATCTCCTTGTGGTGCATCCCGGACTAAGTGCTCATAAGCACCTAAATTAACACAACAGGGACCAAAAACACAGCGTTATCACTGGACTTCCGTTTCGGTGGACAAGTGCAAGCATACATTCAGGGTACTCAATAGATATATTAAGATATACGTAAAGCATACGTAGCCGTTGGGCTAGGGCGATAACCCTAAAAAAACCAGGCGACCATGTCAACCTTTGCAAACAGTAACATCATCAGAAGGATGCTGTCTATTAGCCAAAAAACTTTGTTACTGTCAATCATTAAAATCTTCTGAAATGCCAATAATCCTGAGGATTTAAGCAATGCTTGTAAAGTCTCAATTTCCAATGATGGTGATATTCTTGACTGTGGTGCACGTGGTGCATCCTAGACTAGGTGCTGAAAGGCATCAAGACTAATAACAGCAGGGACCGAGTGCACAGCCGTATAACTGGGCTACTGCTTTAACAAGTGGGTGCAAGTATACACCCAGGATACGTAAAGGGTATCTTAAGGTATATATATATACCTAGGGAGATAACCCTGACAAAAAATCAGGCGGTCTCCTCAATCTTTGCGAACAGTGACGACGTCACAAGGATGCCGGGTACTAAATAAAAAACTTCGTTAGTCTTCTACGTTTGTTACGTTTATCAACCCATCAAAGTCGATCGCTTTATATGCCGTATAAATATGGAAAATAATAAAAAGGCAATCACGTCATCAACGAAAATGAAGATGAATTAACATCCTCATGTAGCAAAAGATTATTACAAGACAAACCCAATCAAAAACAGAATCTTAAACCTTGCTTTATCAATTCAATATTTACTTTGTCGTATATCTTCAAATTAAAGAAACATAAACAGAAATTATTAACAAAAAATACACTTTTAATAATCGTTCTTCAAACCGATTTAAACAAAGAATAAAACATCACATTTCATACTAATACAATGTTTAAAAAAATGTTTGTAGCAAGTTACTAGAGATTCAAAAAAACAATAAATAAAGTGAGTGTATCTATAGTATATAATTTAGCTTAAAATTGTTATCACTAATACAATAGTTTTTAATTTCTAAATAATTAATTTTTAAGTCTAATATTTAACTACCTCAAAAAATATAACTGTAATACATTTTTTAAGTAAACTCACTTGTGATTTTGATTCTCCTAAAGTTTTGGATTCAGTTTGTAACGCACTTTTCTTAATTGATATCCGAAGTGGTGCCACGCAAGTTGCATTATACGTTTTCTCCTTTTTAGTTTTCCTTTTAGTCTGTTTTTTATCGTTTTTATTTGTTAAATTAAGAGTCAATGGTGGTACGCGTTTTGACTCTAAACAATATAAAAATAATTACATTATAAATTTGTTTACCTTCCAATAACTTGTTTTCAAAATTATCATTTTTCTTGGAAAATAAATTTGGTTTTTTATTTAAAAGAGCTTCGAGCAGTGTAGGTGGATTCGAACGCAAATTAAAATCTTCCTCATGAATGTCTTCTTTTAATCTTATTAAATCAGATAACAAAAATATAACTTACATGTCATTTTTTGTGCATTCCAAAGAATTAATCAACACATTTATTAGTTTATCATCCTGACAATTAATACAATTATACGCTTGATGAGCGATTTTCGAATCATATAGCAAAGTCTGACATCGCATGGGAAAATCTTGAGCACTTGGAAGAGGAAGTTCAGACACTACATTTGTTAAATATTTACAACTACTAAAGGAAATAATTGGTATTCGCCCAATATCACTAGGCATTGTCTACATTTTGTCATAACGCATGTGACATGTTCAAAACGATAAAAAAACTCGAACACAAAACTTTACATTAAATAAGTAAGAATTCAAACCAAAATATTAAAAAGCACTTGCCCAAATTTTAATTAAAAGCTAATAAGAGATTGAAATAATTCCAATTGAAATAAGTGAACATAATTTAATAAATATATAATAATTGCAAATACTTTAATCAAATATGTAGAAACTCTAAAATAAGTAAAAACAAATAAAAATGTGTCGCAAAATCAAACTAAGCATTTAAAATCATTAATTCAAAAATATATAATAAAGTTCAACACTTTTAAGATCCGTTGTTATGTACATAAATGGCGGTATTAAGATAAACCAATGAAAAGCAAGGTTAAGTGAGAAATATTTGGTTTCGCATCAACCAATGACATGAATCCGAATTGAAGAGAGTGAGAAAATTTAAGCGAATGAAAATATATTTCTTATGCGACCAATAATATGAGAGCAAATCTTATACCAATAAGTGATATTTATATTTATTTTGTTATTTTATTTTTATATGTAAGCATTTTAATTAATTGATGCAAAAAGCAGCCATTCTTTTCCAAAGGCGGATATATATGTTAAAATTAATTTTTTCATGCATTATTAGTAATAATTAATTTCTTAAATTTCTAAAATATTAAATTTTTCAATGTCAGGATTGTTGTTAAGTAACACTTTGTATCTGTACATTCAATTATATATGCATATATAGATATATTTATATTTAATATTTGCAACTTGTAGCGGTGACAATTGACGAAAAAAATGTGGAGTTGCAAATAATAGTACAACATTATTTTATTTAATCACAAAAATTAACATTTAATTTTTGGAATAAAATTTTTTCGAATATTTGACATTTTTGTTTGAATGTGTTAACGGTGTATATTGGTGGGAACGGTCATATAAACAACCGTTCCCAAACCATTAAACACTTATGTCCAACTTTTATTTTATTTTATTTATTTTATGTTTGCTACTTTAAATGTTTTACGAGAAACATCTTTCAGCGGTGGACAATTGGCGAAGCCAAACGTGGGCCCGCATTTTAGTGCCGGCGATGGGATTTGAACCCATGTCCACCGAGGTCCAAATTCGAGCGCTGTTTATTTTCATTTTTCTGCCCGTTTCCAGTTTTTATCTTGGTTTTCGGTTTTTATCCCAGTCTTTCCGTTCCTATTCATTACTCCACATAATCAGTAAAGATGTTAAATATTGGTGGGAATTGTGACTAGACAAAAATACGCAACTTTTGACGATAGGCAACGTTGCTTGTTTGATCAAACCACCCCATTGCTTTATTTAGTAAAACCAGGCTACGTAGCCTTTATTGGAGTTAATTTCACTAAAAGAGGTTCTTCGTTAACTTCTAAATATAAGTTTATATGCATAAAATGCCATTTTTATAAATGTATATAATTTTTATAACTTATTTAAAATACATAGCTTAATGCTTCAATTAACTGTCTTAATATAGTAGATAGTAAATGGCTTATTAACTTAAAGAATTTTTGACATGTATGAGGTTACGAATTAATAAGCTTTATTTTAAAACATAATCAGGATCAGGACGGTACACGAGGTGCGTAGGACTTTATCCTTTTAATCCTTGGTTTTCAAAGTATCTGAAAATTTGAAATCGGGGAGAATAAAGAGGAAGAAAGAAGCTGGAACAAGAAAAATAATAAATAATTGTGAGAGAAAAGTAATAAAAGTATGGTGGAGAAAAGTGAAAAAGTAAATTAGAAATTAAATGAAATTGGAGAGTATGTGTTGGTCATGCTTTATCTTAAATGACCCTAAGGATTTAGAATTGACTACATGACTAGAAAGCTTATTCCATTCTGTAATGAATCTGTGTGTGAAATGATTTAGTTTAACACTAGTGAGAGCTCTGGGTTTGTGAATCTTTAGACAATGTACCCTAAGGTTACCATTATTAACATTAAAAAATGAGTGATTCCATTGTTTGCGAATAACTGATATACTAAGATTAAGTCGCCTCGGAATCTCCTATCTCCTAAAGTCAGGTAATCAGGTAAATCAGGTAAAATCACGAGTTATGTAGGAGGAAACTCCTTTTTGTACTCGGTTCAAAATATCAAATATCGGCAAAATAAATCTCAAAGATTATGTATATAAATATAATAAAGCTGTAAAAACAGAATTATGAAATTAAATATATTCATGGAGAAAATAGTTGTCATATGCTGATTTGAAAGAGTCGATGGAAGGGCTGAAACAACATGGCTAGGTAGAAGATTCCACGCGGATATAACCCTATACAAGAAATGGTTTAAACGTAACCGGGATCTTACTCTGGGTTTGGATAACTTAAAAGGGTGCCCCCTTTGAGAATTATTTGCAGGGATAAAAGAAAGTTCGGCACTATTTAACCTTAATAATTTATAAACTAAGATGAGATCGCCCCGGAGCCTCCTATCTTGCAATGGAAAGAGCTTAAAAAATTTAAATCGGTTTGTATAGCTAACGTTCTTGAGCTGCCTAGAGGTCTTTGTGAACCTACGCTGTACTTTGTTTAAAATTTTAATATTCGCTTTTAGGTAGGGGGATGTAACTTGGATACAATATTCTAAATGGGGTGTAATGTAAAGTTGGTAGAGTAACCGTGTACAACTTACCGGGACGTTCCCGAGATTACAATTAAAAAACGTGGTGAGTTGGAACCCCTTGGAGGCTGCTATCCTGTGATGCGTTGAAAAGTCTAGGGATTGATTAAATGTAACCCCTAGATCCTTGATTAAATTAACTCGAGTGATGGGGGAAGAATCTGGCGCTCTAAATGTATTGCCTGAATATTTACCAAGGAGAAGTGATTACACTTGGAAAAATTCAGAGGAAGCGCATTTGCTATAGACCAATTGTAGATACTTAAAATATCGAGTTGAAGTTGTTCAGGATTGGTATTCCAGATCTTGACATCATCAGCATATAACAAGATGTTAGAACGAACAACAGCAGGTAGGTCATTGATATAAATAATAAATAATAAAGGACCAAGGACGGATCCTTGAGGGACACCTGAGGTAATGTTTACAGCAGCGGAAGTAATATCACCTAATCTTACGCTTAATTGCCGATTGGAGAGAAAGTCCGTTATCCAATCGAGGAGAAGCGGGCTAATCCCAAAGGCTCTCAATTTATTCAATAATGCTGAGTGGGGTACTTTATCAAATGCTTTGCAGAAATCAAAGTAGATGACATCAATCGAATAAGAATACTCCAGCATTCTAGTGATACTATTGGTAAATCTTAGTAGATTAGTGAGGCAGGATTTAGAAGGCATAAATCCATGCTGAGAAGGGTTAATGAGGTTATTATTGACTATAAAATTTATTAGGTGAGACTTAATTATTTTTTCCATAATTTTACTGGGAGCAGACAAGATGCTAATAGGTCTGTAGCTCTCAGCCTTAAATCTACATCCAGCTTTGAGGATCGGCCTTATGTAAGCTAATTTCCAAACTGAAGGGACCTTGCCTTGTTTTAGGGAAAGGTTAAACAAATACGCAAGAGCAGGAGCTGTCTCAGCAGCACATTCTCTGGGAGGACTCTCGGGTATGTATTTCATCTGAGCCTCTAGAGGAAGATTTAATTTGAGGAGATTGCGGACAATCTCCGGGGTGATGAGGGGAGAACCGGATAAAAGAGAGGGACTGGTGGTAGGGTTACCAACGAAATCCGTATTGAAGACGGATTGAAAATATTGGCTGAAGGTGTTACAGACTTCAGGCAAAGGAAGAGGAGATCCGTGGGAATCCTTAAGTTGTGGAAGAGAATTTGGGTTCCCTGTTTATTCTTAATGAATTTGAATAGCAAACTCTTATCTGTCTTAGCTTTATTAAGGATGCTATTAATTCTGCGATGTTTGAGCCGGGAAAGGCTGCAAGCACATTTATTACGTAAATCGAGGTATTGATAATAAAAACAGGGGAAGTTGGTTGATTTCCACTTATAGAACTCGCGATTACGGAGTTTAATGAGTCTAATGAAACGTTGCAGGATCTTATTCGACGGTCGGGAAGGCGCCTTGAGGGGGACAAAAAGTTTAGCTCCCGACTTGATGGTGTTGGAGAAATATTCGCAAAAATTGTCTACCTCGTCGGAAGAGGAATAAACCCATTTAAAACCTTTAAAATAGTTCCTTAAACCTTCAAAGTTAGCATTACTGAAATCCGGAATAAGCGCTGAACGAGGGTTGGCGATGTGGGCTGAATTAGGGAGATAGACTTTAAAAGCCAAGACGGAGTGATCACTCTTACCTAATGGAGGCAGAGTGGAGACGTAGTCAATTACATGAGAGAAATTGGTGAGAACTAAGTCTAAGCAGGAAGAGCTACAGCCCGTTCTATGCCTAGTGGTAGAGGAAACCTTTTGAAAAAAGCATTTTCAATGCAGAATTGGAGAAAGTTAGAGTCAAAGGGGTTACCCTAACTGGACAGGGTATCCTGTGATGGTAGGGGCATTAAAATTGCCCATCAACACTTGGAACTTATGGGAGGAGTTGCAAACTGACTGGAGTTCTTGCAATAAAGCAGAATTTGAGGCTTCAGAGAGGGAAGGGGGTCTATAAAGGATAGAAAATCTAGCGTGGTCGCCAGATGAGAGAAAATAGAGATAGAGAGGAGATCAAAGCCTAGATTAGTAGAGGCTGAGGGAGGTAGAAGGGTATAGGTTAGGCTATCGTGAATATAAAAAAGACAGCCACCACATCTAGATCGCTTTGAATCCGATCGGATGATGCTATAGCCTTGGATAGCAATTCGTTATCGAGAACATCTTCCGATAGCCAGGTTTCAGTAATGCCAAAGGGAATAATTTTAATTTTTGTAAACGTTCAGAATAAGACTTGAAACGAAGCTCATGAGGGAGTTTGGAGAGCATCCTTTGGACTCTTTCCAGTTAATATATATCACCTTTCAGAGATGGGGCAGTTACCTGGATACAGTATTCTAAATGTGGTCTAATATATAAGATAAATAGTAATCGAAGGCTGTCTATCGGAATTTTGCCTAAATTGCGTCTGAAAAACTTAATCAGGCTAAAACATTTTTGGGTCACTAATTTGTGATGTAATAAGAAGACTAGGGATGATGTAAATGTAACACCCAGATCTTTAACTACTTTTACTGTTGCAATAAATTTATCCCGAATCGTAAATGTTACCCCCGAAGATCGTCCGAAAGTTATATGCTTACACTTTTCTAAATTTAAAGGAAGCTTATTTTTAACCGACCAAAGATAAATATTATTAATATATTGTTGCAAAAGTTCCGGGTTTGTGCCCCAGATTTACATACAGCATACAGCAGAATGTTTGATTGAATTTTCGCAGATAGATCATTGACAAGCAAGATAAAAAGTAGGAGACCTAGGACTAATCCTTGTGGCACACCTGATGTTATTTTGCACTGGGTAGATAACGTGTTGCCGAGCCTAACTCTGAAATATCGATCCTTCAAAAAATCATTAATCCAATTTAATAGAGGATCACCTTTTGTCAAAAGTCTTTAACCTAGCTATTAGGAGAGAGTATGGGACTTTATCAAAAGCTTTAGAAAAATCAAAGTAGACAGCTCTAACGCATGGGTGTTGCTCGAAATCACTAGTTAGACCGTTAGTGAATTCTAATAGGTTAGTTAGACATGAACGAGAGGGGATGAATTCATGCTAAGGTGGATTTATTAATTTCTTATCCAGGAGATCGTCTACTAAATATCCTTTGATAAATTCTCTCTAATACTTTACTAGGTGCAGGTAGAATGCTAATCGGCCTGTAACTATCAGGACTAAATCTGCTGCCTGTTTTATGAATTGGCCTGATGTAAACTAATTTCCAGACCTCTGGTACTTGCCCACTAAGAAGGGATACATTAAATAAATGATGAAAAACTGGTGCCAATACATCGGCACACTCCCTAAGAATTCTAGGGTAAATACCATCAGACCCGCATGAGTTAGATTTTAGATGCTTAAATTGTTTACAGACCATATTCTTAGTGATTTTAAAATTACCTAAACAAGTAGAAAGATAGGTAGAACAGCTGGCTACCATCTCTCCAGTGCAAAAAAACTGACTTAAAGTATTCCTTGAAAGCTTTGCACGAAGATTCAGTTAATAGAGACAAATTATTGCAGTCTTTAATACTAGGAAGAACATATTCCGAACATTGTTTTCTTTTAATAAAATTAAATAGGATTTTTTTATCATTTTTGGCTTTATGTAACAATGTGTTAAGTTTTTCAGCTTTATACCTTTTAATGGCTGCCACGACTTGATTTCGATATATTTGTAATGGAAACAAGGCAATTTCGCAGCATTCCACTTAGTAAATGCAAAGTTCCTTTTCTAGATTAACCGCTTAATACGGCTGGGAAATATCTTTTTATATGAGGCTTGAGTCTTGAAAAAAACAAATAACTTAATGCCACGACTAATGATATCTGTTATATGTGAGTATAGGAATTTACATTATCAAAACCTAGTAGATTCCAATTGGCATTAAAGAAAAACTCCCGTAAATCATTAAAGTTAGCTTTCGTAAAATCAGGGGAGGGTAATATGTTCCCTTTCTACAATTTAGGGATAGGCGTGAGGAAATAAACTGAGAAAAACAGGACTGAGTAATCGCTCCTTCCCAAGTAAGAGAGAAATTTGATAGAGTTTACTAGAGATGGAATGTTAGTAAAAACCAGGTCCAGACAAGATGGATGGCTTCCAGCTCTATATCTAGTAGGAGAACGGACATGCTGCTGAAAAACGTGTTCGATACTAAAATTAAGCAGACTGTGTTCAAAGAATATTTGAGGCCCCTCAAGGGAATTCCAGTTAATTGAAGGAGCATTGAAGTCCTCCATTAAAACAATGTATTTATGAGGTAGGGAGGCAAGGAGGGAGAGCTCTTTTACAAGAGATCTATCTAAGGCCTTTGAGAGAGAAGGGGGTCTATACAAAATAGAAAAGAGAGCTAATTTTCCCAAAGCTAATGGAATCTCAAAATGCAGAAAATCATACCCCTTTAACGTATCACCTGAAACTGGTCTAAAAATAGAGAACTGTAGGGAGTTTTTGACATAAAAGATACACCCTCAAAATATTAAATATTTGATTTAGTTGATAAAAATAAATGAATGTAATATATAATTAAATATATTGAATATTACAATAATATGATTAACAATTATTGAATATTAAGTAAAAAAATTAATCCTAAAGTTAGGCTAAAAATTTTTTGAACTTAGCTGCCGACCTTGACAATCAATTTCGTGTACATAACTTTGAGTGCTACGGAGTTATTAGTAATAGTGAATTTTGTCTTAGTCGATGTCTTAATGGGACGTAGATTGGACCCCGAGGCGAAGGGGGAAAATCCTGATTGATTATATCTAGCCTTAAAGGTGTTAACCTAATTATAGGGACTTTAGATGGGTTTAACACATTGTTGGGGATATTACCTAGGGAAAAAGACCGCTTGGGCTTTTTTTCTGGTGGTAGATCTTTAAAAAGTTTTAGGTTAAAAGGTAGCGAACTTCTAATACTAGGCCAGCTTTTAAAAAAGTCTAATACATGTTGAGGCAAAGGGAATTTGACAAATAACGGGGGGGGTCAGAATGAGCTAGTTTACAATTAATTTTACTTACTTTAATTAAAGGTGCAGGATGAAGAACATCCTTACACATATCAGATATGATTTGGTGACAATTGGTCATTGTGTTGGGCATACCTTTAATGATAATATTACATGTTTTTTGTTGTTTAGTAACAATATCTTTAGAGACGTTAAGACTCTCTTCCTGAAAAAGTTTTAACGCACAGTTTGCAGCTGCATTAGCTGGGCAGAGCATGGAGATATGAGATTTTAACTCAATTATTTCCTCATAGATATTCCTAATATCGATTGTGAATGCATCAAATTTTAGTGCAAAAGCACAAATTTCCTTACACACTATAGCGTTGTTACAGTTATCTTCTAAATATTTATATTTGTAAATGTTATCCACTTTATTGTCAAACAAGTTGCCTGTTTCTTTAATGGGTTTGCATTTTTTATGCAAACATTCCCTACAGATAAAATCTTTATCTGAATAAGCGTAAAAAGCATAACTAGCTATTAAAAGTCCCGTACAACATTTATGGAACCATAAATCACATGAGAAACATATTATCCCAATTTTTACAGGTTTGCTACACCCACGCCGTTCACAGTAATTTGAGTGTGAATCCATCTATGTATAATAAAAACAATGGTTTTTCTAAACAAATAGTAAGAAGAACCAAAAATTATTTTTAAAAATATGCAAAATGCAATCTGATTAAAGAGAGAGCAACAAAATCAAACTTATCGTGAATCAAAAATCGCGCGCGATCTAATGTTTCCAAAAATTAAATTATTTAGTGCATTTACTAATTTAAAGCAAAATGTTTTAATGCTCATTTGTATTTATTATTGTTACTGTAGTTAAAAACAATACTTTGATAAAAACAATTTTTGGAACACAAAAACTGGTGCGATTACATAACAAATATATATACGCAGAACAAAGCTACTTAAATATTTTGCACACAAAAATATAAATACACACTTTTTATAGGTTTATGTAGAGATCATTTTTAACTTTATATAAATTGTTAGCAATTTTATTAATTATTGTAGACATAAATTTAAATATGTTTTGCACTTAACGTGTATATGCAATATGTTCGTCTTTATCTTAAGCTTATTTCTAAAATAAAAACAATTTAGCATACTTCTTTACGTAGACCTATCAAAACACAGTAACAAATAAAATCTTATTTAAAATATATTCCATTTTTTGTGGTGGTCTAGCGGTCAGCGCTCGAATTTGGACATCGGTAGGCATGGGTTCGAATCCCACCATCGGCACTAAAATGCGGGCCCCCGTTTGGCTTTACTGAAATGTCCACTGTTAAAAAATGTTTCTTGTATAACGTTCAAAGTAATAAACATAAAATAAATAAATAAATAATAATAGCTTATCTTTGTTTTTATAGTTAATTGCCAACTAGTTACTGCATACTTAACGTTTGCACAAAAGTAAAACAATGTTAACATAATAATATTTTTAAAATTAGGTTACATTGATTTAATTGTACCAACGATTTTATTTATTACAGAATATGTTAAATACTTAATGACTGTTTAACAAATTATTAAAGAAATTTGTGAAATTGATGTTGGTTTTTGTAAATATATAATTTATATAATCCAAGTAACTGTTGAACGAATGTCTAGATACAATTGTACTAAAAAATAAAAATTTTAAACAATGATTAAGTATAATAAAACGAATGTTTTAAAACATTAAAGCTGTAATATTTTTAGTGAATTGTTTAAATCTAAAAAATAAAATTAATAATATAAAATGTGTCAATACTTTTAACATCAAAAAAAAACATTAAATAAGTACTATAAAAAGAGATTTATTCTTAATTTAAAAATTTTATAAAAATGGCATTATGTACATAGCTATTAATGCTATTATTGTAAATGAGGATTGTAATTAAATTATATTTATATAATATTATTTAATATAATAATTATTATTGTTATAATAATATAATTTTGTAATTTTACAAAACTAAAATTAATTTAATAACAGTATAAAAATACAATTGTTAAATTTTGTATTAAATATATTTCACTAACAATATTAGTCTAGAAACCGTCCCTATTATAATAGACAATTATTTTTACTAATTACTGTTATATTGCACCATATTAACTATACAACAATTGCATTTTTAATATTATTAATTTTTAGTAAACCATTTGCTTTTTATTACGTATAAAACAGATTTATGTGCACAAAAACATTTTGTCGCTACATTGAACTTAGCTTGGTTGTTCATGCATGTTTGTTTTTTGTGTATGTTTGTAAATTGTACTAACTTAAAGGTAATCTGTACCCCTTTTGTATATATGTACTAAATTCTTGTATGTTTGTGACTAACGAGAATATACAAAATGAATTCATCTCACAGATTACGTCTTCTCATATTTCTATTTGGAAATATAAAAGGAATCCAATGCTTTAAAATAATTAAACATTATTTGTAAATTATTATAAAAACAATAATAAAACTATTAAACCTAACTATATTTATATTCTTCGGTAAACTGTAAACAATAAAGAAATTATTTTAAAGACTATGTAAATTTGGAACTAATAAAAGGGTAGTTAATAAGTAATAAACATTATTTTGTAAACTTTTATTCATTTTTCGATATTAAATTCAATTTTTTATTACTATCTGTTTTTAAAAGTTTTTAAGTGTTTACAAAGAAATCATGTACGGATATACACGTAAATTTGAGTTTTTTCTAAAATTGAATATCTTTTATACGATTTTCTGAAAACTAATAAAACAAAAATGATTTAATTGTTTAACAAAACATTTTTTAGTTAACAATATTTTTAATCCATTGTATTGTAATATTAGCGGAAATTTTCAACAAATTCTATTGCAAGTTTAAAAACTTTTTAATCGCGATTTAAAAATGAAACTAAACAAATAAAAAATTAATATTTTTAACAAATAATAATAATAATTTTTAAATATTTATGTTTTTATTAAGTAAAATTGTGAACATTTTAAACAATATTCCAAATTAGTCAAAAAACGTTTACATATACACATTCGCAGTGTAAGGCATGCGTCAAGGTACACGTCCATTAGAGCGTTATTTTTTTTTCTCTTTTTCTTTTTTAAAGATTAGTGCAGTGTTTTGGCATTGTAATACGTAATTTGTTTTATTATTATTATTGTATTTTTATTACTATCTATCTTAATTATCTCTTAATTTCAATGTTTTCTGTGACTAATCCCTCTTTATCTCATTATCCATTTTGTATTTATTCCTGAAAATTTGAAACATTTTAAAAACCGTGTACTAAAAAGAGTTTTGGTTTACTCAACTAGTGTACAATCCTGAAATCCTAAAAATTTTAAATTTTTACTATTTTGTTGCTATTGCTTAAATGCTTTACATATAAAATAAAAAGTAAAGTAAAATAGAATTTGTTAGAATTGATTCAATCTAGCCAGTCCCAAGCCTGGATAAAGGAGGAGGATTCAAGCGCAGGGTTAGCAACCTGACCTCTGTAAAAAATTTATACTGCTACGGAAACAATAAGAGAACGCCATTCCGGCAAACAACGGCAAAGAAGTAATCGCGCGTATCTCGATGACAAAGTTACACAAATGACAGGGTTGAGTGAAAGCCGATAGGAAGCTCAATGTTTGATTTGCAGAATCCTTAATGCCAAAACCTTAACCAGTGTTGGGACATAGAATGTGCGCACACTTTTTTGTACTGGACAGTTAGAACAAGTCTTTCGAGAAATAAAAAAGTACAACTTAGATATTTTGGGTATTAGCGAAATGCGATGGAAAGGCCAAGGTTATTTCAAGAGTGGAGATACATTAATTTTATATTCTGGACATAAAAAATTTTATATTAATGGAGTTGGTATTATGTTAAACAAAAATGCTGCTAAAGCTATAATTGGATGGAAACCTGTGAGCGACCGTATCATTTCAGCTAAATTCAACACCAGATTTGCAAAAGTAACAATTGTGCAAGTCTATGCCCCTACTGAGGCTACTAAAAAGAACCAAAAAGATATTTTTTATAATCAATTACAAAATTTGTTAGATGATGTGCCAAGAAAAAACATCAAAACTTTGATCGGTGATTTCAATGTGAAATTAAACAAAGACAGATCTGGGTACTTCTCAAATGTTGGACCACATGGCTATGCTAATAGCATTAATGATAATGATTATAGGTTGTTGACGCTAAACAATTATTGTGGAATAAGTGTTGGCAACACTTTTTTTCGCTCACAAAAATATACACAAGACAACGTGGGTTTCTTCAGATGGAAAAACAACAAGGAGATTGATTACATTTGTATTAACACAAAATGGCGATCTTTATTGCAAGATGTACATGCATATCGCGGTGCAGATGTTGGTTCTAATCACAATTTTCTTGTTGAAAAATTTTGTTTAAAATTAAAGACAATAGAAACCATAAAAAAATTACATCTATTTTCATATGAGAAGCTTAAACAGTCAAATATCTCAAATCAATTTTACAATTCTTTAAAAAATACATTTCAAGATCTGAAAAGGGTAGAAAAGTCTGATGATCAATAAAAATTGTTTCATAAAACACTTACAGACTGTGCAGCAAATGTGCTAGGTAGAAAATGTCACTCTACAAAGAAATAATGGATTTCATCAGTTTCATAGAATTTAATTGATCTCAAAAAGAAAACAAAATTAGAGAAACATCAATCTAACAATCCTTTTATTTGGAAAACAGATAAAACAGATTAAAAAAAGCTGCCGCAAAGATAAGAATAATTGGCTAAAAAACAGATGCAGAGAAGCAGATAAGACAGCAGCAAAAAATGATTCCAAAACTCTGTATAAAATTGTAAAACAACTGTCGGGAGTTAGAAAAAACACCGATATTCCAATCAAAGGAAAAGATGGTCGTTTACTTCTAACAAATGATGAGCAATCATCTAGATGGGTAGAACAGTTTAAAGAAGTACTTAATCAGCCTATGCCAAATACTCTCATAGATTTTGATAATGATAATGATATAAATGTGACTCAAAATCCGGAAATATGCATTGATGACATTTCTGTAACTAAAGTGATTTATGCAATTCAAAGGTTGAAAAACAATAAAGCAGGAGGACTTGCCGAGATAACTGCAGAGATGCTCAAACATGGAGGTGATGTTGTAGTAAGTGAACTTGCTTATTTATTTAATGTTATATGGCATAATAAACAAGTTCCAAATGATTGGCGGCAAGGAGTAATTGTTACTCTTCCCAAAAAAGGAAATTTGAACGATTGCAATAATTGGAGCGGAATAATCTTATTGTCTGTTCCTGGTAAGGTGTTTTGCAAAATAATTTTAAATCGTTTAAGTAATGCGGTAGATAAACACCTTTGAGAACAACAAGCAGGTTTTCGGAAAGGAAAAAGCTGTATTAAACAAATACTCACGCTTCGTAACATTATTGAGCAAAGTCAAGAATTTCAGCAATTACTAACAATCAATTTTATTGATTTTATGAAAGTTTTTAACAGTGTTCATCAAGAATCTTTGTGGAAAATCGTTAAGTTTTACGGAATACCGTTAAAATATGTGAATATTATGCGTTCGCTATACCAAAATTCAAGTTGCTGTGTTCGAACAAAAAGTGGTCATACTGTTATATTCGAAATTGTCACGGAGTACGTCAAGGATGTATTTTGTCACCATTTTTGTTTCTTCTGGTAATTGATTTTATTATGACTCAATCCAGGAATAATTTGTTTTATGGTATCAAATAGAACCAAGGCAGATTAATGGATTTGGATTTTGCAGATGATATTGGTCTACTCAGTGAAACCCCAGAAATAATGCAAAATATAACAACACGACTCAGTGATATCAGTTCTCGTATTGGTTTACGGATTAATTGTTCAAAAACAAAAGTGTTGTGCATAAAGTCAAACAATGATTTGCCTATTAAAATTAGTGGACAAAATATTGATACTGTTGATTCCTTTACATATCTGAGAAGCATCATTGGTAAGGACGGACAAACCGAAATTGATGTTAAAGCCAGACTTGGTAAGACAATGTCAGTCTTTAATAGACTCAAATCAATATGGTCATGTTCTTCTATTCGCCTAAAGACAAAACTTGTTTGTACGCATCAATAATCATTCCTACGGCAATATATGGGAGTGAAACGTGGAAACGTACGGACAAGATTGATAAAATGGTGGATGTTTTTCATCGCCGGTGTCTTAGAAGTATTTTAAAGATTACCTGGCGCGATCACATTTCAAATAATGAAATTATGGAAAAAACTGACTCTCATTCACTCCATGACATCATTACAATTAGACGAAGAAAATTACTTGGTCAAATTCTACGTTTACCGCCTGAAAGACCAGCAAGAACGGTTTTGGAATAGACAATTGTAAATGGTAAAAAAAAGGTTGGCAGACCAAAGAAAACTTGGCTAAGGACTATTCGAAAAATTTAATTAAAATGAATGTTTCATGGGCAGAAGCAAAACGTTTGGCAGAATGTTCAAATACATGGAAACATTTTGTTATCTCATGTTCTCTTTTTTACAAGACTTTGATGTTATTTTTTTCTGTAATTGTTATTTTATTGCCCCATGCTTATTTTTTTTAAAACAAAAGAGTTTTGTAAAAAATAATAAAATAGAATTTGTCTTAGAAAAAATTTAAAATTAAGATAAAAAAAGATAGATAGTGGAACAGTTAACAGTTATGGAAAGCAATGCGAAACAATAAATATACAAAAATAATTATTAAACAGGTTCCGTATTTTAATAGAAAAACATTGCAATAATTTTTAAAAATAAAAAAAGAGAAGAACGTGAGATAACACTCCATTTAATGTGCAGTGTGACCCGCGTCTTAACTCACACTATATAAATAAGTGTATAAATAACCAAAATTGTTTTTATTTTATTTATAAACATGCGTTTTTATAATATTTTAAAATAATTAAATAAAATGTTTAAAAAAAATTTATTATTCGGTTTTTTATGTTTCTATAGAAATAATTTAAGCGCGCTAAACGTTTAGTATATGTATTGAATTTTTTAAAATATTAAAACATTTATATAAAAAAACATTAAATAAAACACACAATATTATTAAAAAATAAATTAATTTGTTTTTATTAATGTATTCTAACAATTAAAACGGTATTTAATACACAGTTTTAAATAATTTTACTATTTATTGGTATACATTTATTTATATAAAAACAACTTTTTAATTTTTTAAATTATTTTAATGTGTTTAATGTTTACTATTTAACACAGTAAATGTTTATAATGTTAACTTTAATTTACATGATGTTATATTTAGGTTAAAAAGCAAAACATTCCTAGGATCAGATAACCTGGATATTATGATGTTCAAATATTGCTATCGTGCAATTAAAAATTAATTTAATTTAATAATATTTAAATTTATTAATAATGTCAGTAGTGTAGACTTTTGGAGAACTTCTAGAATCACTCCAATACCGAAAATATTTAATTTCAAAAGTGTTTCAGACCTTAAACCTATTGAATGCAGTTTAGTTCTACTCAAAATTACTAAAAAGCCAATATTGAAGGAGTTTAGATCTACACAAAACTTTGCAATGATTTCACGCAATTTACTCACAAAAACAATCTATCAATTTTGGATTGTGTAGCCATCTTAGTTTATAACATTGTTAAATTATTAGACAAAAGCAAATGCTTCACTAGTTGTTTATTTTTAGATTATAAATATGCATTTGACAGCATATAAAAGAAGAAACTTATAAGACGTTTAATCTATCTAGACTTATCTAATCATATTATAAAATTGTTATTAAATTATTTCTAGGATTGGAAACAATAAAGAAAATGCGGTTTCAAAAAATCTATTTTAAAAATAATAACAAATGTGTATTGTACGGAGCTGTATTATCTTTTTTTATTTCTACATTTTGCGTTGACCCTCTAAAACATTGTCTACTTTAGGTTCATTTAAATATAATGATGATACAGTATTATGCAGTAGCATTTTATGAACTCACAATGTTGAGTAGTTTACAAATAATACTAATAAGATTAAACGATGGTTTAATGACTATAATCTTCTCTTAAATTTAAAAAAAATGTAAAATGGTAAATTTTACAACGATAAAGCCTTCCAAGCTTCACACAACTTAAATTCACAGTTCAGGTCAAAAACATTAATCTAAACCTTACTAATGATTTTAAGTATCTTGGAGTTAACTTAAATAATAATCTAATTTGATTTAATTATTTAGATTTAGTATTTTTAAAAACTAGAAATCTTTACTATTATATAAAAAGATTAAAATGTTTTTATCTTAGCAATAAAATAATTAATCTATTTTTAAGTCAACTTTTTTCCCAATAATTTTGTACTATTTACCAGTTATATTTCCAAGTCTGTTGTAAAAGATTTTGTTATTTAAAAAATATATATTATTATGTCAGTAAGCATTACCCATGTAAAAATTACCAATAAAATAATTAAGGACACTTTAAGATTGTCGTCTACTGATCAAACAAATAATGGAGAACAATGATTACCTTTCACACATCGACATTAACAAATTAATTTCATCCTACTAAACAAAGAAAAAAATTATTTATATTTAATTAAAAACAAGCATCTACCATAATTTGTGCGTTCCTTATTTGGCAAAATATTTAACCAACCATGAACTCATAAAGAATGAACTATTTTTTGTGTCTTTCAAACATTAATTAATTTGCTTGAATGTTTTTACCTTATCTTTTTACTAGTCATTTTGTATAAAAATTGTTTTTTTTATTATCTTTTTTTTCAATTCTCTTTTGTATCCTATGACGCTGAATATATTTCTACTGCAGTACTTAAGCTGACTGTAATTGTAAAATAAAATAAGAATGTTAATTTTTTGAAATTTTATTGCATTTTTTAGTTGTGTTTTATAAAAAGATGCTAATATACAATAATTTTATTAGAAATAATGTTAAAAGTGTTTTTTTTATTAATTATTACAATTAGCTCTAAAATAAAAATAACCTAGAGGACTGTACAATATATATATATATATATAATATATATATATATATATATATAATTTAGACAGACAGTATCTTTTACAATTGACAATAAACATTTTAAATACAAAATTAGTTATTTAAGCATTTTAAATATTTTTTTGTTATTAAAAATTTTTAATATTAAATGGTTTTTAGAATGATAAAAAATTAAACATTTGTATTATGTCTGCTGAATTATATTATAACAATAATTTAAATGCGAATGAAAACAACGGTTTATTAGAAAAAACAAGTAAATAGTATATTATTTATTAGTATTAATAATTGTTATTAGTAATAGTAGTAGTAAAGTGTTATATGCAATAGTGTAGAAATAATTCCATATTCATTTTTATATATTTATATTGACAGTAAAAATCTCTTTATATTTACGAAAATAATATTAAACTTTTTAAAATGTTTTAACTATGTATTAAAAAAATGGTTGTTAAATTTTTTAAATATGAGAATTTTTATTTTATTTAAATATAATATTACTTTTAATATTGTTGTAATTTTTATGCAACATACGTTTTTTGTAAACCTACTTATACATATAAAGGTAAAAATATAATTAATTTAGTTATTAAACAGTAATTTAAATACATGCAAAATTTTACGTAGTTATAATTTTATTGTTTTTTATTATTAAAATTTATTTTATTGATTATTATAATACAATATTTAATTTAGTAAACAATGAAATAGACAATGCATTAGATGAAGTACAGAATAAAAATTCATCAAATCTTAATGCAGATTCCTTAAATGATAATAATAGTGACTCAGACGATTCAAGAGAATATATTCGAAAACGTGTACTTGAACTAAACGAACAATTAGCCCAAGAATCAAAATGGTCATCAAATTGGGAATTAAAATCGTCAAAAATAAATTTTAAACCAGATACAGTGCGTATTTTTACCCCTACAGACAATGAACTTTCCAGTTCGGATTCTTTGGAAAAAAATTCGGAAAATAAACAAATTATGTCAAAAAGTCAAAGCAATGAAAAATTCAAATCGCAAACACATACTTATTCAATAAATTTAAATTTGGAAAATTACAGTAAAAATGATTTAAATTATTGTTCAGATAATGAAGCAAAATATGATTTAAAAGGTAAATGAAAAAAATTATTATAATATCAAAATTTTTAAAACAATTTATAAAATAATATTTACATTAAGCAATAAAACTAACAAATATTTTTATTTTTCACAAAAACATACTATGCAAATTAATTTTAAATGCACATTTATTATTATTATTATTATTATTACCTTAAACATTTTAGTCAATTTGCGTTTAAAAGCCTATAGCAATCAATTATTTTAATTAATAATTTATATATTACCTTTAACATTACTGTATAATTTTAACAGTTGTTATATAATATAAATTAAAAATTCCATTATAAACTGTAATATTCTTAGGTTAACCAAAATTAAATAACAATTTGTGTTCATTTTCAAACCCCATATTATCTAATGTACAAGTCAAATCTATAACTAGGCTTAATGTAGATCTACTATCGCATACTGGTTAGTAAAAGTAATTACATTAATTATTAAATATTTTATGGTATTTAATATAAGAAACTATTTGGTAACTAAAAAACTGCATATGCCTTGTATTTTTTTTCAAAATATTTAACGTTATATTTTATGTCAATCATATTATTCAAATTTTGATCATAAATCAGTTGAAATATAACAAAAAATGTATTATTAGTAATTTGCATTGCAATCATTATAATTCTACCTTATTACGAATGTGGTCTTGTATATTATATAAAAAACGTATATATATATATATATATATATTTATGCCGGGTTGGTCTAGTGGTACAACGTTCGAATTCGGACCTTGGTAGACGGGTTCAAATCCCATCGCCGGCACTAAAATGCGGGCCCACGTTTGGCTTCGCTAAAATATTCACTACTAAAAGATGTTTTTTGCAAAACATCCAAATTGGCAAACATAAAATAAAAATAATAAATAAATATAGTTCTAATCATTACGATTAAATTATGTTAGATAATACACTAAATTTTCAGTAAAATATAAATAAACAATTGGATAAACATTTTTATTTAGAAACCATTTTGTTTAAATGAAAAATAAAATGTAGCATCAGAAATCCAACTTCATGATCAGAAGTTGTACTGTATTATGTAATATATGATAATTGTAATTAAGAAACATGATTGTACACTATAACATTACAGAAATACGTTTAAAATTGAAACCGTTATTATATTAGTTGGTAATTATTCCCAACAATAACTACTGAGTTGTCACTGTTCAACTTTATCTTTAAAGTTTTGTGATTAATTGTATAATTTATCAAATGCAATTAATAAAAGTCACATTTATTTTTTAAATTAATCTTAGAACATCATACTGATATCAATTTAAATTGTCATGCAACTTTATCTAAAACTAATCTTAAAGAAATTCAATATACGAAACCAAATCCATACTATCAAAAATTAAACACTCACACTAATTGTTTTCAAAATTCACCAAAATTAAAAACATTTCATTCAACTAATTCAGTAAGTTTATTAATTCATCATCATTATCATCATCATCATCATTAGGAATAAACACCTCCACCATATATTATCACACAGGGTAGTTCAAATACCAAAACGTCAGCAAAAACATCAACTTTTACAATGTGCACTTAATGAACCACACTTAAGGTGTGCTGACATAAAATGTGAATTACATCCCGAGTTAAACCCCTCTCTTTGTTGGCTGCATAGGGTAAATAGACGGACACCCAATTAAATAATTCATTTGGACGACGAGGCTTAGCATAAATAAAAGGACTAAGTTTGCGTGTTACAATGTCCGTCCAAAATTCAGTTAACCGCCTGGCTTTCTTTTCCATCCGAGTAATGGATGGGCTTCCATAGCTAGTCTGGTGAAAACCGACCCCTACTTAGCGCATCCACAGGTGGCGGATAGTGGAACGACCTTTAGCAATAAAGGTTAGCTGTGAATAAGGCTGTGCCTAATAAACAGCCGTGGACCAAACGGATACTCAGGCGTTAAGGTCGTTAACGCGTTGACAAGAAGGCGACAAAGGTTATTGGTGTCACCCTAATTATTATCACCAAGTAGCCTATTTAGGGACAGCCCTGCTTGCTCCACCCGGAGAGGGGCCTAGAAAAGGTGTTTAAAATTTGCTCGTCTTGTCACCAGGATGGCTGGCCGCGGCTAACTGGTCTATATACTCGCGGTCGAAACTCTTACAAAAATAAATTAAATATCGTGGTCAACAGGGCAGATGCTGATGACTAAATTTAAAAACACCATTCTCAGGGCTCAAACAAGGCAAAATGTGACTCGTGACGCTACTGCCTGCTCTGTAAATATTACTCGCGATAATGCACCGGTTTAAGTTTATTAATTAATGTAATGTTTACTTTACTATGTGCGAGGTGTTGCAACCGACTAAAACGCTCAATTTTTTAAAGTAACTGAATAATAGCATTTTGACAAAAATAATAAAATATTGATAATACCACTTTTATGGATTTAACAAAAATTCCAATAAAAATTTTTACATAGTTAAAATTGTTCTCTTTACTAATATTTTCAATTACATATATATATATATATATATATATATATATATATATATATATATATATATATATATATATATAATGTGACATACTTTACACAATATATTAAACATTCATGTAATCGGTGTCCCGTTTGTTGCTACCGAACAGCTTACATTAACGTTGTTAAAAATAGAAAATCTGTCTTTAATACAAAAATTTTAATATTTTTGTGTTTTCAAAGATTAATAAAACAACTAATAGTCTAATCAATTAGATTTGAGTACTAAAAAAAGGTTAGAATAAAAGCATTTGTTTGAATTAAAAAGCAATTACTTATAATATTTAAAACATACTTTTATGTTTATTTTTAATATACTAAAATTATGTGAAAATAACAAAACTAGTGTTAATTAATTCTAGAAATTTATCATAAATAAATAATTATTATAAAAACTTTATAACGTTGTTTGCTACATTATAAATATAGATTATTTAGATATTTATATGCAAATGCTAAATTATACTAATTATTAATATTAGTGTAGACAAATTGTAAATTTATTTATTTTTACAATAATTATTAAAATAAAATAAAAGATAAATTCCAAACAAAATAATCATAAAATTTTGACAATTACACCAAGACAAAAACAACAATTGTTGGAAATTAATCGAAAAGAAAAGGTAAATTATTTTTATAAATATTTACTTTGTAAATGAAATTTATTATAAATTGTAAACTTTCTTAATGTTTTATTACTAAAGACTATTTTTACAAATTAAAAACCATTTATATTTTTTATAAAATTATCTGATCAAGTTTACAAGCTATAGTTAGATTTATTAAATGAAACAAAAATAATATTAATAAACATCAATAATTATTGCCATAATTCACATTTTGCCTTACAAAATATTTTCGATCAAAAATTATTGGGTAACCAGATTAGTCAACATAATTTTACCTTTTATTAAAATCTCCATTCAATCCCACATGACATCATTTCTATCAGATTTTTGAAAATAGTTATTAACGAAGTTTTTTATAGTCTACCAACCTTTCTTTTACCATTCCTTATTTTCCATTCTAAAACTGCTTCTGCTGGTTTTTAGACGGTAAACGTGGAATTCGACTAAGTAATTTTCTTCGTCTAATTGTAACAATATCATGTGAATGAGAGTCAGTTCTTCTCATGATCTGTTAATCACGCCAAGCAATTTTCAGCATATCTCTATGACATCAGCAATAAAAACATCCAATACTAGAAATCTTATCTATTTGCATTTACAACATAGAGCTACAAGAATAATAATTAACATTTTTTTCATTCATTTTGGTTGGTGATCACGTGGTCACCTCTTCATTATTTCCCGTATTTATACGACATGTAGAACGATCGATTTCGATGGCTTGATAAGCGTGGAAGAATAACAAAGTTTCTTGGCTGGTAGACGGCATCCTTGTGACGTCGCCACTGTTCGCAAAAATTGACGAGGCCGCCTGATTTTTTGTCAGGGTTATCTCCCTTAGCCCAAGGGCTACATATGGTATACGTATACCTTTTAAGTATCCTGGGTGTATGTTCGCACCCACCCGCCGTAGCGGAAGCCCAGTTATACCGCTGTGCACTTGGACCCTGCTGTTATTAGTCTAGATGCCTAGGGGTACCTAGTCCAGGATGCACCACGTGGAGGACTAACAGTCAGGAATATCACCATCATTGGAAATTGAGACTTTATAAGCATTACTCAAATCCTCAGGATCATTAGCATCCCAATAATAATAATAATTAACGCGTACAAATTGAAGTTTATTTCTATGCAGATAGTAAAACATAACCATATTGGTTTCAATCAACTAGAAACTGTCATTGTTTTTCCAAGTCTGGCTTCAATATCAATAGTCAGTTTTTTCCATCTTTACCAATAATGCTTTCCATACATGTAGAAAATAACAAATGCTTTACAGTTCTAATAGGCATAAAGCCACTTGAATTTCTCATCATCATTTTCGTTATTTGGCAACTACTTCAATTTAAGATTTTAAGTCATAGACATACTTAAGTACTAAATTATCTTTAAATATTGCTGGATTTTGTAAACAATATATTTTTAAATAGTTTACGTTTTTAAAACATCTTCAAATTATTTTTAAAAATGTAATTTTTTACCAATTCAAATGTTAAATGGTAAAAATATTAAGAATTTCTAAATAATAATTCTCCAAAATAGCTGTATATTTTTGACAAGAAGTTAATAATAATTGTTAAAAAACCTTGTACCAAAAATGGTTTTTGTATAAATTCATTTGCATTCAATTTTAAAGATGGAAAATCAAAAAATTCGAAAAAAACAAATTTCCATTTGGCTAAACACCAAACCAAAATTAATGAAAGAAAATTCTATTCAATTAAATAACAAAATTAGTCCAAACATAATTAATCGTCGACGTGAAGTGGCAAACCAATCATTTAAACAGTAAATCAACACTTGTATTATTTAATATGTTTCAAAACTTGTATTACAACATGGAAGGTTGTACTCAAAGACAACTATATAAATTGATTACCTTCTAATAATGTTTTATTAATTGCTGAAACTGGATCAAATATTTAGTTGAAACAACTTGTGTTGCACGCCTTGCCTTTTACAAATTAAGTATTATTTTTTTTAAAATTGTATTACTCTTACGTTGTTTGACAATAAGGAGGAGTCAGCGTTCAGATGTATATTTAAACTTAAAATACTGAAACACCTTTATTCTACGGTCATTCTTACAATCATTTTTGTTTTTGAAAAAAACTATACCACTCTTACGTGGTGTTTGAATTCTTATTGGTGATCTATGCATTAATACTTCACTAGAGGTGCATTTAGTATACAGGTGCACACCTAGTATATTATTAATGCCATTAACAAAAAAAATAATTCAAAGTACAAAATAACAATTAAACAAACTAAATTATTATCCATGTATTTGCTTAACCAGGATTCTTAAGCTAATATAAAACTGTTGACATGAGTTTGTGCATTAATTAATAGGTGTAGATTATCAAGCTTGTCAACGATAGATCTTGCATCGAATGACAGAAGTAGTGCCAGTGACATACATGTTGGTAAAATTGAGTTTAAAGTACAATGAAGGCCATCATTATAATATATTATTTTATGTTTAGTTTTTTAGTTTATATATATATATATATATATATAACCCTTTGGCTTTAAAAATAAGCATGGGGCATTAAGATAACGATATGTATAATTTATAAATAGATGAGTGAATAAAAAGGTGATAGGAAATAAAAATATGGTAGGTATATAGTCATAGTGCCTTAGTGCAAATCTATACAAATGGAATCATTAAGTTAAAACTCCACATTTTGTTAACGCAGTTATTGATATATAAAATAAAATATTGCTATATTTTTATAAATACAAACGAAAAGTTAAGATCTAAGCAAACATTGTTCTATTAAAAATTCTAACTGCATACATTATATTCACCTCATACACACACACATATATATATATATATATATACGCACTATAAAATAATTTACAGATGGCTGAACAGAAAAAATCAAGAAATAAAACAAAAAACAAAAGAATTGCGCAAACAAGTACAAACTGGATTGGCAAAACTTTACAAACGTAATAAGAATCAAGAACTTGCAGACATTATTCAAAAAGCTTTTATGTATCATATAATACAAATGAAGAAATTATAAGGTTTCAAATAATCATGCATAAGTTGAACGCACCGTTAAATCCCACAATCGTGATACTTTTTATATTATTAAAATTAAAAAGCAATAAAAGTATCTTGATAATTAATAATTACTTACCTACATTTATTAGGTTTTGCACTCAGTTATTTTTCAAATTAAAAGTAATTTTTTTAGCGTTTGTTGCCTAACTGTTTTTGATAATAAACATTTTTTAGCAAATGGACATTTAGCACAGTCAAACGAGCGCCCACATTTAGTGTCGGCGGTGAGATTCGAACCCAGGTCCAGTCAGTTTCCAGTCTAGTACTCTACCAATTCTGCCACTCAGGTACAAACTACAATTGTATTTTCCCAATGAATAAACTTGAAACTACATGAGAATTGCATTAATTAACACCAATCCTTAATAATAATAATAGTGTAAAATCGGGAGAATTTTAAGTACTTACACCAAACAATTAATTTTTACGACAAACGTTTTCTTATTTTTCTTACTATTTTACAAAGAATGCGGATATTGTACAATGATCAAATCCAATACTCGTTCATTAGTTTATTGTTCACATAAATTGTAATACCAGAAAGCAAGTAAACTAAGACCAGCTTTTATTCAATCACGTTAAAACATTATCAATTCAATATAAGCATACAAGTACAGTATTTAAACCGGTTAATAAATACAATTCATGAATCACAAAAATATTGTTGGTTTATTTAAGAAAAAAATCGATAGTTATAAAGATTTATAATGCTTAATTTAGTGGTTATAAGTGAAAAATATTACAAATTAGTTGTTCTTAATAAATTGTCATAATTCGAACTTGCTACACTATTTCAACTTCTGGCAAAACCGTTTCATATTAATTACAATGTGTAACAATTTATAATACACTAAAAATAGCAATAACAAAAAAATTTAACGTTTTTATTTTATCAGAAAAACTCAATTATGTACAAAGATAAAAACAATAATAAGTTTTTATTGTACTTAAATGTCAATCAATGTTTCACTCGAGAACAAATGAGATTAATCCAATAATGCGATTTGAGCGGTTCCATCAATTTTACAAATTCATCTAAAATACACAAATAAAAAGTATAATCCAAACAAAACTACTTATTAGACTTTATAGAATCCTTCCTAATTAATGTAACTTTGCAATACGATTCTAACATCTCCATTCATTATTAAAATCATTTCCAACTAATCGGGATGCTAATAATCCTGAGGATTTGAGTAATGCTTATAAAGTTTCAATTTCCAATGATGGTGATATTCCTGACTGTTAGTCCTCCACGTGGTGCATCCTGGACTAGGTGCCCCTAGGCATCTAGACTAATAACAGCAGGGTCCAAGTGCACAGCGGTATAACTGGGCTTCCGCTACGGCGGGTGGGTGCGAACATACACCCAGGATACTTAAAAGGTATACGTATACCATATGTAGCCCTTGGGCTAAGGGAGATAACCCTGACAAAAAATCAGGCGGCCTTGTCAATCTTTGCGAACAGTGGCGACGTCACAAGGATGCCGTCTACCAGCCAAGAAATTTTATTATTCCACGTTTGTCTACGCTTGTCAAGCCATCGAAATCGATTGTTTATGTGTCGTATAAATATGGAAAATAATGAAGAGGTGATCACGTCACCAACCAAAATGAATGAAAAATGAATCTAGGATTACAATCTGTGCATCCTTTAAAATGGAAAAATGCGCTAAAGGGCACTTGTCTGCAACGCGCACCAATTACTGGCACCTTAGTATTTAAAATGACTTGTTACAATAAATAATATGAATGCGTATCATGATCCTATAGCAAAATGATCAATTTTGATAACATTACTAGAGTGGCACAATCGGTTCAAAACTGATAATAGAATGGACTATTATTTAGCCTCACAAAATGTTCACTTGCTGAAAAAGGTTACATGTAAAATGTTGAAGTAGTAAAAACTAAATAAAAAATAGCAGGTGTCTACTGACTAATAAGAGAAAAAATAAAATCAGTTTAAAACAAAAAAAAAGATTTCCAATCGTTTTAAAACACTTCTGACAATATAGAGTTTAACTATCTACTTCTGAAAGGCAGATTTTATTTATACAATAAAATTAAATGTTTAAAATTAGAATATTTTAACCAGTTATTATCGTCTAAGGTAGTTTGTAAATCATCAACTTTCACAATGTGTACTCAATAGACGATTCCAAATTAAACCTTTCCAATAATCTCCATTTACCGCAAAGCAATCAAACGCCCAATTAAATAATTCATTTGGAAAAGCATAAATAAAACGACTGAGTTCGCATACTACAATATTAGTCAAAATTATTCGTTAATTATTCGGTCTTTTTCCATCCGGGTAATAGTTGGACTTTTGTAGCTATTTTAATCAAATGCGTAGATAGCCTACATGAAACATAACCAGTTCATTTTACGTCTTTTTCTTATTGTGTTAGACATGTATAGTCAATTAAAATTAGGTGAGCTATATATATATATATATATATATATATATGAAAGCTACTTCTACTGAAGTATCCAAGCCAATAACCATAAATAATAAATAATAATAATAATATATATAATGGTTCAAATATTTGATTATCTAATTAACTGAAACTAATTTTTGCTAAAATCACTCACCCGAAGTCAAATTACGAATGCGATCATTCGACCAACAAACTTGCAAAAATTCAGCCAATCGTAAAAGCGAAAGATTTTGATGTTCCAATGCTAAATTATTGTTGTAATCTGCATTTGGTTGATTGAAACAATTGCGTACTTGTTGAATCATCGATTCTAAACATCCATAATCTCGTGTTCGTTCCATTTTCTTTGTACAATTCAATGTCCAACTGCCCAATCCTCTTGAATTTACACCACTCAAAGAATGACGATAGTCACTCGTTGATGAGTTTAGGGGTTCGGTAAGGTACTATTTAAAATAATAAAAGATATGTATATATATACCAACTTCCATATGGATTACATGGACTTTCCATTAAAACTTTTTAAAAATAACTAAAGGACTTAATATTAATTTATATCATCATCATATGTTCGGTGACATAGTCACATGTTCATTATTCTCATATTCTTAAAGCATATCAAACAATCACCCTCCATAACTTCGGATACAAAAAAAAGCTTGTGTGCAGAACAAACGTAATAAAATAACAGTATTTATTGGCTGAAAGATGGAATCATGTAATGACATTACTGTTTACAAATATTCTAGTAACCATCTACTTTTTGCCAAGGCCGTTTCCCTTAACCCAATAGGTACTTATGGTATACGTATACATTAACATACACAATAATGAAGAGATGACTACGTCACCAACCAAAATGAATGAATGAATGATATATACACCTAATACTCTAATTAACTTTTATTAGTTATGCCCTATATTAAAAACATGCGTTTAAAATAAAAGTCAAAATGGAACTCTACATTTTTAATAAAGTAAAATCTTTACTAATACCAATATTATCACTCAATTCACAATCCGTCCTATGCAAAAAGTATACAAATTATTTTCTACCATTTCATCAAATGAAAAACAAATAATTAAAAATAAAAATAGTTATTAGCAACATCTTCATTAATTCCAAGTTCGTATAGGATCTCGAATAATCCCTTCTCATTATTGATAAAAATAATTATCTACTGTAGTACTACAAACTAATATAATTAATAAAGTATAGAAAGACAAAGTTTAGCATTTCGTACATTTCGTGTAAACAAATGTTGTTGTAAAATAGCAAACTCCTTATTGTAAAAAATTAAAATTTAATTTATTAGTGTTTATAACCTAGATAATATTGTATCAGGAGTCGAAATTAAACATACGCCAACATATTCGCAGACCAGCAATAGGGAGCCTTAACTACTGAGCCACCCTAAGCTCAGATAATAAATTATAAGATAAATAAAAGTGAAAAAGCATTGTCCAATAAATAAATTATACAAAAATTGCTATTAAACTTCAAAATAAATTTTGTAATCAGTATATACTAAAGGCTTTAAAAATTACATCAATTAAAAATAAAATAAAACAAATTGAAATATTTTAAACATATAATAAATCATAATAATTAACCTGAATAAATTCGTAATGCATCTCCGATACACGGCGTAAAGATAGTTTTAATAAACTATCTTCAATTTTTGAGCTTCTAATAAATGAAATAGGAATTAGTAAATTAACTACATCAAATTAATTACTGTAATACAAATAATAACCTAATAAAATTATAAATTTAAATGTAAACATAACACTTTTACTTAAATCTACAATTGTTAAAGGCAAGAAGTAATATGTAAATAGAATATATCAAATAATTACAAATTGCTATGATAACAAAAGTAGTTAAGACACTGAAGTCGTAATTAGATAGGAGTAGCTTACAGTTTTTGAATTGTTAGATTAGAATTATCAGGTTCACTTGAATAATAAATCAATTTGATCTGAGTCACCCAAGAGCACTGTACATCCTTATTTGGAATCATCGGCAGTGCATACCTTTCAAGTTTTTCACACATATGAACTTGAACCCACGCCCTATCTGGTGTCAGGCCAGCGCCTTAAACCACTGAGCTACGGGTGGATGACCTTCGACCTGTAAATTTATTATTTATAGTGAATCTGATCAATTCTAATTGCCCAGTGTCTCAAATACTGCATGTTACTACCGCTAACAAGCAAGTGAGTGATTCCTTTCACTAGGACTTTACCATATAGGTCTTTATATATCTTAAAGTCCGACCACCGGCACTAAATGCGGGTCCTTATTTCAAAACGTCACTTTAAATGCTGATAATTGTAAGAATTAAAAGACTGCTAATGTAATCTCAATTCCCACTAAGTGACAATCTTTTTTCTGTTGCTGCTTTGGGAAAACATGCAAATCCACTTTGGAGACAAAAATATCAATCCAAACAAAAATATACTGATTTCATCTTCATTAATTTGCACGGTACTTCTGTATGCAGCTAAAATCTGGACTCCTACTGGTTCAACTTAACAAATTTTAAACACGTCTTAGATATTTGGTAAAACGCACATTTCGCATTCTCCATATCAAGGAAAAGAAACGAAAAAATCAACAACTACCAAATTCAAGATAACCCTCAAATTAATCATCTTTCATCATTGGGGTCACTACAAACATTGTGCTGGTTGCGACACGTTCTATGTAAATTTTTGATGCAATCTCACGCACCATGATGTCAATGCATTGAAAATAGAACCATTAATTAAATAATTTTTATACTTCATTATTTAATATAATTCTGAATACAAAAAAACACTAGTTAATATTTAATTAAAAACGATAAATAAAACAATATTTAAAAACACTACATTATTAAAAACGTTAAGTTGTTAGTTTCAAAACATGAAAAAAAAATCTACCTTTGACAACTTTTTATGGGATCAAATACTGACCAATACAATAAACAAATTGGAATAGAAGGCTGGTTCAACAATAATTGATCTAAACCGATATGATACAACAGTTTGTTAATTTTGAAATGCCTCATTAAATTAAGCCAGTCCACATTTGTCCAATGCACAGATATATGATTACTTCTCAATAATCTTAACCAATGAGTAATAAAATGTACGACTCGAGAGTGCGGTCTATATATTTCGTTAGATTTATTGAAATGCGCTATTATATAGTAAATTTAAAATTTTTAAATGTAATTAATAATTCAAATAGTATATATATATATATATATATATATATATATATATATATATATATAAAGCAACCATAAACATAAATAAAACAAAAAATATATAAAACTGACAATTTTTATATTATTAAAAAACTTACTTTGATTCAATAAATCATAAATTACAGTTAAACCGGATATAAAAGAATCAGTGAAAGATGGAGATAACTGAGGTAAATTTCCAAGTGGATGTTTCATAAAAAGTTCTTCATCTTTAACCGCATTAATTTTTATGCTCATGAGATCATCAATCAAATAATTCATAAAAATTCGAACTACATTTTTTAATGAATTAAATTGATCAAAATTGGTTTGAAAAGCGGATAAATAATAAACATATAGAATACGTGTCTACAAATTATTAAATAATTATTTTAAAAACATTAAATAATTATTTTAAAAACATTGAAAAATAATTTTAAGTGTTATATATATATATATATATATATATATATATAAATTACTTTTAACCAAACAGAAACAAGATCTAAAATGATGGGGATACCGATAACAATTGCCAACGAAGTGAGTTTGATAAGAAAATAAAAAATATTGTCAGACAATTCTTTTTCAATTAAAAAAATTTCAAAAAATAATACGCATTTTGTTTCGTCGTCACCTTTTGCAGATAAATAAGTAACCATGACATCAAGTAGCTCAATTTCCTCCAACGGTGTAGGACTCTAAAATAACAAATATCTTTTTATTCACAATACCTTTCCGTCAATCAAAAATAAATTGTTTATTGAATATTTGATAACATCCGCATTATTTTTATCATCTCTTAAAAGAGACACTAATTTTAAAAGCAAATCCTGACTACGCTCAGTAAAGGTCATCGCTTAATTAAAATTACACCAAGGCTATATATTATAATTATTGTTATATTAAACAAAGCAAAATTAAATTAATAAAATAATAAATAATAATTTATATAGTGTTTTTGTGTAATATTTTAATTGTATAATTAATAATTGTAAACTATATATAATATAAAATATACGAAACAATTATTATTATTATTATTATTATTATTATTATTATTATCATTATTATTTTTTTTTATTATTACAAACTTTGTTTGTTTTAAAATAAGCACGGAGTAACAAAATAACAGTAATAAAAAAACAATGACAAACACCATAATTTAAAAAAATGGACTAACAAAATGATTCCATGTGTTCGAATATTTAACCAACATTTTTATTCAATTTTATGAAATATTTGTTTCAATTAGATTATTCCAAATAGTTTATAGCTAAGTTTTTGTGGTTTACTCCAAATTGTTTTTTGTTATGACTAATTGTTTATTTTAAAAATATTTTTTGCCGTTGTTTTATTGGAATGGCGTGCTTCTATTGTTTCTGTAGCAATATAGATTTTTCACAGGAGCCAGGTTACTAACCTTGATCAATACCTCTTTTTTTATCTACACTTGGGACATGTTTAATTTGTATTAATTTTCTGTGACAATGCCATTGTCTACAAAAAATTGACATAATTGTCTGTTTTTTTAACAAGATTATATCTCTTATCCCAACGGTATATGCATATCTGAAAATTCATGTATGCATAAACCCTTTTTACTAAAGCGAAAACCCAGTTATAACATTATGTACTCGGTCTCTACTGTTTAATCTAGATGTTTAAGTACGCTTAGTCTAGGGTGCGTCACGTGAATGTGACAATCAGGAATATGATCATTATTAGAAATGGAGACTCAAATCCTTATCAACTTAAATCGATATTGTTTGCGCAAACAAATGAAAAAAAATCTTTTATAGTAATAAATTTAAGTCATTGGTATCATATTTGTTTATCATATGCCATTTTACTAAAATTAAACATTATTTCGTGCGTATTGAATGCTTTTATTGAATTACGCTATCTTGATACTAACGTATTTTAAATATAATTAACCAAAGATAAAATTTCTTAAAATTATAATATTCTTGATTGTTTTACCACCTGGACTATATGCCCATAGGTATATAGACTAATAACACTTGGGACCGTGTGCACAGCGGCTAATTAGCAGATGTTAAAGGTTATAAAGCTAAAAAACATATAATTTTATTATTATAAGTTGAATTAATAGAAATAGTTTCAGTGTGAGTGCGTCCATTTTCTCTAGACGTGTCGATGAAATCAAAACAACCAATAGAAAATATGCTTTCTATCGTCTACATATGGTAAAAAGTTGTTTGTATATTGAAATAAAATTGTAATTTAGAAATAATAATAATAATTTATTACTCAAAAAAGCTTTTACAATATTACATTTTTTGAGGTACAAACCAATTTACAGGCTGATCACAAACTATAAAATTTTTCAATATGTTAATATATAAATATATATATATATAATTATTAATATATATTTAAATAAAATAAAATATTGGTAACGTTATATACATTTTAAAAATAAGTGAATAATAGAATGTACAATTTTAGTTTGTAAGTAATATTTACCCGCGCAATTTGAACTAAAAATAATTTGAAAAAGTTTTGGTTGTCATAATTGGATAATTAGTATTCTGGGGATTATATAAAGAGAAATAGATAAAAAAAATGCAAACAATAGTTGGAAAACAATAAACAATGTAAATAAAATAGTATTATTTTTTATTTAGATGTGCGAATTGCGACTTTTAAGTGAACAATATAATGAAACAAAATTTCTCATAGACCAACAAAATAATCGAACGTTGTATGATTAGTGATATTGGGGACAGCATGGATGTTGATGTATTTTTAAAAAATAGTTTTAAAAGCTTTAAAGTTTTGTATTTTTCTTAAAATGATTGGTAAATTATTCTATAATTTAGAATATTTAATTAAGAAAAAGTTTGCTCTTAGGGATGATCTATGATGCAATTTACGCACTGTATATTTTTTATTTTTTAGTTTATGCTTAAATTTGTTTGCATCAAATTTTATTGAATAGTTCAAATTATTATTGAAAATTGATTTATGGAATAATAATAGATTCATTTGGATCCTTTCTTAGCCATAGAGGCTCAATATTGAGCAATTGATTTCTTTTTTTTGTAGTCCATATTTGATGAAAAACCAATAATCATTTTTGTAAAATATTTTTGAACATTTTCAATTTTCAATGTAAAATCGTGAATAAAGCTGCAATAGTCAATTATTAGCCGAATAGCATATTTGAAAAAAGCTATTTTGTTTTCTATAAAAATAAATATATTATAGGCTCGTTCTAATATTTTTTTGCATTTGTTAGTAATATGGGATACATACTCAGAAAATCGTAAACCTTTCGAGTAGTAGGTGCCCAAGTCTTTAATTATTGGTATTGTTTTTATTGTGTAATTACCCAAATTGATTGGATGTACGAAACGTCTACCAAATAAGTAATAAAAAGATTTATCGAGGTTTATTTCCATTTGGTGGTTAATGCACGATTGATAGAAGTTTGATAAATTTTCTTGTATGTTGCGGTGCGTTGATTCCAAGCTTCTGTCGTTGTAATTGTAAACAATTTTAATGTCATCCGCAAAAATAAATATTTCACTGTGTGTTATTGCTCTATCAATATCGTTGATATAAAGTAAAAAGTGGATAGAACCTAATACACTACCTTGTATGATCTCGCTATCAATTTTTTGAGGTTTTGAAACTTGATTTCTAATTTTGACTACTTGGGTTCTGTTTGTAAGAAACGATTTTAACCATGAAAGTATTGGATCAGTAATACCATATGAGTTGATTTTTTGAATGAGCTTATTGTGGGGTCCTTTATTAAATGCTTTTCGTAAGTCAAAGTACAGGACGATTATAGATTTTCCTTCGTTTCTTTTTTGTGTGACAGTCAAAGAATTTGATATGACATGTGGAAGTTGATTTTTTATGAGTAAATCCATGTTGGAATGGATTCAGTAAATTATTGTTTGTCAAGTGACTTAAGATTTCAGACTTGACTGTTTTTTCCATAATGCGAGAGATTATTGAGGTAATGTTTATAGGTCTATAATTATTCAAATCAGCTTTATCACCGCTTTTGAAGATGGGCGTATTATATGATTGCTTCCAACTATCTGGATAAACACTATTTGTAAGACTAGTTTGAAATAGTTTAGTTAATACAAAGTGCAATCCTTGGAATCCATATTTTATTATGTTTGTCATGATGCCATTCGGGTCAGGGTTGTTGGAGTTTTTATGTGATTGGATCACCTTTTTGATATTACCTGGGATAAAGGTGATCGTTGATTTAAAGGAATTTATGTTACCTATTTCGTTTGAAGGTATATTGTTGGTGATTGTATGAGAGTAATTTGAAGAAAACGATGTATTGAATGCATTACAGATATCCACAGTATCGAATAGGATTTGTCCATTGTATTTGAAGATATGGGGTATGGGATCTTTTGATTTAGTTTAGAATTTATGAATTTTCGATATGTTTTTAGTAATGTTTTTTGTAGAGCTGTATGTTTTTCAGATATTAGGGCGCGTATACAATGTTGTTCTAGATTTTCATGTATTTGAAGTATTTTGATTAATGTGTTAAAGCATTTACTTTTTATGATATTCTTTATTTAGTTTATTAACTTTATTCTGATATGTTTAGATATCCATATCTTACCATGGGTATCATAATGTTTACAAATGGGAAATTATTTATGTACCGTATAGTTTATATTTGTAATAAGTTCATAATTAATAAGGTTAATATTGTTTGATAATAGTAGTTTATCCCAATTCAATGATTAAAGAAGTTTATTTGTTTGGGACCAATCAGGTGATTTAAAATTAATGTAATGGTTAACAAATACTTTTGTGGTCGGTTCATGGAAATGAAAGGAACATAAAATTACTTTGTGGTCAAATCCTGGAAGGGGGTCGTTTATATTGATGTGCTTTACCATTATATTTTTAGTAAATATTAGGTCTAAAATATTTAGTTGTCTAGTTGGTTTGTGTATGTGTTGAGTCCAATCTTGCAACTACCTTGTTGCAACAAATTTGTCATATTTGGGTGGGTAGGTCAAGGAGGACTATTGTATTTCAGGTAAGTTGAACTCACATCCAGTAAGGAAATAATCAAATGGTTGAATTGATATGCAATTAAACATGTTGATAAAATTGTCCAAATGTGCGTCCGAAGAATTTGGGTTATTATAAAGACATGTTAATAATAGTTTAAAGTAATCGTTGAGAATTATTAAAACGCCTTAATGTCTTGTTTATTGTTAATGGGTAAATCGTAGTGTGATAAAAAAAGGGGTTCTTAACGTAGATAATATATTTACATTCTCTATGTTTAGTTCTGTCTTGTTTGAACATGTTAAAGGACAATTGATATTGAAATCAGGGATAGAATTATATCACCATGATTCAGTTTGTAAAATTGTGCTTGAAGAGTGGATGGATGCATAGTTTCTTAAAATATAAATTTTATTTAAAATGGATTTGGCATTGATAATAACTGGGTAAAATAATTAATGTTGTGTTTTCTGTGTATGTGTAGAATTTTTCATTATTGACAGTTGTTGTTTGTATTGAGCAAAATTGTTTAAAATATTGATGATTGAGAATGCGAGTGTTATTGTCGTTTGTGATAATTTAGCTTTAGTAAATTAGAATTAAATTGCTTTAAATCAGCATAAATTAAAATTGGTGATTTTGTGATGATAGAACGTACGGTTGTGGATAACGTGAGATTAATTGTTGGATTTTGTGTAGAAAATTTTCGGTGTTTTGAAAATGAGTTTTAGAGTTGGGTTTAAAAAAATTTCTTTTTTTTGTTTTTATTTATTTGGACATTAAAATATGATTTAGTTTTTATAAAGTTGTGCACGTTTGAGTATTTGTTAACAACAGGTTGGATACGAAGAACTGGGTTAACAATACGATTTGGAGGTTTTTAAAAAAATAAAAAATTGTTTTACTTTGGGAGTGGTTGTGGTTTTTGCTCTGGTTATAATTGGTTGAGTAGGATTATATTGATTGATGGAAAACATTAGTGTTGATGCTTAAACATTGTTTGTAAATTTTTACTTTGGAGTATTTTAACTTTTGAATACAGAGCTTCAAGTTGGGTATTATGTTTTCAGATTTCAGATTTGTGCGAAAATATTAGCTAGGTTTAGTTCCAATCGGATTAGTAATCCTAATTTGCAATGTGATTGGCTTAGTTTTAATTCATCGAGAGGTTGTATGTGTTATTTGATAATTTTTTGTAGGTTATTTAGATTTTTCAAGTAGGTACTTTTTTAAATGGTTTATTGTAAAGATTGTTTAAAATTTGATTATCTTATTTAATTATATTGGTTGTTTGAGGGTTGCTTATGTATAATATCTTGGACAACAGTTTGAAAATTTATTTTGGCCATTTGAATAATGATGTTTGTAGCATATGCGTTCTATATTTGCACCTACGCTCAACAAAACAATTCAATGTTACTGCAATGATCTTTAAAATATTTACAATTAATAATTTAACAACTTTTATAAATAAATAAAACTGCATTTTTTTCAAAATAACAATTTTATTTTAATATACTGATTACTTTTTTACTGTCAGTAGATAATAAAAAGCTTATTTTTTATTGGCTGTTGTGATTCCACTGACACCCCTACTAAAAATGGATACATTCACACTGAAACTCTTTCTATTGATCGAAATAATAATTATAAAATTTTATAATTTTTTATGATACGACGGTTAACAATTACTAGCCCAGATTACTTAAAAAGTCTGTTTGACATATGTAGCCGTAGTAAGTAACGAACAAGTTTATCAAACAAGCATGCTATTTTATTTTATAATCAAAACCCAGTTTAGTACAATATACACACCTAAATTTAACATAATATAAGACAGAACGTACGTATACATACACACAATTAAACCTAACCATTAACCACAGCAATCACGAAGCTAACTGTAAGAAAAATAACAAAATCCCTCAAAATACATCAAAAATAATGAAATTTTAATAAATGTAAGATCTCATTAAGATTTCGGTTTTTATTTTTTTGATTTCATTTGATACGGATATTTATCAACACCTCCAGCTAATTTCCATTAAAAAAGCTCTTGTGTGATCTAAAATGTTGCTTTGCAATTTATTATCACAAAATAATTCAAATTTATATATCAATACTCTTTACCAACACGAAAAACAGAAAGTCACAATGCTCACAAAATCACAATCACACGTAATAAATTTAAATACGAAAAAAAAGCGCGTTAAAACAAAGCTCAAATAATGTTAAAATTGTTTAAATGTACAACAGTATAAAAAATCGTAATTAAAATAAAAATTAATAAAATAATTTTTTTTAATTTTTCTTGCAACAATAAGTATTTATAATAATAATAATAACAATCACTCTACAAAAAAATAATTTGTATTTCCAAAAAAATATATTATTACTCTAGTATTTCTTCACATATATACCATGACCATTACAAAAATTATTATTATTACTATTATTTATGGTTATTGGCTTAGGTACTTCAGTAGAAGTAGCTTTCAGCACACATAACAATAATTAGTTTAACAAAAATAGACAATTTTTAATGATTACATAATAATTTAATTTTCTTTATCCAAATAATTTTTATTCTTGATCAGTTTGTATTTTTATTCCTATATTCAATGTTTCCACCAGATACATTTATACTTTCAGATCAAAAGAAATATTTTATTTTACTACATACCTTGTGTATTGTCCTGTGTCTGTACATTTTTTGTATTAATTTTATTAAATAAAAATTGGATTTTAACACACTGACAATTTGTTTACTGTTAATCAACAATAATGACTAGTTATAGAAAATAATTTCCTTTTTATTCCTATTTAAAATATTTGGAGCAATACTAAATTAATATTTTCTAATTTAAAGTATAATGTTAAAATTTGTACACTTTTTAATAACTTTGATTTCAAAAAACTACGTAGTTAAAATTATTAATTGGGCAGTGGAAAAATTCAACAAGCTGTGTTGCTTGTGTGAAGGTTGTGTAAAACTTTTACTAGTCGATTTTTCTCCTAATATCTAGGTCTATACTGATCAGGTGAAAGAATGAATAAAAATGCAAGACAGGAAGTGAAAACGTTTATTACCAATTTGACAAGATTAAACCACTGAAATAAAACCAAGAACTAAAATGGAAACAAAACATGATAGGATAGTAGGGGATGTAATCTATAGCGTGGGAACGGTTCCCACTAATAAAGACAATTGTTACAATCAAACAAATATGTCAATAATTAAAAAACAATGTTTTCAGAAATTAAATGTTATTTTTTGTAATAATATAAAATAATATTGTTTATTATTTTTAATTTTAATTTTCTTCGTTAATTGTTACTGCTACAACTCAAGAAGTAGTGATAAACATCAATTACCAAAACAATTATTTAGTTTAAAAAATAAAAATAAGTTTGTTTTACAGTTTTACTTGTAATTAAATCATTTAAAAAAATCAAATTAATTAATTTTTTTAATTAACATTTAAAAATTTTTATTTACATTTTATTACTATTAAATCAACATTAATAATTAATTAAACTTTTATTATTAATAATAATAATAATACATTTTGCTTTTATTAAAACTATGCATAAAAAAAGTTAAAATAATTTAAAACAATTATTAAAAATTTTAAATTAATAAACAGTGTTTTTGTTTTATTTTATTACACTATTTTATATAGTTGTGACCTGATATTTGATATTTTTAAACTGAGTTTCGCCGATCTTGTGTCAACCTATTACCTGTTCATTTAATTCAGAAATGTCAGTGCAACGGCTGGTGCAGTATTTTACTAATAAGGAGTTTAGGAGTTATTTATGCAGGTAAGGTAAAATTATTTTTTTAATATTTGTTGCTTTTTAGTACAGTAAGGATTAAAATTTTTATACTTTGACCAATTTTTCGTCTTGTGTCGAAAAGAATAATATTTTGAGGTTTTTAAATTAACGAATATAATAAAGTTTAAACTCGTATAGGCACAACTGTTTATTTTTGAGTGTTTTCATATTTGAAATATTAGAAGAATTGTTTTTTGTCCTTTTTTCAAGTTTAATTTAAACAAAATAATTTTAATTATATTTCATTTATAATACTTCAGTTTTTCGTGAATTATTAGAATTGATTAATATTTTTTAAACTAAAATTTATTTCGGTTTATAAAATGCATGCAAACAAGTAAATAATTTTAGTTTGATATTTAAAAAAGCGGATGGATTAATTGTAGTTTATTTATGGAGGTTATTTAAATGATGTAGCTTTTAAAATTTTAGAATGAGTTTAAATAAACGTTTTGAAATTACGATTTTAAACGTTTTAATAAGACTAGTTTTTTTAGTTGTAATGATTAATTTTTGTTTATGGGTGTGTAGCATTTCTGGGGACCAGTAGCTAATTGGGGATTACCGTTAGCTGCAATGTCCGATTTACAAAAAAATGAAGAATTAATCAGTGGACGGATGACTATAGGTAATATAATAAATTGTTTTAATTTTTTTAATAGCATTAATGTGTTACTCAATGGCGTTCATGCGCTTTGCTTATCTTGTCGAACCCCGGAATCTTTTACTTTTTGCATGTCATATGACTAATGAGGTTACCCAGTCAATGCAAATGTGCCGTTTTATTGATTATTGGTTTGTTTTTTGTATTTGATTATTAATCTTTTATTCAGGTACATTAAGTCCGAAGATGATCGAGTAAAATTGAGATTAGAATACAGTACGAACTAATGCATAAATTTGAATAGATATCTTTTAAATATAATTTTATTTAGTAATTGATTGTTTTTTATTTTAAATTGTTGGATTGTATCGTGGGAATATATTTAAGCATGCAAAATTTGAGTTATTTTTTGTCTAGAAATGTCGAGCAAATATGACGAAGGTTGTCGAATTAGGAAAATAGGTACTTGTTACTAAATTACTTGTAAAATATGTTAATATTAATTAATATTGGATGAGAGATACACACTGCGCTTGGTGATGTGTTGTTGAGAAATGTTGGAAGTATTTGTTAATAAATTTATCAAATTCTTTTTTGAAAGGAATTAATTATTGAAAATTATAGTTATTTTTAAGCACAAGAAGTCCCCGGTTGGGATGCTAATGATTCTGAGGATTTGAGTAATGCTTATAAAGTCTTAATTTCCAATGATGGTGACTGTTTGTCCTCCTACGCGGTGCATCCTGGACTAGATGCCCCTAGGCATCTTGACTAATAACAGCAGGGTCCGAGTGCACAGTGGTATAACTGGGCTTCCGCTACGGCGGGTGGGTGCGAACATACATCCAGGATACTTAAAAGGTATCTAAAGGTATACGTATACCATATGTAGCCCTTGGGCTAAGGGAGATAACCCTTACAAAAAATCAGTCGGCCTCGTCAATCATTGCGAACAGTGGTGACGTCACAATGATGCCGTCTACCAGCCAAGAAACTTTGTTATTCTTCCACGTTCGTTACGCTTATCAAGCCATCGAAATCGATTGTTTATATGCCGTATAGATATGGGAAATAATGAATAGGTGATCACATCACCAACCAAAATGAATGAATGAAGAAAAATTTTGAGGTTGAAAAGTGCTGTTGAAATTTTCAACGTTTTAACACTTACATTTTTGTTTTTAGATTTCATTAATAATATAGTAATATGATGACTCAGTATATAATAATTTTGAATTTTTTAAAGATCACATGTTTACTGTATTGACTATTTATATTCCTTAACATATGACAATCTATTTCATTTTGCTCACACTAATTGTACTACTACTTTTTTGAATTTTTTTTATATTGATGAAAATGTATTTTGCGCTGAATGTATCTCTAGTGAGATATTAAAGTATATATGTGAAATTAAGGCACAGATATATGAATACTGTTCTTTCAAGGCCGAATGCACCAACATTTTGCTAACTTTTATATGTTTTCAAGTACAGAAAATTTGGGAGAAATATCGGTTATAAAGTCGTAAAATTTTAATTTGTGCAAGACATACTGCAATAAAAATAGTGATTTGATTTAATTTGAGACAGTGTTGAATTATAGTAAAATCGAATTTTTTACTCAGAGCGGTCCATGGTTTAAATATTTCTTCCTGTATGGACTTAATACAATATATCTCTTGGTATATATATATATATATATATATATATATATGGTATTAACTGGTGGTATAATTGGGTTTCTAATGTAAATTTATCCAGTTCAAGGTTTCTCGTTAAAGTAAACTAATCGGTTAATTAGAATTAAAAAATTATGACAACATTTTATAAAATGTAATTTTCAAACTTTGGCATCAAAAGTGAAAATCAAATTTTGACATTTTTCATAGTTTTGTGCAAATATTAATTTTGTTAGAATGCATTTTTGAACCTTAAACGACGCTAAAAGTAATGAACATCTGTATTAGTTGAATCATCATTGGGATAAACACCTTCCACCGGTTATTATCGTCCAGGATAGTCAAAATTACCAACAACGTGCACTTAGTGAACGACACTTAAAGTTCCATACCTTTAAATGTTAGTTACATGAATTACTTAATAATAGAGAAATATAGTTATTTTATTGCATAATTTAAAAACATTTTTTCAGTGTAATTATTACCTATTTGTTTTTAAAAGTTTAAAGGATATGTTAATTTTTTTGGTTTTTAAACACGAACTATTCTATCTTTAGATAGTACAATGGCTTGCAGTATTAAAACTTTCAATTTATAGAAGTAGAGATACAAATTTTAAGAAATTTTTTTTACCATTAATAACGTAAATGGTAAAAAGCAACTGTCCTTTTCTTTCTATAAAACTTGCTAATCTACTTTGGAAACAAAAAAAACATCAATCCAAAGGCAAAGATGAATATTTTCTGTTTATTGATTAGCACAGTCCTTCTGTATGCAGCTGAAATCTGGACTCTTACAGGGTTAGAGATCATGAGGCAAGATGTCTCAGATGTATTTGGCTCAACACATGTTTTGCATCCTGCGTATCAGGGGATTGGGGAAAAAAGATCAGTAACCGCCAAAGTCGAGATGACCTCCAATTTCACGATCTTTCATTGGTATCGCGACAACAAAGATTACACTGGTTTGGACACGTTTTTTGTAAAACTCCTAATACAATTTCACGTATCATAAATTTGGCTTGTCCAAATGCCGATTGGAAGAAAAGGAAAGGTGGTCCGAAACGTACTTGAATAGTTGCTGTTTGGGACGATCTTCAAGCTATTTTGGCAGGGACTTTATTTTGGAAACAATGACAAAGTCGATAGACTGACATATCTGTGCACACTTCCGAAAACTGTAAACAATGGAAAGGGATTATACGGAATACTACGAGAACTTGGAACTAATAAAGAGGTGGCTTTACCACCAACTTTAATTTTATTAATTAGATCTATAAAGCATAAGTCAATAGGATTGCTCCACGTGATTATACTTAAAATTTTTAATATTTAAGATTCTGCGTACTAGAGATTGAGCATGTGTGTTTGACTTTTACAATTGATCCTAATATTGGGGTTGTGCTGTTTCCTCTTTTCGATTATAGTTTGATGAAATCGTGTCTTGTTTCTTCAGTATCATTTTTTAGGTAGGGCAGGATGTTAACTTCGCTCTTTGATCAGGCTTGGGTGGAGCTGTTGCCAATTATTATTATTAGAAAAAACTTTTTTTTCGAACAAATATGGGGTAACAATTTAATAGTAACAGTAGAAACAACAATAAAGTATCATAATTAAAAAGAACATGGGAAAACAAAATAATTCCATGTGTTTGAACATTTCGCCAAAATATTTGTTTTATCCCATAAGACATTTATTTCAATTAGATTTCCCTAAATGGTTCTTAGCCAAGTTTCCTGTAACAAAAGAAAGACATACGATTATCAATTGTTACTTCCAAAACCGTTTTTGTTGGTATATCGTGAGGTAAACGTAGAATTTAACCAAGTAATTTTTTTTGTTTTTGATTAAAGATTAAACGGCTGTTCGACTTTTATTCAATCCTGCTATAACTTATTTGCTGTTATTTACCGGAAAAGTGTCATGTTATTTTTTCTATAGTATTATAAATTATTTATAGAGGCCAGCTTGCTAAATTTGCACTCAAAATCTAGACATGAAAATGTCTAGATGGGTTTATTTCTAATTTTCTTTAGGCGGAATTGGTAAATAGGTCATTACTTATTATATTTTTAATATTGTGCAAAACAGCAAAGCAATAAACAAATTTTTAACGTACCACATTTAATTACAAGCCATTTTGTTCTAAGCTGCATGAGGTAACAACCGTGTAGCATGTATGTGCTACTCATATTTGTATACAACACTTCCGTTTTCTGTTGGTTTGATTCATTTTTCTAACGATTAGCTTTAGATGTTTAAAGGAAGTGTAGGTCGTCTATATACCATCACGGGTTAACTTTTAGTATTAAAGATTAAGCCTTTACTCAATCTTGTCGGAATTATGCTTTTATTTCTTTTGCATAATTTACTAAATGGTGTTGATATGTTGTTTTTGTTTAGCAACATCTATTATTTTAAAAGTCACTTTTTTTAAGCTTGTGCTTTAGGAATATGTTTCAACACGCAAATAAATAGTGAAGACGGATGAGGGTTATGCTAAGATGGCAAGACGAAAACATATTCTTATCGAGCTATGAGTTTAGCACCTCTGTCATCCAGATATCTCTTTCAAATGACATACTTATTTATATACATGTGTTTAAATAAACATATTGCGTTTTGTAAAATTAAAGTGAGATAATTTGTAATAAAATACAAAGTAGTTGCTCTATTTGGAACCGTCTATTTGGATATGCGATTATCTTTATATATATAACCTAGAAAAAAAACATTTTATCGTTAATGATTGTGTATGGTTATCAATTGGTAGAATTAATTAAACTCAAAAATTAGTAATGAACAAGTTATGAATTAGAAGTATGATAATATTAGATTTCAACTGTGATTGGTTTATTGAACTTATTAATTTAAAAATGTTAAAGCTTCCGACAATTATTCGAATGTTTAGGGAGGTATATATAAATATATATATATATATATATATATATATACCGAGTCCAAATAATTTAGTTTTGGCAATAACAGTCTTCTTAATCAATTAATCAAATCCTTATTTATAAATAAATGGTAAGTTAGTTTGTAATTGTATTATTTCTATTCGATAATTTTTACATTTGAATTTTTATTCGTTTAATTTAATGTTAGGAAATGCATTCAGTTAAAATAATAACAATAAAATATTCTTAGTATAATTTTACGTTTTATTGAAATAATTGGTAGCCATTACGTTTCTAAACAGTGTGTGATGGACATTGATTTCATTAATGATATATTAGAAAGAATTTTTGAGTTGAACTGAATAATTGAGGTTTTTAATATTCTATCTTAAATATTTTTATCAATGATATTTTTTAACAAATTTTTGAATTATAAATAATTATAAAAGTAGATATTTAGTTGAAAGTATTTGTGTATTAATTGACGTTTAGTTATTATCTGATCTTTTGGTTAAAATGAAAATTTAAAATAATGTTACTTAGCTTTTAGTAATTACAGAAATAATTGTTTTATTTAACGGAAAATTATCGTAAACAATTTTTTTTTACTAAACAGTATTTGCTCATCAATTAATGGGAATTTGTAAAAGCGAAAGGGTACTTATTATAAAGATTATTTGGAAAAAGTTGGAACACTTTGTCCGAAAGACGTTATAAATTTTTAGAAATGCATATTTAAAATTTCGTCTAGCTGAATTTAACTACAATACAATTTATAAACTGCTAATAAATGTTTGTTATTTATATTTTTATTCTACAGTTCAATTGATTGATACATATATATATATATATATATATACAGTGTATAAGAGCATTTACATCACATTTTGGCCCATTTCTTATTCCGATAAAGACTTGGAACTAGGCAGGATTTAGTCAGTAGTATGTTATATAAACAAAAAACAATTCGATAACGCACAAATTTATGCAATTTCTCTATAAATATATAAATACTTACATTATGTCTGTGGAGGTCAGAGTCGCTTAATTTTGTTAATTTTAAACATAACTTTTTTCAGTAGATTAGGTCAGTTAATACAATCTAATAACGACATACATTGTTTAAATTTTAATTGAGCACACTTGCATGTTATGTAATGTATCAATTCAAATATATATATATATATATATATATGCATATATGTTTGGATGTGTGTAAAATTTAACTTTTGATATAACATATCACATCATTCAAATGCCAAAAGTTGTTACAACGTTTTTATCGAGTATAAATATTTAAAAAAATTGAGAAATTTTAACATAGCGTTCAATTCGGTTCGAATAATGGATTTTGAAAGAGATATTTATTTGGAAATTTTGTTGGATAAAAGTGATATCCCAATATATCAAACTGGCGAATTGATCATTGGCCAAGTGATAGTTGAAACGAAAGAAATTATAAGCGCACAATGTGAGTTATATGTGCCCTCAGCTAATTTTATTTGTTTTAATCTTGTTTATTTATCCCCCTTGAAGTTGTATTTTTTCAATGAAACGTGATACTACAGTATTGATTTTAAATTAGACAATTTTGTCAAAGTATCATTTAACACCATTCCATTGCGTGGCAAATCGGGGACCCGCAATACATATTTTTTAAAATTAAGCTTTTTTCGTCATGTGACACAAGTAGTTTAATGACTAGTGCTTTGTTTATAAACTCAAGTGTCACATTTTGACTAATTAATTTTACATGTAAGTTAAATGTCAACTATTTTTTGTAATGTAGAAATGATAATTTATGTCGCATAAGTCTTTTTTAAATATACAAAAGGTTAGATGTACGCCATGTTTTTTGACGATTTTAGGCTTTGCAATCCTAATTTTACATTAGTTAAAATTAGGCAGTTTTGTTTATTTATTGTTTTTTATTTCAGTGATAAAACATTTATTAATTTATGTATTTATTTAATAATTTTATATGCACACGTCAATATGTGCATTATCTTGGGTATTAGTATGTATTTGAAAAATAGAATTGTATTATTATTATTATTATTGATACAAGTTTTAATATTTTACTAATAGTACATTCGGCATATAGATAAATACATAACACAAGATCATTAACCAACAATCAATACTAAGTAAAAGTACAAAATAACAACTAGATAAAATAAATTATCACCCACACACCAGAGGTTTTGAAGTAATATGAAATCAGTGTTGACATAATTTTTTGCATTAATTAGTGACCGTAAATCATTAATTTTTATCAACGATAGATTTTGCATTGGCATATTTTTCAGTAAAGGCACATTGAAAGCCAATCTGATGATATTTTCAAAAATATATATTAGACACATGGTAAATTAATTCCAGTATTTAATTTTAATAATAATAACACTGTTCTGTCAAAACGAATATTTATTATGTATTACACCTAAAAAGGAATATATATATATATATATATATATATATATATATATAAATTGATAAATATATAATAGTGAGCAAAATGATAATGGAAAATATAAGTATCTTAGTTATGTAGTCTTGATAATTTAGTGTAGTGCAAACATTTGACATTTACAATAGCTATAAAATACCAAATTTATCACAAATATAAAAAGTAATTATTTGTAGATGTGTAAAACAAACTTTGAGCACTTTTTATATTTTGAAAAAGCAAATTATTTTTATTTATTATAAATTAACTTAAAAAAATTAAATGCATTTTAAAACAGAATATAGTTTTGAATAACAATATTTTCTAAACATTTACTTTTTTATTAATTTTAGCAACGTTTTGATTTCTATTACTGTATTGCAGTAAGGGGTATGTTAATGACACCGAAGACTTGATAAAGATTACTATTTTTATATAATTTGTAGTTTTAATAATTCTAGAATTTTTGACATTGTACATCTATGTCGAGCATCCTAAACGAGGATTGTATTAGAGTAGGTACAAGAGCATATTCAGCCTTTCTTTTTACAGTAAGCGTGCATCTAGTCAAAAGCTATCATGACATAAAGCAACAAACCGTTTGGCTATGGGATGACATTTTGATAAAAAATACAATTTTTTGCAAACACTGACGTTTTAACAAGAACGCCGTTTTTCAGTCGCTAAACTTAGTTATCACTTAAATATTATGTAATGCGGGCAGATTTAAACTGTAAAATCGACTCAATACTATTTACTTTGTATGGTCAGACAGCCTCAGTGTTTCACACAATATTGGGGCACCCAACACTTACATTGATACATTTCTATTTTTAATGTTATTATTTCTATATAGACTATTTGTTTATACGATACATTTTTAAACGAACACAATGTATACGTTTTGGTATCCCGTACAACATTTATATTTATCAATGTCCATTTTCTTGTTTCAGTGTTAACTTATTATAGTTGATTGTGAATAAGGCTGTGCCAAATAAGTAATTGCGGACAAAACGGATACTCAGACGTTAAGGTCGTTAATGCATTGACAAGAAGGCGATAATAGTTATTTAATGTGCTCAAGAAACCTATTATTAATGACTTTGCGCCATTAGTTTACCCTCAGGATTGAGAATTTAATTTTAGGTATAATAAACGCTCCGACATTACACCACACTGAATCTAAACTAAAGGCATTTTATGAGCTACTGGTGACTACAACAACTAATTTAGAAAACAAATCAAATTTTATAATGGTAATGGGGGATTTTAACGCTAGATTAAGTCCTGCTTGCTCGAACGGTGACGACCTAAGCACCTATGCGTTACAACATCATTTAGTGGTCACTAACACAATGTTCCAACATCATCCAGGTCACTTAACCACGTATAAGATACAAGATTTCCGCTCTCAATTTAACTATATTCTTGTCTCTCGTAACTGGTTTTCATCAATTAGAGGAGTACCAGCATTCCACAGCTGAAGTACTGGAACCTAAAATTGAAGTACACACTTTTCCTCAAATTTCAATCCAAACGAAGGTACTTTAATCGTCCAGATTACAAATTTATTAAAAATACTTCTCAAATTCGGGAGTCTTTTAAAAAAGCAGATTTAAATGTTGGTCATTGCATAAATTTTAATAATAAAGTAGAACATATATGGAAGTTGATCGAATTTAAACTAAGTGTGGCTATTAGGATATAATCCAAGCAACTTAATGAACGACCTACATTCCAGCTTTCCAGTTGCACAAAAATATGACGAGATGAATTTTTGAACAAAAATCAACACGACAAATTGGATAAAGACAATAAGAAAATACAAGAATACACCACTAACTTGAATAATGATCAAGAGAAATATTGGTCGCATGTGGCTAAAGATTGCATTTGATTGTTTATAGTTTGCAGTTCATAGAGATCACTGGAGGGGATTAATTCTTTTTTTATTTTTAATTATTTTAATGTTTGCTACTTTGAATGTTTGCACGAGAAACATCTTTCAGCAGTGGACATTTAGCAAAGCCAAATGTGGGCTCGCATTTTAGCGCCGGTAATGGGATTCGAACCCATACCCACCGAGGTCCGAATTCGAGCGCTGTACCACTAGACTAACCCGGCACGGGATATAATTAATAATTAAAGTTATCATACCGCAAGTGTCGTTTATTAAGTGCATATTATTGGAAGGGTTTGGTAATTTGGACTGTCCTGGGCAATAATAACTAGTGAGGGATGTTTATCCCCGATGATAATGATGACCATTTTAGCGAAACCGAATGTGGGTCCTCATTTGGTGCCGATGATGAAGATCGAACCCATACTCACTCAAATTCGAGTAGGGCGCTAAAACTGCTAGACTACCCTGGTACACTTGTAATTAATAGATAAATTATTATTATTATTAAGCTTTAATATCTCACTAGAGATACATTCAGCGTAAAATACATTTTTACCATCAATAAAAAAAAGTAGTAGTACAAATAATGGGATCAAAATGAAATAGAATGTCATATGTTAATAAATATAAATATAGTCAAAATGATAATTTTTTTAAAAAGCTTTACGAGTAGAGTTACTTGGCCGAGGCGTAGTTATTCAACCGTGTTCTACAAAATCGCCGCCAACTAAAAACTGGACCAAAGAACGCAAAAAACTCTACAAAAATTGTTCAGCACACCAAGGCGTTGGTTGTCTGGTAAGAGGAATTAGCAATGTTGCACAAAACGATAGCATTAAGCCCAGTCTCAAGTTGGATGCATTTAAAGGATTCGATATGTTGAAGCCACAATTTCAAACTGTTTGCGAAGAAATGTATTGTTCGTCGCAATGTACACTAATCGGTATGCAATTTGTCATTTTTTATTCTTTTTGAAAATGCATTTATTTTGTTTCAATTTGTTTTACGTTTGCGTTAATAAAGGATACACGATTGAAGTGTTTTACGCTAACAATTGCACTTTTGTGATAGTATTTATTTTATTAGAAAAGAATAAGGTTGACAAATGGTACACAATAGTGTATATAAGTATGCCAAAATTTGTTTATATGAATGTAATTTAAATTTGTTTTTATGCAATAATAATAATAATAATAATAATAATAATTGTATTATGATGTCAATAATAGTAAACATTATGTTAATATTATTAACTGATTGTATTGTATTTAATAACTCCGCCTAGTTTGGATTAGAAATGATTCAATCTAGCCAGTCCCAAGCCTGGATAAAGGAGGAGGGTTTGAGCGCAAGGTTGGCAACCTGGCCTTTGTAAAAATTTATACTGCTGCGGAAACAATGAAAGATGACTCAATTCCAGCAAACAACAACGTTTCTGGATGGCAAAGTTACCAGATGACAAGGTTGAGTGAAAGCCGAAAGAAAGCGCAATCTTCGATTTGCAGAATATTTAATGCCAACGAGACTTTGTTATTGTTGTTGTTGTTTTGCTGTAATTGTTGTCTTATTGCCCCATGCTTATTTTTAAAGCAAAAGGGTTTTGTATAATATAATAATAATAATTGTATTTAATACTGACAGTAGACAGTAATTATAGTTTTTTACTTACAAAGCTCACTTATTATTGGGCCCGAATCCCACCAGCGGGACTAAAATGCGTACCCAAGTTTGGCTTCACTAAAATGTCTATTGTTGAACGCTATTTCCCGTAAAGCATTCAAAGTAGTAAACATAAATGAAAATACATAATTTGTTTTTCTAAATAATAGTTTTTTATTATAATTAATTTATATAATTAATTTTTTTGATAAATTTTGATCAATAAAATAGACAACAAAACAGCACATTGAATCATTGTTCAAATACAATGTAAAAAACTGAATAAGAACATAACCAGTTTTAACAATCTATGGAATTTTGATCACAAATGCTCATATGACGTATAACATCTTACGATAAAACATTGTACAATTAAGACATTGTTTTATAACAAAACTCTAATATGTATTCTAAGTTTTTTCTACTAACATTGTGTAGCCCTAACTATTCTCTCTTAATATATAAATTATCAAGAATCGATTCTACATATCTATTTAAAAAAAAAGATTAATTTAAACCAGGTTGTTTTAGGTTTATTTATTTTTAATTTCTTTCCTTATCGGAACATAAGCATTTAGTAGCCATACGAATGCAGTTTTATTGTGTATTTCTAACACAATTATGAAGCAGCATATTGACTACACTAGCTACATATTATTTACCTAGAAATATAGCTAGAAAAGAAATAATAGTTTAAACGCTACCCAAATAAAAGATGAAGATAGGTATAGATAAATAATAATTTTGATTAGTACATTTTATTGTAGTTAATTTAATTATTCTATATCTCAATATTTAAATGTATTGCTACATTGGACGTCTGTGTACTTGAGATTTACGGTGGATAGAACTTGTTACAGAAATCCAATTTGGGGGTAATAACTGATATTTTGAATTCGGTTTACTTACTATTAACCACACACTCCAAGAAGTGGTCGTTTAAGGGCTTTTGGTTATTTTGGACTAACCTAAGCACAAGTGCACATTCTATCAAAACTATGTTAATTGTAAATTGTCTTTACAGGTACTTGTGAACTTTTGATGACTGGTCAGCATTACTTTACGTTTGAAATTCTTCTACCGCAATGCTGTCCCTGTTCGTTTGTTGGAACTCGCGGCAGTATCGAATATCGTTTGAGGAGTTATTTGATTTTATCAAATGGCGATCGTTTGTGTACCGACAAGGGTTTAAAAATTATTCGCCAATTAAACGTAGCTAATATGGTGGTAAGTTCATTTCTTAAAATAGACATTTTTGAAAAACATTCAGTTGGTCATGCTTTATTCTCAGGTTTTACATCTTCGGTGAAAGTGTGTTGTTCAGCACATTCATACTAGAGCTGGCATTTGGTATTGGTAGTGGTATATAAACCACTGTCAATTGGCCTAACATTTTAGCATGTTAACCAATGCTATAATTTATCGCTAATAGCAGAATTATTTTTAATTTTATATGCAATCCAGAAAGTTGATAATTGGATTGAGATGCTAATGATCAAGAGGATTTGACTAATGCTTAAAGCTCAATTTCCAATTATGGTGATATTCCTGACTGTTTCTCCTTCATGCGATGTAGCCTGAACTAGGTACCCATATGCATCTAGACTAATAACAGCAGGGATCTGATGCACAGTAATATAACTGGGCTTTCTCTACAGCAGATGGGTGCAAACATACACCCAGGGTACTTAAAAGATATCTTAAGGTATACGTATACTATATGTAGGCGAGTTTGTCAATCTTTGTGAACAGTGGCACCGTCACAAGAATGCCATCGACTAGCCAAGGAACTTTGTTATTCTTCTCCGGTTGTTACGCTTATCAAACAGTCGACCGTTTCATATGCCGTACAAATATAGAATTAATGAAGAGGTGACTTTGTTATAAATCACAGTGAATGATAATTGTATAAATTTAAAATAGGCTTTTAATAATAGCATATATATAAAGAGAGAGAGAGTGATTGGATATGGTTTATTGTTTAAAGTTTAAGTATTTTAATTAAACGATGAATGATTTAAATATACAAACACTATCTCCTGTTTAAACTGGAAATATTAATCTAGCGTTCCAATAATGATACTGCAATTAGACTTGCAAATTTTACTTTAGCCGGTTCCACATCAGGCTGAAAATGAGGAAAGCTAGAGATCTTGGTTAGCTTTCTTGCTTGTTCGCACCAGAATGGCATAATTAATAGATCGCTAGACTTTTTGTGCATAAAAATATTAGAGTCTCTGCAAGTTGGTAGTAGTAGTAGTAGTTATAGGTGGGTAGTGTTAGGGTTCTAGTCCTATTACCGACAGTAAATGCATACCCACGTTTAACTTCGCTAAATGCCTACTTACTAAAAATATTTCCCATATAACATTCAAACATTGACAGCCAAATAAATGAAAAAATAATAAATATTGCCAAAGAAACAAAAAGAAACTGCCATTTTAGAAAACATGACAATTTTGAGTGGAACGTCAATCTTCGATATGTATGATTTTCGATGTCAAAAGTTTAAAACATAATCACCTAGAACACTATTTCTGCCAAAGCTACAGAGTTGCATAATAATATAAGAACAAACAATAAAAACAATTTGTTTTGCTTTATTTTTTCAAACAGACAATTTCTAACAGTTTGGCTTGTCCACCAATTAGTCAACAATTTATGAGTAACTTTGATCAATTTACTGCAGACGGTCAATATTCTCCCCTATTGGCTTTAGCTAAAAAGCAACTTAAATTAGAAATGAACCACGTTGAAGTACCAGGACATGTCAGGAATGGCCAACATTCAAAATCCTCCGTTCTAGATGAATTTGAAGGTTATGTTGAACCCAATCGCCACAAAAATACGTTTTCAAGTAATGAATATATTTGGGATAATAGATTTGATCAATCAATTGGAAGTGAAACAAGGCATTCAAATGTTCTGCCTCAGCCTTCTTGTATCACGCATGACAAACCCAAATACATGAGTAGATTGAAATGGAACGTAATGCAGTGGGCATGCATTTCCCAAACCAATAAAACATCAACAAACCATGACCTTGAGAAAAATGTTAAATTGGTAGTTCAGCGGTGTGGAGACAATTCTTATCCGATGCCTTCATCTTGGATGGGTCGACCTTTAACGATAAATTACGGCATTTATCCCCGTACATGTATGGGCGCCCAGTTGGGATATCCCATATCGTGTCGCCTCACTTTAAGTCAAAAACATTGTGTTCCGGGAAATCGTTTGACTGCAAGTCTCACATTGCTCATTGAGGATCCATTTGCCCTTGTCATAACGTCATCTTTCAATGGTGATCATCGGGATTTGAACTGGTGTGCACAATTTAACGTTTATTTGAATTCGACCAAAAACAAATTGTGGAGTCCGCTGGCTAGAGCGTTTGTATCCTACTTTCTCGAACAAACTGTACGACAAAAATTGAGTTGCAAATATTTGACGTCCAATAAGCAATGTTGGTGGAACAAAATAATCAATAAGCCCTATAGAATATTTTTAGTGTTGCGACAAGTAGGTACTTGATTGACCTATTCTTTATTATCAAACCATTTTAAAATGTTGATATTGTATGCTATTTAATGTATAGAGGTTATTTAAGGTTATCGATTTATTATAGAAAAAAGTATTAAATTGATCGTTAAATGAAGAACTTTAGTCAAAATATATTTTGTTGTTTAGCATAGTTAACAATGTTTAGATTATTTAAACCATCGTTTATTATTATTATTAAAGAAAAGACTATAAAGATAATGACGTAATTTCATAATAATAAAAGATACAATTATCATAATAATAATTATAAAACGTAAACATGAAAATGTATTTATTGGGAAAATAAAAATATGAAAGATAATGGCTTTCTTTAATAGATTTTTGTATGTCTTTAGTCTAAATCAAATCCTTACAATGTATTCAATATATAATCTATCTGATTTTTTTTGACATTAAGATAAATAAATTTCTGCATTATTTATTATTATTATTATTTCAAAACATTTTCGCTTTAAAAACATGGGTCAACGAAATTGTTTTATACCACAAGTACATTGAAGATAGTGCAAAATCAAAGATTGAGCTTTCATTATGACTCTGCTAAATCCTGACATCGGGAATATGTTTTCACTTTCTTGCCTTAGTTTTATAAAACGGTATTTTCTTGTTTTATAGCAACACGTTTTTAGAGAGGCAAGGTTGCCAACCTTGCGTTCTAACCCACTTCTACTTTTTAGTAATGGTGTTATCTCCGCCTGGAGTGAATTAAAAATAAACCGATTGAGCCTGGATAAAGGAGGAGGGTTTGCGCCAGCAAGGACTTCCTGTAGTAAAACTTCTACTATTTAATGGTCACAATACTTTAAATTAGTTAAATAGAGAAAACTGACCAGAAGCAACAACCTTTCATAAAAGAGCGAAAAGCTGCAGAAGAAGAAGTATTTTCTTTTTATGAAGGTTTAACGATTCAACCTCCTTTTACTTAAAAACGGCACTAAAACCGACAAAAACAATGTTTGATTTTTAGCATAACATATGATTTTGTCTTAACTGATTCATGTCACTGACAACCCAACATCAAAATTACTTTTTAGATAACAACGTATCGAGATTGGCGCAATTACGTCATTGCTCAAGAGGAACGCGATGTCTACACAGGTGAAATGTCTAAACATATGGGTCACGACAATCATTTGCTTCGCGCTTTTCTCGAACATTCATTCCATATTCCGTCAATTCCACCTACAGGATTAGAAGGTTGTTCGTGCATAGATGTTAGGTACAATTTGGGAGTTGTTTATTACAAATTGAAAAAAGTCAATACATTTTGTCTTGTGGCCACTTGGGTTTTGGATCCGTCTACAAACGATTTGAAATTGCAACCAACATATAAATCTGAATTTATTTATTTAAACGACCCAAACAGCCGTATGAATCAAAGCTTTGGATTAAATCGTGTATCTATATTGAAGCGTAAACATATGGACAAAAGAGGACAAAAACGTAAAGCCAAAATGACAAAAGTTTATCGAAATTTGTTATTAACCATTCCGATTACAATTGGAACAATAAATCACACTACAGATGTGCTTGAATCATCAAATAAACAATCGTATTTGAGTAATAATAATAATAATAATAATAATAATAATAATAGCAGTAGTAGTAGTAGTTATGTAAAAGTAAATGTAATAAAAACAAAAACAATAGTAGCAATACAGTAGACAAACAAACTGATGTTAAAATCAATGCACAATAATTAATTTGTTTTTGTGATACTATTTAATTACATTAAGCACATCTAAATTGTACTAAAACATTCATTAAACATACCATTATTATTATACAATTCTAATTTAGGTGAAAAACAAAAATATTGACATTTAAAAAAGATAAACAAGGAAATTAGTTGCTTAAAAATAACTTATATTATATAATATGTATACATATATAAGAATAGATAATAAAAACTATTCATTGTTGATATTTTAGGTAATATTAATTGATTTCTAGAATTTTATCAAAGGTCTTAATGTACATTTAGTACAATTTAGATGTGTTTAAACTAATCAAATATCGTCACAAAAACGAATGAATCATAGTGTATATTTTTAACATTAACAAAAGGATCACGTGATTTTAAACATACTGAGATTTGATTGGTTATTACCTATATCTTGTTTTTTCATACTTTTCCAATGTTTTCCATTTTCAAACCGATTGATTTTCATTATGTGCACAAAATTATACACAAATCATATTCTGTAGATTGGAATTCAATTTTGTTGCAAAATAATAGCTTATCCAATGGCCTAGAAAACGTAGATTTTTGGCACCATTTTGATAAAACTACTATTTTCTTCAGAAAATCTAAATCGGATTCCACATATGTTTTTTACAATACTAAAATATTGAAATATAATAACTAATCATTTATTCACTGACGCAAAGAAATAATTAGTAGAACTATTTGTTTATTTGGTTTTGCGCATTAAATGTACAAATAGTTTCCATTACAATTCATCAAATCGTGAAATATTTGATTTGGAAATAATAGCTTGAGGTCAGCTATTTGATATAGATTTTTGTTGTGATTTAATCCAATAGATGCTGACTATTTAAGAATAGAAAGGATCTAAGGTGTAGACTAATAAAGTCCACTGCGTAAAAATATTAAAATTAAGGACAAAATAAGAAAAAATATTAGAAAAACGCTTTTTGTTGTAAGAAGAAGCTCTTTATTATTTCCGCTTTTTACAAAATATCAAACAATTGACTCCAATGGATTTATAAGCGTAACAAACGTAGGCACATAATACATTTTCTTGATTAATAAAAAGAGTCTTTGTGAAGACGTTGTTATTTGTAAAAAATGACAAGATTGTATGATTTTTTGTCAAGGCTATCTCTCTTAATACAACAGCTTTATATAGTATATGTTTATCTATTTTATGATACTTTAAAAGTATTATTATTATTATTATTAAGCTTTAATATCTCACTAGAGATACATTCAGCGTAAAATAGCAAAAATTAAAAAAGTAGTAGTACAAATGCTTGTTTAACATGAGAGATCGTAGATCATTTAAAAAAATTCAAAATTATTATACATTGAATGAGTCATTATAAGGCACACTTGTTATATTATACTGTGAGATGTCCAAATTAGTTCAAAAAATGCGTGGGTGGAACAATTCCTACTTTGATAGGTTTCTTAGTAGTTCAATTTTGTTTGATTCTGGATTGGTTATGAGTTTGTGAGTTTATGCTTGCACCTATCCATCTAGACAGAACCCCAGTTAAATTGAAAGTGATTATATGTTGTTTAATGTACTTCTAAAACAAAATAACTTTTTGTTTTTTCATATTGTCATTTTGAGGCTATTACTTTAAAAAACTCAATAATATTAACATTATTTTGCATATAAAAAATTAACAAGTAATCTACACATAACACACTGTGTGATTTCATCGCTTAAATAATTTACTGGAAATAGACATATTATCCATATAAACAAGAATCATATTTAATATCAGTAATGGAATTCACATTCCTATTGCTTGGGTTCAAAAGCTAGCATTTCAGTAGTGGTACCATTTCGATACAAAAATTTTATTTAACAATGGGGTTTTTAAGGGATTATGTTTTTAGAAATGTTATATTAGTATTGTCAGATTCACTTGAATAATAAATTTACTAGGTTTTCCAGTCAACCAGGGGCACTGTACAGCTGTTTCATCCTTATTTGGAATCATCAGCAGCGCATACCTTTCAAGTTTTACACATACATGAACTTGAACCAACGCCCTATCTGGTGTCAGGCCAGCGCCTTAAACCACTGAGCTACGGGTGGATGACCGACCTGTAAATTTATTATTTATAGTGAATCTGATCAATTCTAATTGCCCAGTGTCCTCAAATGCTAGTAAATTTATTATTCAAGTGAATTTGACAATACTAATATAACAAAAATTTTAATTATGACATTGTTGTTATCATTATTATTATTATTGTTATTATTATTATTACAAACTCTTTCACTCTAATGAGCATTGTGCAACAAGATTAATTTATGTGGTTGCTATTCGGCTTTGTGCACAGTGCATTCACTTTTTCTCAATTAATTCTTTGTTTTGAAGATTTTGTTCCGATAATACACTTCAAGGAAGTGTTCTAACAGGAGTTAACATTTTCGGCACTGAAAATAATGCATATCAAAGATTGAGCTTTTTTTGAATTTAACTAAACACCTACTAGTATCTCGTTACTAATTCTTTGTCGTTGTGATGATAGTTTGTCGCTTTTGTAGCACTATATAAATTTATATAAAAGCAAAGCTGGTGTCAACTTTACGTTATATTTTATTAGAAAGTAGAAATAGTTGTAGTGTTGATTGATATACACTTTAAATGTATTTTATAATGTTTGCCTCAATAATTGCCGATTTTTTAATTATTCATTTTAATTTAGGTGGACTTTTAACTCCAACATTTTATATGCAATGGCCTAACAGTTTTGAAATTGGAAGTTTGCCTCCTTACTATCCGATTATTCATTCACCAGAAGAAGACTACTATCTAAATGTCAGTAATACTGACACCACCACAATGTTTCATAATAATTATTCAAATGAATGGCTCAATAGAGTATCGAGTTTTAAAAAATCGCTTTCCAATAAAAAATATCAGTCACTTATTGAACATTCGGACAGTTATCAGTCGAAAACTAATTTTAACCAGTCCCCTTCTAATAATGTTAGACCAATTTCGACAAGCGATGATCTTTATGATTTGAGACGTGTTACTACACGAAGAATTATAAAATCCCAACGCTATCAACAATAACGACAATTGTTATTTGATGTTTGGTTTTTAAAAATATATACTTATTTACACAAATTTTAATTTGCGCAATATTAAAAACATTTATTTAAATTGGTATTTTTGCAATAATTTTAGACACTTTAAATGTGTCAAAAAACTAATAATTAATATCAATGTATTTTGAATAAAACGAAATTTTATTGATTGAAGTAAATAATATTTTTTTATTAATTTTTCCAGTTTAAATCATCTTGTTGTAAATAGTAATGTTCTAATGTTAATATTTCACATTTTCAGATAAATCAAATGCTTTTTACTAATTTTATTCTAGTAAAAATAATTGCTGTCATTGAAAAATATATAATTATTTTTATACGTTTTTATAAAGTTGTTTTCAATAAATAAAATTTCAGCTAATAAAATCAAATCAATGAAAATGAAGTAGCGTACTAGTAGAGTAGCAGATGTAGATAATAAAAAACAGGGTTGAAATTTTTCTAAAATGTGTAACGCGAATGAAATCTTATGTTACAATTTTTAAACGTATTCCTTCTTAATTATATCATACTTTGGATCAGAAATGATTCAATCTAGCCAGTCCCAAGCCTGGATAAAGGAGGAGGGTTTGAGCGCAAGGTTAGCAACCTGACCTCTGTAAAAAATTATACTGCTATGGAAACAATAAGAGGACGCCATTCCGGCAAACAATGAAGAAGTGATCGGACGTATCTGGATGACAGAGTTACATAGATGACAGGGTTGAGTGAAATCCGAAAGGAAGCTCAATATCCGATTTGCAGAATCTTCAATGCCAATGAGACTTTGTTATTACAGTTTTGCTGTAACTGTTGTCTTATTGCCCCATGCTTATTTTTAAAGCAAAAGGGTTTTATATAATATACAATATAACTTAACAGCAGTTAATAAAATATTATAGGCTCCTTATAGTCTAACAATTTTAATAAAATGAATGTGATAAAATCGATTATTTAATTATTATTTATTTATGGTTATTGGCTTAGATACTTCAGTAGAAGTAGCTTTCAGCACACAAAAAATATGTACAATTATAAAAGTACAATACTATTAGCAGTGTGTAACATCAGTCCAAAAATAATTACGTAAAGTAAGGTTAAATTACATAGGCTAAAAAAGAAAAAAAACTCAAAATCAACGTATATTTAAAAGTCATGTTCAATATGATATGTGTAAAGAGGCATGTTATTATTTAGGGGACACTATGGTTAATAGTGTGCAAATATGTAGATTATAAAACTCCATCATCCTACTTCATCATTAAAACATTACTGGACCCAATGTATCTAAAGTAAATATCATCCTCTCCATCATTCTATCAAATTGCACTATGCCATACATTATTGACTTTAGTTAAATGTTCAAATGGTTAATCCTCTGCAATAGTTACAATATGAATTCATACAATTACTTTAATATTAAATGGCCTAACGATTTTGGTAACTATGCTATTGCAGTGCCTTTACAATAAATTGAAGGATGTTTTGGTAGCAAAGTGATTTCATCTCAAATGAGACTCGTTTGTCTCAGTTTGAAGTATGAAAGTACCAACAACATGAAGCTTTTATAAGAATTAAAATATTTGGCAATTATTTCTATTACTGTTTAATAATTTTTATGGAATAAGAAGTATTGTGATAAACAAGGATTCGTATCAGCAAGAGCTGGATATAAAAGTAATTGTATAATCTACGTATTAAAAATATTAGGTTAAAATAGTACAGTTGTACTATGCACAAATGATGTCAAATGAAACTTATTGCATAGTGACATGGAATTATATAATTTATGAAAAGACTAATTTTGTCTCATTTAATATTAAAAATAGGTAAACCACAATCCTCAATAATGTTGTCACTAGTTATGCACATAAAATCCTAGTGTTTTACAAGTTGGAACAATTCAAAACAGAAAATATTTGGGGTACATTTATTTTGTTATAGAACAATGAACCTATAAATAAATGTAAGATTTTAAATCATTCCGTTTAAAAATAAATCCTGTGATTTCGAATCATTATACATGTACATAAAGGTTACCATTTGTGTATTGTTACTTCTCTTACTTATTTACATGATCAATTTTGTGACACTTATACTTTTTAATATTGGTTCAGTTCATATTAAAAAAATGCATTTAAAAATGGTAACATTGAATTTATTAACCAAAGTACATTAAATTATTGTCTGTTAAGAAACTTGTCCTCAATTCATTTTTGAGAAAATTGTTTCATACTTTTGCACATTTTCCATTGGCTTACATCACCCCCCCCACAACTCACTTATCCCATTAAAAAATTGTAGTCACACATTCACAAGTGTTTTATTCTAGTTGGCCTATTTTACATTATTATCATTGATTTCATTTTTATCATAATTTTTTAAAGTGACAAAAACATTCTGCTGGTGACTTGTATATATGGTAGAAATTTCTAAATGTGTATTGTATTTTACAACGAAATTTATCTGGAGCGGTCGCTACGTTTACTGGAAGCAGGTGGAAATTGCCGAACGAGAGTTGAGAATGCGTGTACAGTTGTTTTTTGACAAAAAGGAGAAAATAATTGCAGATGCCATTTTTAAATAGTTCCGAGTTGTGTTCTGTTTAAAAACCACAATTTTTAAGTCTATTTAAATTTTTTTTAAATTATTTGGTTAATCCTATTTGTGAAAGCAAGGTGTATTCTAAATATGTACAGTTTTAAATTGGTTTCATTTAGAGCTAAAAACGTTTTTCGGCAGTTTATTGAACAGGAAATTTCCAATTATTCGCAACTGATGCTTAGGACGCGTTTGTATTGTATATAATATAGGTAATCGAAATTTCAGTCATCAAGTTTTGATTAACAGTGCACTTATTTGTCTTATAATGTGCTTCTTATTCTTCTTCTTTTACCGCTTTTCCCTCTTATAAGGGGTTGTAGTTTCTTGTCAGTCTTCTTCATCTGGTTCTGTCAGCAGCGTCAAGCGTTATTAGCCATTTTTCTTTCAAATTTACTTCCACACAATCTAAACATTTTCACTTTGGTTGACTTCGGATTTCTTAATCTTCTGCTTCCATTACAAGCTATGGTAGTTTCTGTCGTACTAAGAAATGTGAAATGTAAATAAGCACGTAACTACGTTGACGGAATATCAATGTCTATAGGTAGCTAATATTTTAATAATACCTACATGAAACAGTTGCTAAAGTAATTGCATATTTTCATATTTCATTTTTATGTAATAGCTATTCAGATACTGATTCCGTCATTTATTTCAATAATTAAAATTTGCGTAAAACCAATCAGACTCAAAAATATTTTTAAAATAATCATTTGATTTATTTGCCATTACTGCCTGTTTATCAGAAGCAATTTACAATTAACACTATACTATATTTAAAAAAACAGTAAAGGACGTAATAAAATAATTGAATGATAATGTAATACTTTCAATGTTACCCAACTACATTAGAACATTTAAACCATACGATGAGATAGAACGTTGTTATTTCTATTGTCTAAATAATTAACATATACTAATATCTGAAGTAATTGTAGAGAGCTGACCAAAAATAGCCACCCATATGAAGGAGGAAATAGTTGTAAAGAACAATACCGAAAAATCGCCAAATAGTTTGATCCTCGTAGCAGTACTTTTGCACTGTAGACTCAAACAAACGACCCTAATTTTCATCCATGATTAAATCACAGAAATCAAAACATTATGCTGTCTGTATCGAGCTTTGCTAACAAAATATTGTTTGATCCTATATATTGTAAAGTATATATGCTATACATTTATTGATCTTAGTTATGTGTCAATTGTGTGCAGTAGTTATAATTGGAATTCATACACTTGCTTTAATAATGTGAACAGTACATGTTTTTCGGTACCTATGCTATTGTAATGCATATACAATGAGTCAAATAATGTTTTGGTCACAGAGTAATTTTATTTTAAATGCCAGAAATTTTTTTTACACTATTTGTGTAAATAAAAAAAACTAAAATGCTAATAGGTATAATAATCTCAAAAACAAAATCAGAAAAGAAAACAAGGTTTAAATTAACAAATGGTTTCGTAACGTAGTTATAGAAAAGTAGCATAAAAATGCATGATATTTGATAAAAGATAATAATTGAAATTATGAAAATATAAATTATAAAATGAAATTTATTACAAATAACACTATCTACATTTTTGTAGCATTTTTTACATTTCAATAAACTAATAAATAAAATTTTTTAGCATTTAAATAATTGACTAGAATTTAAACTATTTAAATTATGTATACTGCTTAATATTTATTAATACAAAACCATTTTGTTTAAAAAAAAGTATGTGGCAAGAAGAAAACAGCAACAGCAAAAACAATACCATAATTTAAAAAAAACGTGAGGCAACAAAATGATTCCGTGTGTTCAAATATTTTGCCAAAATATATGTTTTACCTTGTAAGGCATGCAATTCAACTAAATCTTTTTAAATGCTTACTATCCACTCCAAAGCCGTTCTTACTGGTCTTTTGGATCAGTAAACATAGAATTTAACCAAGTAATTTTCTTCGTCCAATCGAATATTCACATTCCTTTTGGATCTCATTCAACCCTGTCGTCCAGATCGTGCTATGGGATGCTAATGACCCTGAGGATTTGAGTAATGCTTATAAAGTCTCAATTTCCAATGATGGTGATATTCCTGACTGTTAATCCTCCACGTGGTGCATCCTGGACTAGGTGCCCCTAGGGATCTAGACTAATAACAGCAGGGTCCGAGTGCACAGCGGTATAACTGGGTTTCCGCTACAGCCGGTGGGTGCGAACATACATCCAGGATACTTAAAAGGTATCTAAAGGTATACGTATATCATATGTAGCCCTTGGGCTAAGGGAGATAACCCTGACAAAAAATCAGGCGGCCTCGTCAATCTTTGCAAACAGTGGCGACGTTACAAGGATGCCGTCTACCAGCCAAAAAACTTTGTTATTCTTCTACGTTTGTGTTACGCTTATCAAGCCATCGAAATCGATCGTTTGCTATGTCGTATAAATATGGAGAATAATGAAGAGGTGACGCCACGTGATCACCAACCAAAATGAATGAAAAAAATGAGATCGTGCTATCAATTCCTTGCCAGAATGGCCTCCTCTTATTGTTTTTACAGCAGTATAGGTTTTTTTTAGAGGCTAATTCACCAACCTTGTGCTCAAACCGTCCTCCTTTATCTAGGTTTGGGATTGGATAGATTAGTTTGTTTCCGATCTTTTCTGGACAGAGTTTTGTCATTAATTAATTATCTAATTAATGCTATATAGTATTCAATTAATTAGTTAACATTGTCAACTCCGGGGTGGTCTAGCGGTACAGCGGTCGATTTCGACCTGAGTGGGCACGGATTCGAATCCCATCACCGGCACTAAAATGTGGGCCCACATTCGGCTTCGCTGAAAGATTCATTTTGGTTCATTTTCATTTTGGTTGGTGACGTGGTCAGCTCTTCATTATTTTCCATATTTATACGACATGTAGATGGCTTGGCAAGCGTAGACAAACGTGGAAGAATAACAAAGTTTCTTGGCTGGTAAACGGCATCCTTGTGACGTCGCCACTGTTCGCAAAGATTGACGAGGCCGCCTGATTTTTTTGTCAGGGTTATCTCCCTTAGCCCAAGGGCTACATATGGTATACGTATACCTTTAGATACCTAGTAAGTATCCTGGGTGTATGTTCGCACCCACCCGCCGTAGCGGAAGCCCAGTTATACCGCTGTGCACTCGACCCTGCTGTTATTAGCCTAGATGCCTAGAGGCACCTAGTCCAGGATGCACCACGTGGAGGACTAACAGTCAGGAATAGCACCATCATTGGAAATTGAGACTTTATAAGCATTACTCAAATCCTCAGGTTCATTAGCATCCCAAAAGGTCGACGGGAATGGGAAAGATGTTTCTGAAAGATGTCTCTCTTCAAAACATTCAAAGCAATAAACATAAAATAATTTTTTTTGACTATTTGCAAATGTTTTCAAACAATAATCTCCCATTATCTTACATGCAAGTAAACCTAATATGCGCAACAAACACAAGTAACAAAATACCTTGACCTTTTTCAAAGTTAACAAAATTGCGTATAATCTTTTGTCAGGATTGTTTTCCTTAACGCAATGGTCATATTTTTACATGCAAACATTAAGATACCTTCAAAGTGTATTCTAGCACCCAAACAAACATTTATAATGTTGTGAACTCAGTCCCACATTCGTGCTAGCTTGAATTCAGGACAAAGAATTGCGATTAGGCATACTGCAATAATTGGAAATTTTTATAAACAGTATTTAAATAATGAAGATTATTAAGAATGTTGTTCTACCAAAAGAAGAAAATATTAAATAGTACATTTTATGAAACTATGCAAAAATGGCACATTATAAATTAGTTAAACCTATATTATTAGAGTTTAATTATATGCAGTAAAATATAATGCTCGTTTAAACTCAACTTTAACGTTCACACACAGCACAGCAATTTTAAACAACATATATTATGTACAAATATATGTACAAATAATATGCCATTTAGACAATATAGAAAATTAAATAATGTTATTACTACAGCAAATTAAAAATTACTGTTGGTAACATGCACATAGAAATAATCAATATGATTTTTAAAACTTAAATTAAAAAATATTTTTCTACTTGCATTAATAAATAAGTAACTATAAGTTTTTGATAAAAACAGACTACAAAATACTCAAATCTTGACAGATTGGCTCACTGGTAAGTACTGCGTTATGAATATATTTGTACCTTTAAGCATTACACATTCACAATTGAATCAATAAGAGGTTAAACGGAGGTCAAACACTTACATATCTCCTCCGTATAACGTCATTTACTGCTAACCAAACATCAAATCGAAATTAAATAAACTGCCCAATCTACTCCTTGCAATAAATTGAAATCTATTTATAATTTGGCAATATTACATTACCTTAATATACTTAATTAATAAACTGCTGTCTAGGTATAGGTGAAAATAAAAGAATTATTGGATATGCTTTTGTGACTCGTCATTATTGGTCAACAAGGGTAGAATCTTGTTTTCCTTCAATCTCGTCAACTTCGGTCCTTCCCCAGTTGGATAAAGGAAACAGCTCTAAAAGCATAGCGGCTGATTTCATTACGAATAATTTTAATAATCAAAGTTTCGTTGAAATTGACACAGGGTAAAAGGACCTGTAGTCTGATTTTCTGGCAGGGTAAAATCCCTTAGCCTAACCGGTTATACATGGTAAACAAATATCTTAAGATGCTTTTTAAGCATTTACAGTGTTTGCAAGCACCCACTTACTGATCGGGAGTTCAGTGAAAACCAGTTATACTGCTGCGCATTCGATCCCTGCTGTTATTAGTCTAGAGTGCCCATAGGTATATAGTCCAGGATGCACCACGTGGAGGAATAACAGTCAGGAGTATCGCCATCATTGAAGTTTGAGACTTTATAAGCATTACTCAACTCCTCAGAATCATTTAGCAGCCCATTATTAGATACAATAATATTTCCAACTTCGATTCAACACAAGCCAGCACTTTAAAAGTAACAATTGAAAACTTATAAAACTTGTTCAACTAAAGAAAAATTACGCACAACTGAATAAACCCAATTAGGTATTTCTTTGATAGAACCACAAGACTAATTGCAGTGGTTAAAGTAAAACTGCAAAAACTGTTACCAAATGCTTTCATTGATCATATATACTGGATATTAAAATCCTTCATCGGTTATCTTCACCTATATTAGTTAAAAAATTACTAAATGCTTGTAAACCATAAAAAAAACGTACAATCAATAGTCCACACTTACAAGTAAAGTGAATTTATATGTTGATTACATTCCTAATTAGAGTGCTCCAACGAGCAACCCGTCCATTGTCCAACTAAGGAATTTATTTAGACGTTGAAAGCAAGTATAAATAAAACGACTTAGTCCACATACCACAATGTTGACCTTATTTATCATTGACCACGTTTTCTTTTCCTATCCGAGTAGTTTCCATCGTTATTCTAGCTAAATAAAAAGGAAAAAATGCGTGAACTATCGACAACCCATTTAGGAAACCTTTTTCCGAGTGCGCTAAGGATGCATAACCAAGCATCCAGTAAGCAGTTCATTAACCAGTTGCATTCAAATAAAGAACATAACTAAATGATGCTAAACAACTTTTTTTAAATTGAACGGTCTTTTGTATATCCGCTTGAATAAAAGCTAAAATTTCACAAGCGTATAATAACATCAAATTCAATCAAGTTTTAGATATTCCATTCTCAGTTTTTTTTATAAAACTATTATTTTAATTATAGAAACTTAAATAATCGCCCACATACTGCTATGGGTAAGTACAAATAACGCTAAAACTCTTAATACCAGTATATCTAACTGTGAAGCGAAAGGTGATTCATTTTCACTTTGGTTAGTGATGTGGTCACCTCTTCATTCTTCATATCTATACGGCAAGTAAACGATAGACTTCGATTGCTTGATCAGTGTAACAAAGTTTAATCGCTGTGTAATCGGACCCTGCTGTTATCAGTCTTGATGTCTAGGGGTAGCTAGGTTCAGGATGCACCACATGGAGGGCGAACAGTCAAAAATACCATCATTAGAAATTGAAACTAAGGTTTAGGCTTTACTTAAACATGCTTCAAATATTACTTAACCATGATTAATAATCATCATCATCATCGGGGATAAACATCTCCCACCGGTTATTATCACTCAGGATAGTCCAAAAAATACTAATCTAGACCAAAAAGTAAAATTTGGATATTAAAATAATAATAATATAAAATTGCTTGATTAGAAAATAAATTATATTATATTTAGGTGATTCGATATGTTCACAATCGAACACTGTAAGATTAGACAAACTAAAAATATTAATTCTAAGCATACATGCGAAATACTTAAAATGTATATATATATATATATATATATATATATATATAACCGACTAAGGGTAAAATTGTATCTACGCTAGTCTAACCTAACCGTTGATCTAATAGTAGCTTAAGAAAACAGTAATTTAATTTTTAAAGTAACACAATTGCAAACATAGACTTAATGAACATCATCTTCAATTTTTTTTAATTCGAAATCGATCATCTGTGATAAATAAAAAGTCCGTTTTGAAAATGAAATCTATTCAACTACATAAAACAAATGCTAATTCTGTACATGTTGCTACATTTAAAACAAAAAACAATATAATAAAATGTTATAAATATTTTATTAAATCGTTAGGCCAACCGCTTATCCCAGTCGTACTTTGGTCCAGGTGTCACGCCAACCGCAGATTTTGGATACGACTCAGTCCTATAATGTAAATTTCATAACTTTCAATTTACTCTAAAGAATCTGTAACCATTTTAGGACTATCACTATATACACAATGGGGTGGTTCAACTTTTCTTCGATCATCTCTTGTGAAATAATTATTTGAGGAAATTTCAGAATTTTTAGAGCTGGGTAAAAAAGCCAAAGGTTGAGTTCTTTTAGAAATAGTATCTGCATATCTCAGTACGTTATTATACTTTCTACCTATTAATAAATCTCTTATTTTTGCCAGAAGAGGGGTTAATCTATCACCACCTCTAATGGACATTATGAAAATAATGTCAAGGTTACAATGATATTTGTAATCTTACAATATATATATAATTTTAATAAAAAGTATTACTATTAAAAACATTTGAAAAATTATGTTTATAAAACATAAGTAATAAAATAACAAATTAAAACTTTTAAATTAAAATGTTTAAAATTATAATTAACCTTTTAAGTGTAAAAAATTAATAATGTGTAAAACAAAATAAAATAACAAAGAAATCTGTATAACTTTTGTTAAAAACCCAACATAATGCACAACAATAACCTCAAAAAATATAAACGTTTATTAGCATTGCGATTTTAATTGTCGAAAATGAAATAGTTGAGATTGTGAGGATAAATTAACATCATTTTTGTTTTCCTCCAATGTTGGTTTTTAAGAATTTTTATATGCAAAAATTTACAGCAATAAAATAATTAAAAATGAGATATTTGTAAATATTTTATAGTTGTAATAAACTTTTTATTAAACTTTGATTTTTTTAAATAGTTTTTAAGTTGTAAAATTAAACAATTTTTCTTCTAAAATTTAACTTTTTTAATATAAAAAATTTTTTTAACTATTTATATATATGTATATTGTTATTAATTACATAAATATTTGTTATTGTAATAATGCCATGTATTAAACAGCATACAGGTCTACTCATCATATCAGTGTTTGATATTTTATTTCGTTATATATATCTGAATTAACTTCAAATTTAAAATAACATAAAATATTTGCTAAATTACAATGTGCCAAGGTGGTTTAACGCTACAACGCTTAAATATGGACTTCGATGAGCATGGATTCGAAACCAACAACGACATTAAAATGTGGACCCATGTTCGGCTTTGCTAAAATGTCTACTGCTGAAAAATATTTCCCTTAAAACATTCAAAGTAATAAACATAGAATAAAAAATATAAAATAATATAATATATTCATTTACTATTTCTATTTGTTATTTGTTTAAAAGGTTGTAGAAATTAAATTTAATACTTAATTAAAGTTTTACTATTAAAAAATGGAAATATACATATAACTGCTTTCAGTTTATATGAACTGTCATCAGTTATTACGTTTTCTTTTAACTTTAATTTAATTTTTTGTTTTTGTAATATTTTATTTCAGGAATATAACAAAATAATTAAATTTAGTTTATTGTCTACCAATTAATTAAAATAATTATTTTATAAGAGATTTCGTGATGTGTGATATAAACAATCGACTTGAACCTGGGTGGGCATGGGTTTAATCCACAACAGCAGGACCAAATTCGGGTCTAAATTTAGCTGTGCTAAAATATCCACTGCTAAATAATAGTTTTTGCAAAACATTTAAAGTAGTAAAAACAAAAGTATAAAATAATGTCTGTATCATTATCTACATTTTTTACAAAAAATAGTCGAAAATAATAATCGTAATTTTGAACTGACAATTCTATTTTCTTTTAAAATCCTACGCTTTTTTAAAACAAAATTAGTTATTATTGGTTAAAATTACACCACTATTATTAAAAATGTGGGTTGCCTATATTATACAATCTCAATAATTATAATAAATTTAAAATAATTAATTTTTTTAATGTAAAAAAAAAATTAAAAAAAAATTATAAAAAATAAAAAATTTATTATAAAATTTATTTTAAAGTTAATATTATTCAGCATTCGTAGTAGTCATGACAACCTACAGTTCATTTTTACAAAGTTAAAATATTGTAGTTTACAATTTTGGGTTATAATGTTTTAAATTATTAATAATTTTGTTTGTTAAATTTAATATAAAATACAATTTATAAATAATTTGACAACTTTTACACTTCTTTAGATTAACAGTGTAATATTTGCTTTAATCAAAAAATTTCATAATTACCCTTTAAATATAGATAGATATAATTTAATTTGTGTTTTATATTTAAATTTTTTTTATTTATTTTAATTAAAAAAATAAATTATTAATAAATTAACTATATTTATTTTTTATAAATTATAAATATTACAATTTATTATTATTTACTTATGTGTTTTTCAGTATATGACAGCAAAACGTTTAAAAACTTAAATGTTATTAATTTTATATTTAATAAATTAAACTTTTTTTAGTTTAACAATTTACAATAATAAAAAACGGAATTATTTTTTATAATGTATGTTTACTAAGCAAATTGTTAAATAAGCTTGTTTTATTTTAAATTATGCTAACATAATTAAATTTTATAAATGTTTATACTAAAAAATAAAAAAAAAATATTAACTATTTTTAAAATACAATATATTTGTTAATATAATAATAAAACTGAATGACATTAACTTATAGTTATTTATACTAAAACAAATTTAGTTTTAGAATGAATATTTCTAATGAAATATGGAACAATAATATTGGAAAATCAGTGCTTATAGAATTTGTTTTAAATTTTATAGAAAATTGTTTAAAAAATGTTATTATTCCGCATGAAACTTTAAAATGTTTAGAAGATATACAGTATTACATTGTATCCTCAGTACGACGTACAAATGTGAGTTTGTGCAAACTAAAATACAATAAAATTTTAATAAAACTGTTTAAGATGTTTTTATAAACATCTTAATGTATTGTTTTAAAAGTTTATTATTTTAAGTCATACATTAAATCTAACATAACATAACATAAGTTGGTAGCAGAGTGACCTCTTTATTGATTCCAGGTTTGTATGGCATTTCGAATTCCTATACGAGGAGATTGTTAAATGCTAATTAAATTTGAGAAAAAAATTAATAAAGTATTTTGGCTAAAAAATTGTTTTTTTATAACAATGCCAAAGTTTAAAAAAATTGACAAGATAATCTTTTAGAGTTGAATCAATTTAACAGATCCACAAGCCTAACAGGCTACATATGGTAAATAAATACTTTTTAATCATTGTGAGTGTGTGCTAGCACTCATTTACTAAACAAAAGTTTAGTAAATATTTAGCTATAGTGCTGTGCATTTGGTCCTTGCTAATGTCCAGAATGCATCATGTAAAGCAGAAACAGCTAGAAATATTTAAATATATATAAGCATTACTCAAATCCTCAAAATTATTTGCATTTTACATTAAATGTAATTTAACAATATATATATATAATATATATATATATATATATATATATATATATTGCCGGAATAAAACAAGTATTTAAAACGGTAAACTTGTAGATACATTAGTATAAATTTAAGTTACATTATTAAAATAAAAAAATATATTTTGTAAAACAATTAAACAATATAGCTAAATAATGATACTACTACTACCACTACTACTACTACTACTACTACTACTACTACTACTACTACTACTACTACTACTACTACTAATAATAATAATAATAATAATAATGATAATAATAATAATAATAATAATATATTAAAACGTAAATGTTTGGTATGGTTTGACATTAATTCTAAGTAATTAAATTATGCTTATTAATTATTTGTTTATAAGTAAAAATTAGGCAATTAACGTTTTTAGAAATAGTAAATATTAAAATACTTTTAAATTACTTGTTTACTTTAAACCAAACCTTTTAATAATTTTATTACTGGGTTTAATGCTATTAATGCTTGTATTCCAGTTAAATATTACCCATTTACCATGTTTTTAATAAAATTAATGTATAATTTTTTAAATGTTGTTATACAATTTGTTTTAAGTTTACCCGGCCATAACTTTGTAACAAAAAACTTATTTATAATATTATATATAAAATTTTAAAAAACATTAAAATACGTTTGAAACGTTTTAAAATAATAACTGTTATTTCAGTAACAAATAAACAAAAATGCCTTTAATTAAATGTCTAAATAACCAGAATTATTATCCATCATCATTATCATTGGAGATAAACATTCCCCACCGGTTATTATTACCCAGGATAGTCCAAAGAACCCAAAACGTTTGCAAAAATTGTCAACTTTTGTAGTGTGTACTTAAAAAACGACACTTGAAGTGTGCTGACATTAAATGTTAATTACATCCCGAGTTAAACCCCTCCAATGTTCTCTGTTGGTTGCATAGAGTAAACAAACGGACGCCCATTTAAATAATTCATTTAAATAATGAGGCATAACATAAATAAAAGGACTGAGTTTGCATGCTACAATGTTCGTTCAAATTTTCTGTTGGCCGCCTGGCCTTCTTTTATATTTGGGTAATAAATGAGCTTTTATAGCTATTCTAGCTGAATGAGTGGGCAATAAACGTAAAACATGGCCAATCCATTTTAATCGTCTTTCTTTATTGTGCTATAAATACATAACCAATAAATGTTAAGAGATTTACAAATATCTGGGAATGGTCAAAATATTTTATTAGTTATTAAATGAGTGCGTTTAATAAAAGACAAAAAGCAAAACCATATAGATTTTAAACAGCTTTACTCAAAATGAACAAGTTTTTGTGTATCCACTTGGGTAAGAGTTCAAGTTTTGTTTGCATAAAGTAGAATGAAACGCACTAAACTTCTACATATCCTAATCTTGGTTTTAAAAGAAATATTGCTTTTGTTTCATAAAAGTTTACTTAAACGCCCAAAAGCTGCAGCAAAGAGGCAAATACAACGCCAAATCTCTGAAAAGCTAAATCTTTTATCAACCACAGCACTCCCTGTGGATTTCTAAAGGGGAAGTTTTCTAAAACCACTGTTTTTTAGTATTCAGATATAAACCGTATTTCTCTGAGGCTTTTTGAGTAAGTTTAACCGCATTTTGCAAATTTTCTTCGGTTTTTGCCAAAAGAACCGCATTGTCTGCATATTGAAGATGCGCTATCTTGCAACCATCATAAGTTGTATAGTCCTCAAATGACCGGGACACTTTATTAAAGATGTCATTAGCTACAAAATTAAAGAGTGTAAGTGCTAAAACACATCCTTGGTAGACACCTGAATTTATGTAAATTGCATCTGTTAAAGAATCTTTATTCCGTATTACTGTGTTTGTTAATGTGTATTATTATTAATAATAAAAATACAATTTATTAATCTGTGTTTGCATTAAATAAAGAAATAATGGAACAGGTTATTAAAGTGCTTATGCATTTTGGGTTTTTAATTACTAACCAATTTAAATCAAAATTTTTGTTGCTCTAATCGTTAATAATTTTTTTTATTAATTGTACATTTTAAAAGTAATTTGGCTTCTGAAATGCAAATTGAATTTAATGCCTACCTAAGTTAAAATCTAATGTTTAATCAACTTGGCCAGTATGGCACATAAAAAAGAGAGACGACAAGCAACATGCCACCAATATGAAAACATTAAAAATTATGTTAAAATTACAATTTATTTGTTGTATGTTGCTTTTTTACTGTTTCTACATTTAACCGTAAATTAAGGCTTATAAAAAACGTAAGTTAGACAAAACTAAATAGCTTCAAAATCTGGATTTATTAAAAATTAGTAAACGTTTTTTGAACAAAAATAAAAAATAATTTAAAAAAAAAATAATAATAAACTAATGTATATATAACAAGTAGCAATTAAAAAAAATTTGAATTAAGTCACATGTAGAAAAAGAGTTTTGTATTAATATTGTGCCAACTTTTGTTAAAGAAGAAAAAGCAAAAATGTATTATTAGAAAAATGGCTTTACAACATTAAGATTTAAGGTAACATGGGCATGGATTTAAGTTTATGCGTATGTAAAACTTGAAAGGTAAGCATTGCTGACAATTCTCAATAAGGATAAAACAGCTATACAGTGATCCTAGTTAACTCAAATCAAGTAGATTTATTATTCAAGTGAATCTAAAAATTTTAATAAGATAATTCTAAATAGAAATCTATTTACCAAAACTCTAAGTATTTTACTCTTAATTTGTGAGATACATAATTGTAAATGTTTCACATAACTATTTTACTAATAATTCAAATTTTTATAAATTGTTAAACAAGATTAAGTTACTAAGGCTTGGCATTTAAATTGTAGTAGATAGTTGTTTAATTCTAATATTAATATGTAGCTGAAAAAAATATTATATTACCTGAATAAGGTTTTTGATACAACGCAATAAAGTCACTAAATTAGCCAATAAAAAAATGAGAATATATTATTTTGTTATGCTAATGTTTTGTAGTATGCAAATAAAATTAATAACATGTTGTTATTGTATTTAGGTATCTTATTCAAGACAAGCGCTATTTGTATAATGCAATAAATTTTGTTATAAAAGTTTGAAGCAAATGTATCGCAAACATTTTGGGTTGACGTTAACATTTTTTTAAATTATACAAATAATGAACTTTTGTAAAATAATTTATTAATTTTAAATACACTAAAGTTAAAAAAAAATGCAATTATTATTTACAAAATTAAATACCCCAATTATTTAAGTGATTTTATAAATATATTTTTACATATATATTTACATAGTTGAAATCCGATTTGCTAAAATCACAAGGTTATGATTTTAAAACATTGGACGAATTGTTGAGTTCGAAAGAAAAAAATTCGAAATTTCTTGAATCAGTAGTGAATCATATTGATCATGATCAAATAAATGACGTTTTGTGGACAAAAGAAAACAAAGTACAGATGTGGTCTGTTTCGCGTGCTGATTGTGCAATATTTAATGCATTGGCTTTTGACATTTTTGATAATTTATTGGAATGGCTATTCAAAAGCAAACTACCTCATTTGGTAAGTATTGCATATATAATTTAGTTTTTTACTGTATATTTATTTGACTTTAGCATATAAAACTTTATTAATACTTGTTTAGTTTAAATAATATGTTATTTTTTAATGTGGTGGATATTTAATATTAAATTAGCAAATGTAAAGTAAGTCAGAACTGATCGCTTTTTGTATATTTGTTTATTAATTACAATTAAAAAAAATATTAATAAATTGTGTTTATGTGTATAAAAAATTTATTACTAATAAGTTTGTAAGATAAAGTTTAATAATAATTTTGTATTTATTCATTTATTTACTGTTAACAGAGTTGTTTACCAAAATATTATTTTTAATGTCAAAATTTACATTTTGAATTGATAGTGTGCATAATGTTTTACCATTTTATTGTTAGTTTAATATGTGGTTATTGTTAAATTAATAGAATACTAATTATCTTGAGGATTTAAGTAATGCTTATAAAGTCTCAATTTTTAATGATGGTGATATTCCTGACCGTTTATCTTTTACGTAGTCATTCTCGACTAGTTACTTTTAGGCATCTAGACTAATAACAGTAGGGACCGAGTGTACAACGATCAAACTGGGTTCCCGCTTTAGAATACACCTAGGATACTTAAAAGGTAATTAAGGCATACAATTACCATATGTAGCCGTTAGACTAATAGATATAACCTTGATAGAAAATCAGGCGGCCTTGTTGATCTTTGCAAACAGTGGCGATGTCATAAAGATGCCGTCTGCTAACCAAAAAACTTTCTCATTTTTCTACGTTTGTTACGTTTATCAAGCTACCGAAGTCAATCACTTAATTGACGTATAAATATAGAAAATAATGATGAGGTAATTACGTCATTAACCACAATGAACAAAAAAATGAATGACAGTTAAATTAACAGAACGGGGAGTGGGAGAAGCGACTAACTGAGTAAGCATAAGTTTCCACAATTAAAATTAACTATAGGCCATATTTAGTTAAAAAGTGTTTCCCCTAAAACATTCAAATAACAAAAAACTGAATAAATTAAACAATTAAAAAATAATAACCTTTTTAAGTTTTAAATTGTATAATAAATTCAAATTTATTTTATTTAAAATATTAAAGTTTTGGCTAATTTGTTATGTAAATGTGATATTTTATGTATTTTTTAACAGATTGAATGTGTGCAACAAGAATTAAATATTTTTGACAACATTTTTGAAGGAGTTTTTGAAGAATGCGTTAATGAAATTTGTAAAAATGAATTTTTTAATGCTGAACAGCAAGTGAAAAATAGGCGGATTAATATGGTAGTTATGAGTAATTTTTTTAATTTGTAAAGAAACGTTTAGTTTTTTTTAATTGAAACATTTTGCATAATTATACAAATGTTTATGTTTTTTCTAAAATTGATTTAATTTAAAGTTTTAATATTTTAATCGTAAACATAATTATTGATTAAAGAATAAAAGAATATTTGGAAAAAGTATTATATTGTTTAATAGACTGCTATTATGCATATAAATAATAAAAATAGAAGTCGATAAAAAATATTTAATTTGGTTTTTAATGTGCTTTTATTTTAAAAAGTTAAAAAGCTTTTTTAAATGACATTGTGTTTATATTTTTACTATTTAATATTTATTATTTAATTTATTATTATTTAATTTATTACTTAATAATTGATGTTACTTTTTATTAAATAATTTTGTATAAGTTTAATTATTTTTGAATTTTAATAGTTAAATATGTTTAGTACTTTTATTTTATAGCGTTTTTTGATAACAGCTATATATATTTATTATATACAGCAATCTAGTATGTAAATAACAATTTTCTTTTGGTTTAGAACAATTAAAAATTTATGTAACACCAAAACTGATATAATTATTTAATAATAAATATATTCTTGCTAAAAATAACCACAAAGAAAACCTTTTACGTTTTACACGTACTTAAATTTACTTTACAGTTTTATCAACTGAGGTATTAATAACTGACACAAATATGTCAAATGAATTATTTATGCTAAATGTGATTAATGATTATTGTCTCAAATCATTTATATATATATATATATATATATATATATATATATATATATATATATATATATATATATATATATATATGTCTGGTAAATATAAAAATTTGAATATTCTACACATTATAAAAATATAAAACCAGAAGAATACATTTACATAAATTTTTAAATGTTATAAAAGTTTTGTTATTTACATTTTAGATAGATAAAATTGCTCAAGAAGAACCAAGCAAAGCACTTGGATCTATGGCTGTGGATTTACTTTTACTCCAAGCAGCATCAGGACCAATCACTGGAGGTTTTACTACATCTATTTTTGAAGAAAATTTGTTAGATTGTTAGTTTTTACATCCAATTGAATAATTTAATCTAAGTTTGTGTAATATTGTCTACATAATGTTTACATAAAAATTAATTATTATTATTACGATTACTATTATTAATATTATTATCACTGTTATTATTATCAATATTATTATTATTATTATTATTATTATTATTATTATTATTATTATTATTATTATTATTATTATTATTATTATTATTATTATTATTAATTATTTCCATACTCAAGAATGAGTAAAATTATTACAATGTTTTCATTTTTGTAATTATCCCTTATTACTTATATGTAGCAAGTAGTATAAAAATATAGTATTTTTTGAAACTGTGTGTGGAGGCAGATGGGATTTTATTAATTAAAAAGTAATTGTTTCAATATAATTTAACATTAGTTTTTAAAATATTTAAACTCAATTATTTGGTTTTATTGTTTAAATTTTTAACAATCAACATATTTTAGTAAGTGGATATTTACTGAGGTTCTAGTGTCGACAGGTAGAGTTTAGCGTTTTAAACACTTCGGTATGTGATAAAAAGCACTAAATACATTATTTTCTTTGAAAATTAACTACTACTAATAATAGAAAAAAATAACAAAAGTTACTAAATAGATTTTTGAAAAATTATAATTATTTTTCAATTTTATTAAATGGCATCTGTAATTAATTTTTCTAGATTTAGCTTTTGATATTTTACTGGATCGCATTTTACAAATGGACAAGTGTGTCGAAAATTCAATCAGTTGTATACCAGTATACAATTTTTGCTGTTTTATTAATGAGTCAATCGTAAGTAAAACGATAAAGTTATTAGAAACATTTAATTAAGTATTTTTTTAAGTGAATAGATTTTTTTAATATTTAGAAAAATTGTAAAAATTTGCAAAATCTTTCAACAACAAACTCTGAAAAACATATATATGTTTAATTTATATAATGCATTATTAAAAAAAAAGTTTTAATATTAAATAATAATAATATTTAAGAAACTGTACTAAAAAGGTATTGAAATAAATTTACATAGTGATGGACCAGCATTATCGTGTCTTATTTATTTTAGTTAACCTTGATGCATTTTGAAATTTATTGAGAACATTATTCATGTACTTGACTTAAATATCATATAATAACTAAATGTTTTAGTAATACATTATTTCCAGATATTAATTAGCATAAAGACTATTATTTTGGTTTGTAATTGAAATATATATATATATATATATACACAATTATTATAAAATACAAGTCACCTAGGTTACTAATTACTTAAAGCATTTTTAATTAAAATTAAAATATATTAAAAAAATATTATTTTGTTTTTTAGGGCTATTTGGCCACTAATTTTTTTAAAAATGCTTTAACAATAAGCATTTTATTTTTGTCCATTTTAATTTTAGTTATTTTCTGAATGTTTGAATTTATTGAAAGACCATTTGGATAATGATTTGGCGGATAATAACTTAAAAGAAACAAATGAATTATTAGATGTAAAAAGGTATGTCGTATTTTTGTAATTATATTACGTTTACGGAAAACATTTTTCAGCAGTAGACATTTAAACAAAAAGCCAAACATAGACCAGTATTTAGTGTCGGTAATGGAGATCAAACTCATGTTTATCCAGATTTGAGTAGAGCGTTAAAATACTAGACCACTCTGGCATATTACAAGCATCAATGTCATTCAATGTATATAGAAGTATACTTACTTTAAAATAATGTTTTATTAAACATTTAAACGATACAAAATTAATTAACAAACATTTTTTGAATATTGTATAATGTTGTATAATTAATACAATAGAACACAACACATTGTATTGTATTTAAACACGCTTTTTATTTAAATTAGTGTATAAGTAATAAGATAAAGACATATAAACTGTTTTAAAAATTGTACATTAACAAATATGCATATTTTTTTATTTTCTGTACAGTAACGCAACTGATTTTAAATACAACAACGTTTGTCAATTGTAGATTTTAGGGCAACCCCAATTAAATACTAAATAGATGTTTAAATTCAGTATACTATAATAATACTAATTAAACTTAACAACATTTATTTTAATTAGAACTAAGAAAATTACTTTAGCTAATAATTGTTTTATTTTACTAAAATGAAAATAGAAACCATTTGCAGACTCTGGTTAGACCGCTGTCTAGCGATTTTAATCGTTTTATTTTGGTTTCAATTACACGTAATAAAGATTTGTTTTAACAATGCAATAGCTTACAATTTAATTAATTATAATTAATTAATTAGTTAATATTATACAAAGCAAAAATATTTATATTTTCAGATTTCTTAAAAAAATAGCTATCAAATAAAAAAACAACGCCAATTACAAATAAAATTTATGTAAAAGTTAAATGAATTAAATAAATAATTGTACAACTTAAACTATAAACATAATTATTATTTCTATATTTAAATATGAGTATGTACATAAACAATGAAACACGTGCCAGATAACATTAATTTATAATAAAATAATTTATTTAAAAAATGTTATTAAATATAAAATTTAAAATAATTTATTATATAAAATAATTAAACAAGAAAGGTTTGAAGAGTAACTTTTAAATTTTACGGTTATCAGGTTAAATTGTACAACCGTAATACTGTAATTTTAATTATTACAATGACAAAACAAATAAAAAATGTAATAAATTTAATTGAATTAATTTTAATAAATGCATGTTTTTAAAATAAATATTTAAAATAAGTTTTCATTTTTGGGAGTAAAATAGGTTTAAAACACTGACAACTTTATGTAAACTATCAGCTTGTAAACAGAATAATAAGTTTATAATTACAAAAATAAAATTTTGATGATTGTTTAATATAGTATTAATGTTTGAAAAAATATTTAAATTATTTAATTTGTATAATTGAAAAAAGAAGAAAATCCGTTAATTTGGAGTTGATACCAGCGTTTATAAAGGTCTTACTAATAGTATACAATAAACAAGCGTTATGCTAAATTTTTTGTTATGTTTAACACACTATGGAAGATATGGTTTATTAGCAAAGTGTGTTGCGCAGTATATAAAAAATAAAGCATGTATTTAAGGATTTTTTCTAACGTAAATGTTATTATTTTCTGTTTTTTTTAAATATAATAGAATTAAGTATAAAATTTTATAAAAATATAGTGTAATCAATAATTATTTAGGTAGCACTAGAATTGCCAAAATACTTAATATATTAAATCTTAAATTACAACGTAATACTTCAAAGCACGTAACAATGCTTTAGTCCATATGTTTAAAAAATATAATTTTAATGATAATTTCAAAAAAGATATATATTTTATTTACATAAAGTGCAAAATCCTTAACTAGTAAAAAGGTAACATTCGTTCAATTGTCTCTAGACAACACAAACTTTAATATAATTGTAACTTTCTTATTTAAAAAATATATAATGCAAGTAACTTTAAAAAAATAATTATTACTTAAGAAAATTGATTTTCTAATGCAAAATTGAATTCTACAATATTTGTTTTTAAAACGGTGGAATTTATATTTTAAAAGCTTAGAAGTAATTATGGAAATTGAAGAATATTACCTAAAATATGAAATATGTATAGTTTATGTTATCTAATTTTATATATGTATACATATTTTATAATATAATTTATTTTTAAGTAGGTAATTTGCTTTTTTATTTTTTTAAAATTATCTAAATATTTGTTTTTAGTCTAAATTAGAATTTATATTAGTAATGTTAAAAATGTCAGTTTTTATTTATTTTTATACTAATACTGCTAAGGTAATGTTTGACGTATTTTTAAGTAAATATATTTAATACTTTTGAGTAATGATTTGAAAACTAATTAATAACAGTGCATTGATTTTGACACGGAATTGTCCACCTAGTGCATGTAATTACAACTATAAACTTGTGTTTTGCAATTATGTAATAAAACAATAATTTAGAATGTATAAAATGGAAACATAGATATTACTTGTATTGATTGATTATTAACAATACAAAATATTCAATTGGATAATTACAATAATGTTTACTGTAATTTACAAAATATGAATATATTGTTAACAAAAATTATTTGTAAAAGTTAACCTTCAAAGCTTTAAGCCATCTTTATTTAATATTTGTTTAATAGATACATAAGATGCAAAATTTGATATTTAATGATAAACTATAATAGTAAAACCAATTTTGTTTTTCCTAAGTACGTGTTTGCATGTGTAGTAGATATTTACAATAAGTTTTGATATACCGCCAACTGAAAATTAGTAGAAATAGATTTAAACTAAGAAATTTGTTAATTATTTAAAAAAATGTTTATTACTTTAAATGTTTACGAAAAACATCTTTCAGTAGTGGATATTTTAGCGAAGCCAAACGTGGGCCCGCATTTTAGTGCAGGTGGTGGGATTCGAATCCATGCCCACCGAGGTCCAAATTCGAGAGCTGTACCGCTAGACTACCCAGGCACAATGGCATATTAAAAAAAAACAATATGTTGAATTTTGATTGTTTATAGTTTATTCGAGATTAATGAATGTTCTTACTATAGTTTATTATTTATCTAAATCTTAAAATGCATTTTTTATTTTAAAATAAATTAAGTTAAATTAATAAATAAATTAATTTTGTATTTTTTACAGTTTTCAAAAGATGAAAATAACTATGTTCAAATAAATTTGTTTTTTTTGAAAATACAATAATGTATATAACATTTTAATGCATTTTAAAAATATTTTATTCTGTTTTATTTTTTTATAGATAATAATGTAGTATAAATGTAATATATATTGTAAATATATTTCATAAAAATTAAAAGTTGCAATTTTATTTTTTATTTGACAACATTTTAAATGCACAGTTATAAACTATTTCAAAACATTTTTTTGTAGATTTATTTGCAATTGTTTTTGTAATACAAAAATGTTTTATTTTTAAAAAATCGGTTTAATTAAACAGTAATTCTAATTATGTCGTCTGATTTAGGTTCAAATTTTACTAGATTAGCATAAACAGTTAGTGATTTAAAAATGTTTTTGTTAACACATTTAGCTATTAAAATTACTTTACATGTTTTGCATTGATAAGTGCATTGTACATACACAAATTTGTAAACTATAAGTAGTTAAAAAATGGATACGACTTTAGATTAAATTATTTATTGTTAAAAATAGTAGTTATATAGAGTACATTTTAAAACTACCTATATATATACCGTTTTCTTTATTATTACTTTATTATTTCATTATTTTTCCTCATTTTACAAGTCTATAACAATGTCAATGTTCTCGTATTTCTTTAATTTCTTTAATGTCGTCATTAAAACTCTTTATTGTTTTATTTATAAATAATAACATTTCTATAATGTATATATATATATATATCACAGTTTAAGTTTTCAAAAATACTTAGTCTAAATGTTCTGGGGTGATCTGCGATATAGCACTCAACTCGAACCTGGATACTCGTAGGTTTAATCTTCACTACCGGTACAAAATGCGAGCCTTCGTTAGTCTTGTTTTATAATTATGCTGAAACTAATAGTTCGACAACTTGTGTTAAAAGTGCATAAAAACATTGCTACGTTAAACAATACATTTTTATAACCAATCTTTTAAATTTATGATATTCAAATCAAACGAGAAACAAACTCAAAAGTGCTTTTATGCTATTTCTTTACTAAATATTATTATATTAAAGCTGGATAATAACAAATTAACAAAATTAACACTGGAGTAAATCTTACTTTTATTAAAAAATTCTCATGTGTCCTGTCAAATAATACTAAAAGTTTGTTTCTAAAACCGATAAGCTAATATCTGTTTCTGACTTGTGTGAGTAAACCTTTTGATAATGTCAATTTTATGAAATGTACGTAAAATGTTAATAATGAGTCTGTTGTTCGACACTTAATAAAAATTATTTATTTGATGCTTTTAATCAACCAAAAAACATAAAAATAAAAACTTTGAATTATGCACGGATATTTAGGCAATAGAGTTGTACTCAGGTAAATAGGGGTTTTGCAACGCTACCGACACTAAAACGTTTTTGTTAGTTTTTGCTAAAACAAACTTAAAAATTAACATTTTATAATATAAAACGTAAATTTAATAAACATAAACTATTTAAATAAGCAACAACGACATGAGTAGGTGGTGAAGCTACCTTTTTATTGATTCGAAGTTTGGAAAGCAACTCGAATTTCTATACAAAGAGGTTGTCGGATGCGAATTAAACTTGTGACGACAAGAATTAACAAAACAATATTTCTTTGGAATTGCCATCAGTTAACAGATCCACAAGACTAACCAGCTACATATGATAAATAGATACCTCACGATACCTTTTTAGCATCTTGGATTTATGCTAGCACCTTATTCACTGATCGGAAATCTAGTAAAAACTCAGTTTTACTGCTGTGCACTTAATGCCTGCTATTATTAGTCTAGATGCCTGTTTACACCTAGTCTAGAATGCACTATGTGGATGGAAAACAGTCAAAATATTACCATTATTGAAATTTGAGACTTTGTAAGCATTTCTCAAATTCTCCTCATCATCATAAGCATTTCTGAATTAAGCAATTTAATAAATAAAATTGCTTAATTATTTTAAAACTTTTAAGTTTTATTAAGCATTTTTTAGCCATCAATGCGATGGTGTAAATAATTTTTTTAAATTATAGTAACGTGGTATTACTAATTCAGTTGCTAAGCTGACAATCTAGTGAGTAGTGCTTTGACTGTTTTACCAATTCTTATATAGTTTTAATAAATTTTTATTATGCATTTTATAATTGTACTTGTTTATATACTAAAAATTAATAATAAAATAATAGTAATAATAATAATAATAATAATTATTATTATTATTATTATTATATTTATAATTATTATTAGTTAAATAGGTTTCTTTAAAATATTTTAAGCAACAAAACTACTAAAAGTGTTTATGGTTTTGTTAAACTATATATATTTTATAAGACAATTGTTATTATTTCAACTTTCTTACTATTAATATTTGGGTGTATTTAAAAATAAAGTAAAATGTATACATGCGTCCACAACTTCTATATATATATACACATATATGATGAGAATACTTTTTAACATAGCATCTGTTAATGTAATTTAATAGGTTTAATATTATACCCATTATTACTATTTTCAATTGAATTTTTTATTTTAGAAACCTATTTAAGACAAAACCCAATTACTTAATGTAAAAAGAATAAAATAGCTTCTATTATGTTGACCAATAATATATAAAGTATTATTTACAATTTATTGTAGAAACCAACTTATTAGTAGTAGAAATGTCTGGATAAACAATACTACAACATTTGTAGTAAAAATGTACATTTATCACTATTTATTATAGATACATATAAATATTATTATATTTTTAAATGCTCAATAAAGAATTGTTACATTAAAGTTACGTTGAAATACAAATTTAATTCAATAATTCACTTGATTATAATTATGCACAAAATCAAATATTTGTTAACGCAAAAATTAATTGTATTTTTAGCAACATTGAATAATAGTATTATTTTAACAAATGTACTTAATTTACCGTTTCAAAAACAACAGAACTTGGGAATAAGTAAGTTTACTTTTTACTTCATTAGTTTAAAAAAATATAAAGCTAAAATTTAACTCTGTGTTTTTTTAATTATTGTATGTGTTTACCAAAATGAGACAGATTAACAAAATTATTTAAGGAAAGTATAATTTGCACTCTTGTTTGGGTTTGTTGAAAAATGTCCACTTGCTTAAAATTGCTTCTTGTAAAGCAATAAAAAATAATAGTAAACGTACAATTTAACAATGTAAATTTGTTTGTTTAATTAAAGATTTTGCAAATCAAAAATTATGCGTGTAAACGTTTGCAAATAACCCAATTTCTAGTGATCCGCATTAAAAATAAGTGAATGTCGTTATTTGTTTTCTTGTTCTTTTCTAACGGTACGGGGGTAGTAGATGTAACTAAACAAGTAATCTTTAAATTGAGTGGACAATTATAGTTAAATATAAGCCCCGTCTAACTTCGCTAATTGTCTCAATATTATTTCCCCTTAAGCAATAGAAGTACTAAACCCATTGTTTAATTTCTTGTTTTTAAAACCAGTTAACGGCAATAATTATTAATGGGTTTTTAGGGGGGTTTTATTAGATTTGTCAAATTTACTTGGTTTAGGTTAACCAGGAGAACTGTTCAGTTATTTCATCCTTATTTGTAATCATCAGTAATGTTATTATTTTTACAGTGACTTATAATTCAAAAAATAATTATAGCAAAATTATAAGTAGTTTTTATTACTTTTTAAATTTAAAATGTTTTACTGCAAAATTGTTAGTAAATTTTTAATTAAAAGTATTTTGCTAACGTAAAATTTAATTTATTAAATACTACAATTAATTAAATCTTTTTTATTGCATATATATATATCAATTAAAAATTTTTCGAAAAAATATTTTAAACAGCAATATTAAAAACAAAAATAAAAACTAATTATTCAATATTACTTTTTCCATATTATTTTCTACATTTCTATGCTGTACTTAGTTATTTTTGTAGCAATTAGTATTATTAAACTGTAAAAATTGTTTTCCGCCAGAACTTGTTAATTATCAATTTCTTTTACGTATTGTAATTGTTTGTTTATTTAATTAAAAAATAATTGCAAATTTACATAACTTTGTATTTATAAATAAAAATAATTATTTTCTATTTTTTTTTCTATTAAAAAGTTTAGAAATTGTTTCATTTTTTCCAAATGATAACTTTGTTTAATTGCTTTCCTTATTGCATATATATATATATGTATATATATATGATTTTAAAAATACGATGTTAATTACCATGTATTGTCAAAATATTTTATTAATTATTTCAAGTTTATGTGTGGCAATGCAACAATATTATTCAATTTCCCATATTCTTCACAATAATAATCCACTTTTTTTAGGCAGTTGTAAAGATAAAGGTTCCACTTATTGTGAATCGTTTATTAAACAAAGTGTGTGCAACGTTGATCAAGATGAATGTTTTTGCAAACGTGGTTATGTGGCAATAAGAGAAAATAATAGGATTGTTTGCAGAACAAGTAAGTTTTTATAATGTTCATAAAAACAATTAGCAATAGTTTAATTTGTATTCAAAGCATTTGTGCACTAAATTGACGTTAAATATTTAAATTAATTTTGCTTGTTGTCACATTTTATTATCGAAACAATAAATTGTTTTAAATAATGGGGCAATAAAATAAAAACCTACATTTAATTTTTACAATAAAATAAATGTTGAATAAACCAGAACACGAATTTAGAAAGTTAATTACTTACATGTCATTTATTTGCTAAACGAGTTATGCACAGTGTTATAAACAAAAAGGGTTATTTTATTTTAATAAATAATACAATATATATAATATTTATTGAAATATAACTACTGCATTTAGAACTAACTTTTAACAATTACATTATAAGATGGGAGTAAAAATAGTTTATAATTGATATTACAGTAGTGGTAAAAATAAAAGTATAACGTGTGACTTTTAGCATGTAATTAATCAAAATAAATATTTCTTAAAATAAATTTATTATTATTGTTATTATTATTACTATTATTACTATTACTATTATTATTATTATTATTATTATTATTATTATTATTATTATTATTATTATTATTATTATTATTATTATTATTATTATTATTATTATTACTATTGGCAATTTAATTAAATTGCTCTTTTTTGTAGTATTAACAAATTTGCCTTGTCGAATGGATTCGGAATGTGTTCATGTTGACCGAAGTGTTTGCCATCCGGGAGCCGGCATGTGTGTCTGTCCAGCCAATACGTTTTATGTCGATTATTTGCATGCTTGTCGTACGTTGTTTTTAACTTTTATAGTAAACACTGCCAATTTTAAGTTAAGCGTTATGCAGGTATAATTTTGTACACTGGTCTTTTAAATATTTATTGTAAGTTTTTAATATTTTTAACGAATTAATGTTGTGTGTTATATTGAAATTGCATAAAACACGTTGATTATGACTGATTTTTAATTTAAATAAGTTGCTTAAAGTAATTATATTTTATGTTTTACTGGTTTTATTATGAGAAGAAATGGCACACAAAAATTTAGTAAAAAATTATCAAAATAATTATGCAGTTTAAAAACACTTTTATTAGCTAACATTTTCAACATTTAATCAACTCTGTATTATATATATATATATATATATATATATAAATAATTAGAGATAACAAATTAATTTATATTAATTTTTTTCTGAATTTTTATCACTAATTTATTCAGTGGCTATATATATATTTACAGATAGTGACATAAGTGACTCCAATGTTAACCTACTATGATATTGAAATATATGTAGCACTTGTTACTTATCTTAGACATATCTAACACTTATTAATAAATACCTTTACTAATATATATATACATTTAATATTGTTTGCAAAAATATTCTTAATATAATACACAATAACATTCGTTTTAGAAATAAAGCACAATTATAAAAACCTAAACACCAACACAGATAATTGGTTTTAAAATATAGTTTTATTAACTAAAATATATAAATATACAAAATAATGGTAAAAAACTTAATAATATCAGTAATTTAAATGATATCCACGCTTTTGTTCAACTTTTGCCAGCTGCTTTGTGTAGGGATCTATCAACGTACCAATATAGTCCTTTAAAATACAATTTATTATATGATTAATTTTCGCCTGTAATTATACGTCAGTTTCCTTGCGGTTTACCTGACGTTTTAAAATACTAAAAAAGGTTTTAAATAACATTGAGGTCTGGACTGCATAAAGGAAGTTAAATAAAAGTAAACTTTTTGTTTTTTAAAGCTTTTGTAGTCTAAATAACAAAAACGTATATTAAATTATAAGTTATGTTAAAACATACATTACCACTTTTGAAGTATGCATAGGAGCATTGTCTTGGATAAATGTTAAGCTTCCTGTAGCATTTCTGGTCAGCTCGTTATGAAATAATTGTTTGAATATTTGCACAAATTTAGCGCTGTTTAAATTACCACTTGTACTCATCCATTTTGAAGACTGATTGTACTTAATTTCAAAATATTCCTTTACATATGTAGGATGTGCAACTTTCATTGCAATACAAGTGTGATTGAGTGGAAATTTTAAACTTTGAATAATCTTAGAATGTTCAGTCCATGGTTTATAGGATATTGCACACTCATCTGTAAAGTACATCGATCTCCAAAATGACAATGGATAATGTTTAATACTTTTCGACAAACTCCACTCGTTGCAATCTATGGGCACTACTGAGTAGAGGTATTTTAACAGCCGCTTTAAAAATAAAACCTTCATTCTCCTTCTTACAATTAAATATAAAACATCTTTTAAGTAATAATTTTTTTATTTGTTTTACGTTCGTTGTTCGGTGTATTTTAAGCTGCATAATTATAAACTGATCATCCTGTTTGTTGTTAAACGTTTTCTTCCAACTGTGGGTAATTTGGAACTTGTTCTATTGTTCAAAATGTTGTACACAGTTGAAACATCTACTTTCGGTAATTATTTTAATTGCTATGCTCCTTTTATAAAAACCTTGAACTAATTTATAATTATGGGACAACAAATAAATCGTTATTTGTCTTTAACCATAATTATTAAGAACGCGGAAATAAGGTACCTTAGTATCAAAATTACAAATTTTGAAACGGAAAATAAAAATCGATCTTGTGCTCAAATTATCAAAAATAATTTAATAATATTTTGAAAAATAATTTGTTTATAAAATTGTTTAATTACAATATTTTTAAAAGAAATTAATTACTGATTATTTAAAAATACAGTGTAAATTTGTATGTGTATGTGTGAGCAGTTACTTTATTTTAAAAATTGTAATCTATAAAAATAAAAATAATGTAAAATTAAACTATTTTTTAAAATAATTATTTTTGTAAACAAATTACATATTTTAATATTTAATAAATTTTAACTAGAAAAAGTTAATGTTCAGGCATTGCACTACCAGCGTATGTATCAAGGTCATATATTTATTTAAAAAAATGGAGCACATCAATCAAATATTGATAATGTGTAAAAAATATTAATTGGAATAAGATACATTGCCTACAGTATATATATATATATATATATATATATATATATATATATATATATATATATATATATATATATGATTTTAATTACGTTTTTTAAATAAATGAATATTGTTAAATATAAAATACTATCTTATATAAATTGTTTTTCTTATAAATCTGATATTTATGCTTTTTAATTTTATTTATAATATTTTTTTATTAATTGATATGTTTTTTGTATAAATATAAAACTAAAATATTTAACAGAGTCTATAAACAATATTTAGTTTATGTTAAATGTAATTTGTTAAAACATTTTTTTGTTTTTCGTTTACATAATTGTCAAAATGTTTTAATTTTGTGTTTTAGGACCAAAATTACAAAGTGAATACCATTTTGAATGTAACGTATGTCCAAAGGAAGCTGCATGTTTTAAATTTCTGTCGAAAGATCTTATCTATATGCATCAATTCAATGTGCCTTTTTACAAGTACTGGAAACACAAAATATGCTTATTAATTACATATTAATTTTAATATATATTTCTAAAAATATTTGTATAAATTCGTTGAAAAAAATTATAAGTATAAAAATGAATAATGATTTATATTCTAAATATGTACATTTATTATTATTATTATTATTATTATTACTATTATTATTATTGTTTAAAATGCTTACTACAAGGAGCATAAGAAGCCGGGGTGGTCCAGCAGTACAACACTTGATTTGGACCTGTGTCGGTATGAGCTTAAATCCTATCACCGGTACTAAATACGAACTGACGTTTGACTTTTCTATAATGTCAACTGCTAAAAAATGTTTTCCGCAATGCACTCAAAGTAGTAAAAATAAATAAATAAATAATAATAACATTGCAAGATTGGTCCATGTAGTTGTACTTTACATGTTTAAAATTGAACACTTCGTAAATCAAAAACAAACCTTTTTTGGTTTTTACTTAACTTTGTTATTAAAATTCTTTTTCAATTCTTTACAGTAGTTTGTTGTTCTTTCTTTTATCTCTTAGAATTATTCATTTAAAAAAACAAATTTGTTAATCTTGCACTTTAGCTCTCCTTGTAATTTAACCTGAATCAACACTTGTTTAGCTGTGTCTAGAAAAGATTAGAAATTAACCATTCTAGCCAGGTTTAATCCTGAATTAAGAAGAAAGATTTTTGTACGAATTTAGCGACCTGGTCTTTGTAAAAAATTCACATTGGTACAGAAACAATACGAAGACGTTAGTTAGGCAAACAACTGCAAAAAAGTGATTACACAATTTAGATGACAGGGTTCGATTAAACAAATAAAATTATTTAATCAATTTTTTTCCATTTACTGCTTGTACGACCAACAAGAACGGTTTTGGAATGGATAATTCATAATGACAAATAAAGGTTGGGGTAGATCACGGAAAACTTAACTAAGAACCATTTGAATGTCATATAGAATAGAACAAACATTTTGGCAAAATGTTCATTTTGTTGCCCCATGTTTATTTTAAAACAAAAGGGTTTTGTAACAATAATAATAATAATAATAATAATAATAATAATAATATCGTGTTTTAAATTATACGTGCATAACAAAATGTTAGTACGCTTTTGTATTTTCATCTTATTAAATGCCATACCAATATCACTAAATGTTGTTTTACCAAACGCTTAAACATATCAGTTAATTTTTTGAAGTATTAATTATGTTTAAAGCATTTTATTTATGTTTGTAACTTTCTATATTTTTAAATAATGGTAACAACTTGCATATAATTTAGAATTAAATCAAACCAATTGGACAGTTATGTTGGTTGTTATTGCAAAAATTATCCAACAAACAATAAGTTTCAATTGAGAAATTCATCATGCCACTTTGAAGTTGGTAAGATTAATTTGTGTAACAAATAATTATTTATTTCAATTACGATTAAATTATTTTTTTTCAAAGAATAACATAAATTTATAATAATAAAATTTATAATATTCAACATAAACGTATACTTATATTTAATTTTTTGTAATATTTTTCATTTAATTTTTTTATTACATTTATGTTTTTCCTCTGACCAATTACTGTTGTCTGTAATCTGCCCATTCTAGTTTGTGACCATTCATTGTCCTTCATCCAGGATATTATTTTATGAGTTATGCCTATACATGAGTCATTCACATTTTATGTATACTGTTATATTTGCACACTGTTAACTATAGTACGTTACCTAAGTAATATCATGCCCCTTCACGCATTTCATATTGCACATGACTTTTGAATATACGTTAATTTTGAGTTTTATTTTTTTAGTCTATGTAATTTAATCTTATTTTATTTATTTACTTTTATTTTTATTTTTTTGGACTGATGTTACATACTCCTAATTGTATTGTATTTTTATAATTGTACATAACTTTTGTGTGCCAAAACCTACTTCTACTGAAGTATCTAAGCCAATAATAATCATATATATACATATATATATATATATATATATATATGTATATATATATATGCGCATTAAAAATATTAAAATGTATAATAAAAAAGTGCATACACATTTTTAAAATTTAATAACATTTTGTAATTTTATGATTTTTCTTATTAAATAAATTAATTATAGCATTTTTAATCAAATAAATAATTTTTAAACTATGTAGTATCTGTGATGAAATCAAAACACTATATTAAAATTAATATATGTACCAAAACAATTGACAGTGTATTAAATAACTATGCAGTGATTATTTATATGCTGTTCATGTCTAAGTAACAATTATTTTAATTTAATCAATATTGATTACAGCGGATATACATGAAGATTGTACTCTTGTGCCTTGTCGATCCAAAAGTGCAGTTTGTAGTTCTATTTGGACGGATCAAAACAAACTATCCAAAATAAATATATGCACCTGCCCATCCAATATGGTAGCGGTTTACCAAAGTTATTTGCAATATTTTGAATGCTGTATGAACAAATTTTAAATAATGTACCATAAAAATGATTTAATTAAAAAAACCTTTGTTGTCTACAGAAAATAATTATTTTTATAAAAACTTTTTTAATAAGAATTACATTACCTATATGTACAATTAGATTAATGTTGATTCAGTTAGATTCAAATCGGAATAAATGAAATAGCTATGCTGTTCTTATAGAATAAACAATTTTAATAAACAATGTATATATATATATATATATAATATTTATTATTACTATTACTACGAATAATATTATTATTATTATAGTTAAATTAGTTACAAGTTAAATACTTGAAAAGAAATTATTATTTTAGTTAGATATTCGATTGTGTAAAAGAACAATATTTTAGAATAGTTTATTATTCTAGAATTATACAAATTTTATTTAAAAAAAATTCAATTTAAAGAATAACAATTTTTTTAAATTGTTGTTAACAGTTCCAAAAATAACAAAATATCGTACAATTTCGGATTACTCTACATGTCAAGCGTGCAATAGCGAAAACGGTTTTTGTTATGATTACAATCAGAACGGCATTGCTGATGATTGTCAATGTCCACCCGAAAAATCGCATCCAACATGGACCAATTGGGAAAACAATTACAAGTGGAATTACGACAAAGCCAAAATAAATTCAAATATGTTATGTAAACAGAAGCATGGTAAATGTAACATTATTATTGTTATTATTAGAAAAACCTTTTTGTTTTAGAATACACATGGGGCAGAAAGATAAGAATAACAGGAAAAACAATAACAAAATCCCATAATTTTATCAAGAAGATGGGACAACAAAATAACTCCATGCGTTTGAACATTGTGTTGGTTTTTTTGAGAGGCAAACTTAAAATTTTACCAAGTTATTGCTTTTATCTAATTGGAAATTTCGCTTTCTTTCGGTTGTTACTCAACTTTGATATTTTGGTGGTGCTATCAATGTTTTGCCTTTATTTATCGGAATGGCGTCCTCTTATTGTTTCTACAGAAATATAGATTGTTTGCAGAAGCCAGGATGCTAACTATGCGCTCAAATCATCCTACATTATCCAGCTTTAAAACTGCCTATATTGTTTAATTGCTAATCTTTTCTAAGTTGTATAGTAATTTAAAGTATCCAATTATTTTTACAAACAATTATTTTTCAAATTATTAAATTTATTTTTATACATGCATACATGTGTATGTTTAGAGTTTTGGCCCGTATAGGTTATAAAAGTAAAACTATTTAAGGGATAGAATATATAACTTTATAATATATATATATATATATATATATATATATATGTTGAAAGACGGTAAATAAAACAATTTAAAAGGCTCAATTGTGCAAGAGTACAATCCACTAATTACTGAATAAATTAAAACATCTATATGGTTTAACAATATTCATTTAATCATTAAAAACATCAAACTAAATTACGTATCTTATAAAACTTTTTTTTAATATACATGTATTTTGATAATATGTGAATTATATTAATTAAAATTTTAATAGAAAATTTTATAATTAAAATACTCTATTATTTGACTATTTTTAATAATTTCCTAAAAACAATTAAAAAAAATTTATAAATAATTTGTCAATTATTTTTTTTAAAATGTGTTATAAATTTATCATGTTTTTGTCACATTTAAAGTTAGTTATTTATTAGTTAGCATTATAAAATTAAATTGTTTTATTTTATTAAAATGTTCAATTTCCTTTTTGTTAAACTGAATTATCATTTCTTAAAACGTTTTGAATACATATTTGTCAGTAACAATACACTTAAATTTATTCAATAATTAACAAACTGTAACTAATAAACTTATTGTGTTTTTTATTTAAAAATAATAAATAATGGCGTTAAGAAGAAATTGTACCAAGCAATTTTGTTGTGTATATATAAAAAGATTACAAAAATAATAGAAGTTATAACTGCGAGATGAATTTATTCGTATATTTTTTTTAGTCACAAAGATATAAAAAATCAGTGTATATATACAAAAAAATATGATATGAATTCATCTCATAGTTTACTTCTTCTATCCTTTTTATTTAGAATTATTAAAGGAACCCAATGCTATAAAATTTATAAAAATTTTGATTAAAATTTTATCCGCCAAATTAAGCTACTAATAACATTTAAGTAACTGAAATACATTTTTTCTTAAATAATTACCATTTTAATTTAACCTCTAAAAATAATGCTTACAAAAATTTAACTGTTTTTCGCATACAAGTTATTTTTAAAGCAGGTTTATCAATAATATACAAACATCTAATTTATATTAAAATTTGTTTTATTTTTAATTTTTCTAATATGCGGATATAACAATTATATATTTATTTCACGTATAAAACTTATGGTTAAAACCAACATGTAAAACGCTGTTCGAAAAGTTCATTTAAAAGTTAATCGTAATTATTAAAAACTGTAATAATGTTTTTAATTGTTATTAGTTATTAGTTTTTAAATTTATTTAAAAACAATATTTTTATTCTAAAATCAAAACCCTTCTAATTGTTTAAAAAGTTTTTTAGCATAATTAATTTTAACAGTAATACTTTAAATTTAAAAAATATTAATTAGTATATAAAATAAATATAAATTCTAATTGTGCAGTAGTTATTTATTTTTATGCATATTTTATAAACATTTTAGTTTATACGCAATGTACCAATCAAGATATACAAATTTGTTATATACCCCATTCAAGCGATCAATTTAAACATTTAAAAATTGAGATGGAAAACAAAAAGACTGTTGCTTTACTCGCATTTAAAAATTATATAAAATTATTTGATAAAGAATGTATTCTAAAATTGGTATCAAAAAACAATAAAATTCAAAACGCCTACTGCTTAACACTTGTAAACACTGAATTACAATATAAATGCAACATTACAAAAATACGTTACCCAATATGTACGAAAAATAATAATAAGGTAAAACTTTTGATTATGTGTATTAATAAATATTGTTCAGTTAATTAGTTTATGTTCTATTTAACTATTTAATATACATAACAAAAAAAAACTAATAACCATAAATAATAACAATAATAATAATAATAAATGCAACTAATAATTTAGTAAATACAGAATTTACCAGTATAACATTAAGTATTTATTAATAATTATAAAGAAATTCACTAATTAATTATGAAATAGTGCGTAATTTATTTTAAATTACATATTAATAATTTAAAACTAAAATAAACACCTTTGAAAGTACTTATAAAGATTTTAAAAATTATTTTAAAAATATGTTAATAAAGAAGTGCAATACTGGAATATAACCAAAGATTTTGTTGTAATATTACTTACTGTGTTTCATACATATTTAAAATAGGTATATATTTAATATGTAAATATATATGATGCAATTAATGAATTACTTGTTTTTACAGTTTTATCGATTTAAAACTCTGTTTAAATAATTTATATTAATCACGGCTACTTTATATCAATCGTTTATTTGGTGTTTATCCAGCATATAGACAGCACAAATGTAAACTTTAAAAATAGACAACTTAACAAAGCTACTTAATTATCAAGATTAATTCCATTTAATCCTACTTAATGATTAATTATTAAAGTGTACGTATTGAATAAAAACATTCGTTTGCTTGTTTGTTTTTAAAGTATAACCATGAAGAAGTTTATTATCAAGGAACAATAATACTTCAAAATCAAGAAAAATTATATCCATTATTGTTTATTCCTTGGGACTGTACATTTAGTCGTAAATGTTCTACAACTAAAACGTAAATTTTTTTTTTTAATTAATTATATAAATGCAATATACGCACTTTAATTATAACAAAAAATGTAAAAACTTATTACAAAATGAATGTAATTTGTTGCAGAAAACATAATTAATGTCACTATAATATTATTTGTATAAAAATTTTATTGAAAAACATTAAATTAAGTGTACAAATGCCTGGTCAACTTAAACCGATGCCATTGTACAAGTTGAAAATTTTAAATAAAAACGGAACAACGATTAACGTTGCAAACAGTACGGATCAAGTTAGAATTGTTGTTCAATCAAAAAATAACAAAATATGTACGTTTTTGTTAATTTCTAAATTACTATGGATATATATATATATGTAATTGGGATATATTTTTAACAATTGTTTTAAAATGTATTTTTGGTGGTGAAAATAATTCCCCAATTTTGGGAAATTTTTGAAATGTTTTCAGTTTCATAATAGACAGAGCTGTTCGGTATAGCATGTTTGATTGAACAGTATTTTTATTTTTTAATTATTGGAGACAAGTAGTTTGCCTCTCTTTTATTGACTCGATTTTTCAATAAAAGACATTTTAACAATATGTATTTGTTATAAAGTTTGAAATTTAATGTTAATTTGCATTTTATACAATAGATATGTGGTGTCAAAAATAGTCACAATGAGCAATAATTTAAAAATGGTAAATATTCTCAAAATAATTCTTTTTCTTAATCTTATAATAAACAAATATTTCTTTTATTTTTAATTTTTTATATACCATACCGAAGATAAATTATTTAAACTTTGTACAATGCATTAGACTACCTATTTATTTATCATGTATTAGAAGTTTTATTTATTTAATATTTCTTTATTTCTGTTATCATAATTCTCCTTTCTGCATAGTGTATAAAATGTAATGTGTTAAACAGTATTCCATATAATTATGTATTTTTAGTATTTAATTTGTAAATGTAGATATTGGTTTATAAAATGTTTTGCTTTTCTTGTTAATAGTCTACGATAATATTACGTAAACCATACTACTTGTATAACCATATTTACCCAAAATCAATAGATAAATAGCCAATTATATTTGTTTAATTGACAGATACAATAGAATAAAAGACATTGATCTTTTTCTTTTATGCTATAGCGTTGTCCCCTTTTCATACAAGATCTGTGTTTTATAGACATATTTTACCGTCTTGTTCGGTCTTCTTAGATCATTCTTTTATCTTTTAGTTTTTCGTCTACACAATTTATTAATGTTCCCTTTGGTTAATATTATTTTCTTTATTTCTACTTAATTGTTAAACTTTGCTTTATTATGTAGTTTTTGTACAATTTCCACAAAACAACATTTTTATGGGCTCTAGCAAATTTCAACTTAATTAATCATTTTTTATTCTGTCTAATCAGGATTATCATTAAGACGGTAAAATGCTTTACTTTTACGAAGTTTAGTATCTTTTTCTAGAAATATTTTTAACATTTCAGTTTTTATAAATTTTTGAAATTAACTCCTGTTTTACTGCCTAATATGTTTCCACCTTTCTATAAATGAGTTCCACTTTTAAATTTCTATCATTTTTTACTAATAATAACAAATATTTAAACCTTTTTATTCTTTACAATTATTGGTTTTGTATTTTAATTTTTTAAATATATTTAAATACTAATACACTCTGCATTTTTTAAAGCACATTTTCTTTTATAAATTTTATTCTTCTTGTCTTAAAACTTAATTGTACTTTTTTCTAAATTATTTAAAATTACATAGAGTCTCCTGTATTCCTCTCTTTATTTATTAATGATTTAGTCAGTTGTACATTGTCCTGGTATAAAATCCCATTGTTTTTATGCAATATATTTTGTTGTTTTGTTTAAATTGTAAAACTAGCGCGGACTAACGTAACCCGTAATCTAGTTCTCGTGATAGGTAATTTTGACATATCCTGAATTATATATCAATTAACCAAAACAAATTGTAATAAAACCAAAATATAAATAAATTGCAATTGTTAAACATAATGATTTTAAAATTGCTTAAATAATTTATTATTGCATAATGTACTATACGTATGTATATATTTAATTGAACTCAAATAAAAATGCATTGTATTATTATTAAACATTTAATTTAGGTTGTTTTCGGTCAATAATTTAAAAAGTATTAGTGGCATTATTAATATCATTTACAATTTATGTATATATTGTTATTTTGTTTATTAAAATTTAGGAAACACTCAAATGCGAATAAATCTTTCATATTTTACTAAAGACCTCTATATAAAGGCACAAAACAATGAGTTTGGCTTTATTTTTCTTAAACGGCGTCCTACAGATGTAGTAGATTGTGCTGGAGGTAGTCTTGCGGTATAGCGCTCGACTTGAACCTGGGTGGAATTGAGTTTTTATCTTACCACCGGCACTAAAATGAGAGTCCACGTTCGGCATTGCTAAAATGCCCACTATTCAAAGATGTTTCCCGTAAAACAATCAAAGTAGTAATCATAAATAACTAAATAAATAAATTTGCTTAATACAATGTTAGTATCTTCAATTGAGGGATAAAGGTATTTTCCTTAAAATAAATAAATCATCTGTATTTTAAATTTTCTTAAATGTAGCAAACTATTAATTTGTTTACTACCGTGTAAGGATAATTCAATGTAATTTTATAAAAAAATATTATTTAAACGATAATATTTTATTTAAGATCCTATTTGCAGTTCGTCCTGTGCCATTTCATCTGTTGATCCAAATTATTTCAGTTTAAATTCAGATTTACAAACTCAGTTAAAACAAACGTTTTTGCACTTTAAGTAAGTAAATTTAATTTAGTATTAATTTGTTTTTATATACAAAAGTGATGTAATTTTTGTAATTTATTATTTAGAAAAAAATCATTCAATTGTGTAGATTAATGTTAAAAATAATAGATAAATAGTATTTTCAAAACATTATGGTGTTTATTAGTGCTATTATCTTTACAAGTTCTACTGAACTATAAACACACATATAATAATTATTTTTCTTATTATTTCTTATTTTTAATTATGTTTACTACTTTGAAGGTTTTATGAAAAACATTTTTCAGCGATGGACATTTTAGCAAAGCCGAACGTGAGCCCGCATTTTAGTGCCGGTGGTGGGATTCGAACCCATGCCCACCGAGGTCCAAATTCGAGCGTTGTACCGCTAGACCACCCCAGCACAATAAGTAATCAAATCGTAACATAACAGTAATAATTGCCGAGATGTCAAAATTAACAAAGCGTTAAAGCCGAAATTGAGCGAGTAAAATTATAAATCTCACTACCGGCTTTAAATACTGGTTCCTGTTTTGTTTTGTTAAATACAAACTGAACAAATTTATAATATATAAAACAACAAAATTGTTTTCAAATTATATTGTTTACAAACTTACTTTAAAACTTTATTTGCTAGCAATAATTTAACACTGTTAAATAAGGAAAATACATTTAACGTTGATAGTCGAATAAGATGATTTAGTCATTATTGTACACGCTTAACAACTTGGCCATTTTTGCTGTATTAGCACATTAAAAATATTATATTATTATTTTTTTGAAATAGTGTAATAATAATACCTCAATTAATTATTAAATTACACTATTTTTAAATACTCACAGCTATAGTATTTAACAAATAATTATTATATAACTTTTAAAAAAAACATTTATCACATTGTATAAGAATGATTTAAGCATATGTTTTCAAATTTTTATAATATTTATTGATTAGTATTTGTGTTTAGTTAGTAAAAACACTTAATGATTAGTATAGAAAATTAACCTTTAACTTTAATATTATTATTACTACTACTACTACTACTATTAATAATAATAAATATTAGTCTTATTATTTAGGAATAATTAAAATATACATAATACTGTAACCAAGCAAAACATATTTGTTCATATTTTAAAACTGATTGTTACAATTCAATTTATACAGCATATTAACTATAAATCTTTAGCAAATTAACAAATAACCTACTGATGTAACTTCTAATTATCGTTGCTCTTGTATCACTTATAACCTTGGAGTTTTTATTCGTCCACTTTAACTAGATGGAAAAAAGAGGAACAAACGGGGGAACGTTTATTGTCAGTAACTCACAGTAACGACACAAAATTAAAAGTGTTACAAATAGAAGTTTTTATCAAACTTGATACAGTAAAACATAATAAATAAAAAATAATAACAATAACAATGATGTTAAAATTAATCGTTATAATTTTAGATATTGATAAAAAGCATTTAAATTATTTTCTTCATTTATTTTTTTCACTACTAATCTTCTATGAAAAACGTTTTAAATTTAAAAATTTTTTAGATGTTTCTTGCCACATACGAATCAAATCAATTATTATTTTAACAACTCTTTTAAAGTGGCAAATGTTATAGGCAAAAATAATTGTGTAAATTTAAAAACTCAAAATAAAAAATTACTTAAAATGGATTTTACACATGCAAATCAATCAATTCTATATTTTGTTTGCTATTTTAATCACAATTATCAAAATAAATATTTATGCAAAGAAAATCAATCGATAAAGGTAAGTAAATTCGTTTCAAATATAAATGAATTATGTATATATATATATATATATATATATATAGGTTGGGGGTTTGTATGTGTGTTTACGTGCTGTGGTTGTAAATATGACTAAAACTCCAGACTGAATACTAGATGAATATGTGTTCCAGTTGTTTTACTGGACCTAAATCGCTACTTTTGTTTAAATACTCGTTAAAAGTATTTCTTGAAAAAGATTTGACTAGTAAAACTATATGTATATTTATATATTTTATTTTTTTATTTCATATTTGCTACTTTAAATGCTTTACTAGAAACATCTTTTAGCAGTGGGCATTTTAGCGAAGCCGAACGTGGGCCCAAATTTTAGTACCGGAGGTGAGATTCGAACCCATGCCTACCGAGGTCCAAATTCGACCGCTATACCGCTTGATCACTCCAGCACACACACACACATATATATATATATATATATATATATATATATATATATAAATTACAATGTTTGTTTAAAATTTTATTTATTTAAATAATCGTAATTGCTATAATAACACATTAGGTACATTACTATTTTATATTGCGTATTGAGTCGTACATACTATAATTCGTAATAACGTAAGAATAATTATTACATGTTAAAAAGTAATAATAAATATACTTATTTTATTATTATAAATGCAATTAATATTTAAAGTAATACAAAAAAAATAAAACCTACATAATTTGTTGCAAAAGGCACTATTATTTATTCCGAAATTAAAAATAAAATTTATCCGTTTCGTTGTAATCTTAACAAATGTTTTTGCTTTCAAAAATTACACTTATTACAATGTGACATGGCGAATTCATTTTTTTAACATTTTTTTCAATAGAATTGAAATTGAATTTTATTACTTACACTAAATACAGATCTTTGTTTAACTACATATACCTCGGGTTATAAAACTAAATTGATATACTTTTTACAATATTATTTTTGTTTTTAAAATAAAACATTTTCACACATTATAAAAATTCAATTTGTACAAAACATTAACAAAAATTGTATGAAGTCGATATGTTGGTTATGTTAAAATATTTCATTTATTCTTAAAAATAATTAATTGAAAATATCTTTATTTTTATTTTATTTTTATTTTTTACAACAATACTTTTAACAATAAAACAAATGCTTACATAAATGCATAGTAATTTACACAATATTTTTAAATAATTAATATTTTTTCTATTTTAAAAATAATTTAGTATAAAAAATTCAAAACCTTTTTTTTCCGAAACATTATGCAATGTGTTAGTTTAAAGCATTTAGCTCCTGTTGCTTAGGTTAGTAATACATAACTTTTACCAATATTTTCTTTCAGTAATGCTTCAATATTAATCATTTAGAAACATTGTTTGCAGAAATAATTTTTACTTATAATAAACAGTATCCTTTATTCTACTAATGTGTTATAATACAATTTTGAAATAAAATTTTAAAAATATTTTAAATAAATTAATCGATTACATAAATATACACAAATTTACACTATGTTTTTAAAAGCTTAATAATTATTCTATTTAAAAAATATATTAAAATGGTTAAACACATGTTTAATTTTTATTTTACGTAAACAAGTTTTGGGATTCTTTTGCAAATATCCATTTTTATGCTTACTTTATACAAATATTTAGTAAAATATCGTTGTTGTTATTTCAACTTTGTCTATTGCAAAAAAGTTTTAATTTTTTATATAAATAGTGCAAGAATCCACAGAATTGCAATATATATATATATATATATATATATATATATATATACATATAATAAAAGTGTCTAGTGTGTAGAAACATTTTAAAATTATGTAAAAAGTAAACTGCATAATCATACAATTTAAATGTTTATTTTATTTTTTTTAAATTAAACAAAACTTGAAAAATAATTTTAAAGGAAGGGAACATTAAAAATGTAAAAAATGTATGATAATGGATTTTTGAAAAATAAATTTGCTAAATTTTTTTTAAGGTTTGCTGTCATACATATTCCATTAAGTCGTAAACAAAAATTGAGATTAATGAAGTATTATAAATAAATGTAAAAGTTAGCTATATATAATTTTAGAAACAGAAAAATTAAAAAATGTGTCCTGTTTTTTTTACGAATTTTGGACTTAATATTTGAGAGTCATGTATGATGTGAATTTTGTTAAATATTACAAATATTTTCCAAAATAAGTTATATACGTATCTTGTCTTTATAGTTATTGTACCAACAAGTGTCTAAAATTGCAAAAATGTATTTATACTACAAAGCACAATTTGCACAATAATAAATTTATAAAAATTATTAACAATTTATTTCAGATATTTCTTTTACAAGATGCTTTAGAGCATTGAAAACACATTTAAAATAATATTGTAGAATACATTTTAATACAGGTAATGTGTTTTATAAGGAATTACATACCATTTACCATAGGTTTGACTTATTTAAACTGAAAAATGTTATTTATAGAAAACGGACCTTTATACATTTGATTCTCTACATCCTGGATTTAAGTGTTATTAATTTTATTTTTATTTTTTTTAATCGGTAGGTTAATGAATATAAAATAACATAACTAGCAGAAAGCCTTATTTATGTTATAAAGAATTAAATTTTAACAAATAACGTCGGTACTTTGGTAGACTCTTAATCAAAGCAGCTGACAGAAGTTATAAAAGTCACTAAATGTAACTTGAATTGTTTATATTACAAAGTTTAAAAATTTTTCTTTATATATTCATGTATTTTAGTTAATAAAAGTTTTTTTAACAAATTATGTGCTTGTTTTTTTGTTTTAGTAAATAAAAGCATTAAATTTTATCGCTATAACTAATATTATTGAGAATCATAATTGGAAATTATTTTTGTAAATAATATTTTTTACAAATATTAGTAAAGTAGTATTTAAGGAATGTATTAATAGGCGTTAGATACATCTAAAATAAATAACCCTGAAATAGTTTAGTGAGACAAGTTTTGATTCAGTTTTATACCTTTATGTAATGACTACAATTTTGAAATACTTAAGCAATAGAACTGGGAACATGTTATTTTTCATACTTAATAGTAAGAATATATTTGTATGCTGAATGTACCTCTAGTGAGGTATTAAAAATCAATGTAACAGTAACACATATAATAATTAATGATATGCTATTCAAAATATTTAAACCTTTACACAAAATGTACATTGTTCTTACATAAAATACAATGTTTTATGCATATGGTTTAATAATTTTTTTAGTTTATTTTTTACAAATCCTTGGGAAATCGTTGTATACTTTTTATAAAATTTTATTTTGCATTATACATCAGATAAAATTGTCATTTTTTTGAATTTAGTATTTCAATTTAATTTCAAAATATCAAAGTTAAAAATTTATGCATAAAATATAAAATTAAATTTTGCGACATGAATTATATTTTAACTTTTATATTTTAATATTTATGGAGTCTGCAGTATAAAAAATTACATATTAAAAAACCATAAGCAAGTAACGTAAAATACAATTTTAGTAAACTATTTTTTAATATTAAATTAAAATTGTAGTGTCTAAATTTGTATAAAATTGTAAGTATGTTAGTACATGTAATTACTTTAAATTTTATTATTACCATTGTCAATATTATCATATTGACAAGTACGGATATAAAATTTTAATTTTTTAGTTATATATATATATATATATATATATATATATATATATATATATATATATATATGTATATATATATATATATATATATATATATATTAGGGTAGCAGAGTGTCAGAGTCAAAACAACAGCATAAAATATAACATTTTATTTGGTTTTGTTAAATATGTGCAGAGGTGTTCTAGCTTTACAGCACTCAATTTGAAACTGGGTAGGCATGGGTTTGAATCTCACTACCAGCACATAAATGCAGGCCTACATTTGGCTTTGTTAAAATGTCCATTGCAGAAAGATGTTTCTCGTAAAACGTTCAAAGTAATGAACATTTTAAAAAATTGTTGACTGGCGAAAATGGTTTTTAGTAAAACATTTAAAGTAATAATTTATTCATACACGTTTTGAAAATTGTTTTGCGTAAAACATTAAAACAATAACAATCCAACTACATATATACGTATCTACCAGAATACCATAAATCTCCAACTTTCCGAATTTGTACTCCAACGAACAAAGTTTTAATGTTATCAGTAGTACTAAATACAGATCCTTATTTGGTTTGGCTATAATAAGATATTTTTCCTATAGAAAATTTAAGTAATAAACTACCAAGCAATCTATTTGTTTGCTACATATTGCATAAAATAAAAATATTTACGTAAAAAATCGAAGCAGTAATTAAAACAGAAAAAACATGTGTTGTCATTTTGTAAACCCGATATACAAAATAGTTTTGCTTATATATAAAGTCATTTATTTAATTTATAAAGTTTGTTTAAAATTTAGCTTGTTTAGATGTTTTATTAGATTTTTGCAATGGCTAATAATATATAATTAATTCTTCATTGATATTGAAAATTGTTTTCGACAATATTTTGTAATTATAATTATTGAACAAATTAAAGGCATAAACAATCCAAAAACATTTTAAAATAATGACGTAAGTTTCAATTGGGACAAAACAATTTAAACTATAAAAGCATTATTGCGTACATCTATATATACCATGCTTCTTTATGCATATAATATTGAACATGACTTTTGAATATACGTTGATTTTGAGTTTTTTTAGCCCATGTAATTTAATCTTACTTTACTTATTTATTTATTTTTGAACTGATGTTACATACTGCTAATTGTATTGCATTTTTATAATTGTACATATTTTTGTGCTAAAAGCTACTTCTACTGAAGTACCTAAGCCAATAACCATTATATATATATATATATAAGTATACCTTAAAACAAATTATAAAATATTTTTATTGGACAGTTTTATTAAAAAATCCATTATTACACCCTTTCGACCATAATTTTAAGAAGATATTTGAAATGTAATCTAATTGTAGCATTTATTTATTTATTTTGAAATACGTTGAAAAAATACAATATTAGAAAATATAACGGAATGGATTAATAAAAATTTTTATATAACAAAAATTAAAAATTTTTTAAAGAATATATATACGTTTAAATAGGGAAAATATAAGACAAAATTTACAATAAAGTTGTGCATATATATATATATATATATATATATTAAAATGTTTTTATTAATGTATTAAAATAATACATTTTGTGGGTTTGTTGTTTAATGTTTTGTAGAAATTTAGCAAAGGCCTTTTCCTTCTATACAGGAGGTGTGACTTAAACCGAACCGTGTCTTGCTACTGTGACCAATTTAATTTTATTATTATTAATAGTATGTTAATGCATAGTCGTTTTTCAATTTTTTTCTTTATTTAAAAAAAATTAAAATTTGTTTTAACATAATTTTATAACTTGCTTCATGTTTACTTGTTCTTGTTGATCATTATAAGCATCATTGCTTAATTGTTGTAGAAAAAATAACATTTTTGAACAAATATACATTAAGCGAAGCCAAACAAGAATCCGCATTTAGTACCAGTAGTAGGGAACAAATATATGGCCAACCAAGTTTGAGTTGAACATTCTTCTAGTAAACTATTATGGGATAAATGTAGTTTAGTAATTTAACCTCTAGTCTATTGGTTAAACATTTGAATGCAAAATTTAGCTTTGGTTTCTGTCGAAGTCTCAAGAAACTAACAGTATAATGCTTCTTAAAAGTGTAAATAACATTACTAACATTGTGCTTGCATTATTAATTATAGAATGTTAAATGTACATTAGTAAAAATAATAATAATGCTTTAATTTATCATGTTTTATTAAATGTTAGTCTTGCTAAAGTATTTTGTTCCTATTAATGATTATTATTGTATATTTAAATAAACGAAATAAATTATATTACTTTAATATATATATATATATATAAACTACAAAATTAAATAATTAAATGTACATTTTAGATCACTATAACAAAGCAATTCATTTGACTAATTTTCAAGTAACAATGTTGATTCTCATTTTACTTATCGTGTCTATTGGTGGATGCCTTTTAATGTACATTTTTTACGTTCGTAAACTGAGTCATTTTTCAAACCTGTATCATACTGAATATTTTTCTAATGTATTAATGACTTGTGATCCAACGACAGCATTATCGAACAAATCGAATGAAAGTTTGTTTGTGCCAAACAATTTACACTGCAATACTATAAAATGCAACAAAAATCAAATGATTTGCCGCTCTGTCGTCGCTAACAACAGTTGCAATCAATGCAATCCGTTTATTCCATTGACTTGCAATTCTGCAGACAACAACGTATGCTACAACAATAATTATGTAATAATTCCAACGAATAGTAATACCGACCCTTGTTGTCATTTTTTCAATTCTCAATATGAATTAGATAGTAATTCATGTAGCAGTTTGAATCAGTTGACTAATGACAAGTCAAGTCAATTTTTGTTACATACCAATTTAAATGGAACTGGTGTCAAGCATTTTACTCATTCAAGCAAAAATTCCTTGTTAAATTATCCTACCATTAATTTAAATTAAAATATGTCAATGTATACGTGCAGTTATGTAAAAACAATAATAGAAAAACGTTCTTACGAAAAAGATCACTTGTTAAAACTTTTTCATAATTTTAATAAAGATTATTTATACACTGTACTTATAAACTACATTTTTCCATTAAATTAAAGAGCTTTATCACTTTTAAAAATCAAATCATATATTGTGTTGCAAGTAACAAAATTTAATTGGTTCAGTGTATGTATACCTTAAAGACTTTTTTTAATTTGTATTGTTAGAAACAAATTTATTTTTAATTTTGCATTGAAAACATTTAAAATAAAATTTAAAAAATTATTTAAACCTATATTTTGAATTTATTAAAAATTAATTACGTAAATTTTAAATGTTATTTTGGATTGCTTAGTTGAGACTTGTACTTGGAAAAAAATGAATTGAAAGTTTGCCACTGGCATTAAAAGGGAGTCTTTGTTTGGTTAAACTAAAAACTTAGTTTGTGAACTCTGTTTTCCATTAAGCATTTAAGTAACATACTAAGAAAAATGTTTTTTAATCTTACCCTACATTATTATTATTATTATTATTATTACAAAAGCCTTTTGCTTTAAAAACAAACATAAGGCAACAAGATAACAGTTACAGAAAAAAACAACGTTCCATAATTCAAAACAAACATGGAACAACAAACATTTTTTATATATTTGAACATTTTTCCAAGCATTTTGTTTGATCCCATGAAACATTCATTCCAATTAAATCTTCCCGAATAGTTTTTGTCCAAGTTTTCTGTGGTCTACCAACCTTTCTTTTTCCATTTTCAATTGTTTAGTCCGGAACCGCTCTTGCTGGTCTTTTGGACGGTAAACGTAGCGTTTAATCAAGTAATTTTCTTCGTCTAATTGTGATAATGTCATGTAATGAACGAGAGTCAGTTTCCACAAAAATTATTAATGAACACTGTTAAAAGCTATCATAAAATCAATAAAATTGATTGTAAGTGATTGCTGAAATTCTTGATTTTGTTCAATATTGTTACGGAGGGTTAGTATCCATTCAATATAACTTTTTTTCCGAAAACATGCTTGTTGTTCTTAAAGATGTTTATCTACCGCATTACTTAAACGGTTTAAAATTACTTTGTAAAACACCTTACCAGGAATAGATAATAAGGTAATTTCGCGACAATTATTGCAATCGTTCAAACTTCCTTTTTTGAGAAGAGTAGCAATTACTCCTTGTCGCTAATCATTTCGAACTTGTTTATAATGTCATATAACATTAAATAAGTGGGCACGTTTGCATGCTACAACATCACCTCCATGTTTGAGCATCTCTGCAGTTATCTCGTCAAGTACTCCTGCTTTATTGAATTGCATGGATTACTTCAGTTACAGAAATGTCATCAGTACATATTTCCGGATTTTGAATCACATTTATATCTATATTGTTATCAAAATTTATAAGAATATTTGGCACAGGTTGGTTAAGTACTTTTTTAAAATACTCTACACATTTTGATGATTGCTCATCATTTGTTAGAAATAAACGGCCATCTTTTCCTTTGATTGGAATATTGGTGTTCTTTCTAACTTTCAACAGTTTTTTCGCAATTTTATACAGTCTTGAAATCATTTTTGCTGCTGCCTTATCTGCTTTTTTGCATCTGTTTTTTTTAACTTATCACTCTTATTTTTGCGGCAGTCTTTTTAACTTGTTTATTTAAACTTCTATACTTATCATTATTTATTTTTTTAAATAACAGGATTGTTAAATTAATCTCTGTTTATTATTTTTTCTTTTTGAAATCAATTAAATTCCAAAAAATTGATAAAATCCATTGTTTCTTGGTAGAACCACATTTTCTACTGAGCACATTTGATGCACAGTCTGTAATTGTTTTTTTTAAACAATTTTCATTAATCATCTAACTTTTTACCCTTTTCAAATTTTAAAATATATTTTTAACAAATCGGAGAATTGGTTTGAGATATTTAGATGCTTAAGTTTCTCACACAAAAATAGAAATATATTTTGGTTTCTATTCTGTTTGATTTTAAACGGAATTTTCAAGCAACAAGATTGTAATCAGAACCAACATCTGCACTGCTACATACACGTACTTCTTTGCAAAGCAAATGGCTATTTTGTGATAATACAAATGTAGTAAATCTTGTATGCGGCTTTTCAGTTTGAAGAAACCTACGTTGCTTTGTGTGCATTTGTATAAGCGAAATATTTGTTGTTAATACTTATTCGGCAATGACTGCTTAGCGTCAACAACCCATAATCATTATCATTTATGCCATCAGCATAGCCATGTGGTCCAACATTTAAGAAGTATCCAAATTTATCTTTGTTTAATTTTACATTGAAATCACCGATCAATTTTTAATGTCTCTTCTTGGAACATCATCCAACAAATTTTGTAATTGATTGTAGAAAATATCTTTTTTGTTCTTCTTAGTGTCTTAGCAGGGGTATAAACTCGTACAACTGTTATTTTCGCAAATCTGGTGTTGAATATGGCCAAAATGATACGGTCGCTCACGGGCTTCTATCCAATCATAGCTTTAGCAGTATTTTTACTCAACAAAATACCAACTCTATGAATGTGCTAGTCTTCATGTCCAAAATACAAAATTCAAATGTATCTCCATTTTTAAAATGTCATTGACTCAACCATCGCATTTCTCGAAAGACCTGTTTTAACTGTTTACTACAAAAACGTGTGCAAATATTCCATCTTCCAACATTGGTTAACTTTTTGGCATCAAATATTCTGCAACTCGAAGATTAGACTTCCGTTTGGCTTTTGCTCAGCCATGTCATATGGATACGTGTCCTCTTATTGTTTCTGTAGCAGTATACGTTTTTTACAAAGATCAGGTTGCTAACTTTACGCTTAAACTCCTCTCCTCTATCTAGGTTTGGGACTGGTTTGATTAAATTATTTCTAATCTAAACCCTACAGCAATTAATACATTAAATTAATTGTTATAATTTAACTGCGTTCTGTTTATGTATATAACTTATTTTTAAAAACCTTGACAATCCGAAATTATTGAAAGCTCTACACTCAAAACTGTATCGGCACAAGTTTGAGTTTTACTATTGGCACTAAATGCAGCTTTTCCAGTGACTATGTAAAGCTATCAATTGTTAAAATATTTTTAGAAAAATAATTGTGTCATATTATATATATATATATATATATATTATACAAAACCCTTTTGCTTTAAGAATAAACATGAGGCAATAAGACAACAATTACAGCAAAACAACAACAACAATAACAAAGTCTCGTTGGCATTTAAGAATAAACATGAGGCAACATAAGACAACAATTACAGCAAAACAACAACAACAATAACAAAGTCTCGTTGGCATTAAAGATCTGCAAATCGAAAATTGCGCTTTCTTTTGGCTTTTACTCCACCTTGTCATCTGGTAATTTTGCCATCCAGATACGTTGTTGTTTGCCGGAATGGCGTCATCTTTTATTGTTTCCGCAGCAGTACAAATTTTTAAAGAAGCCAGGTTGCAACCTTACGTTCAAATCCTCCAGGCTTGGGACTGGCTAGGTTGAATCATTTCTAATCCAAAATAGGCGGAGTTAATTGTGTCATAGTTTTAGTAAATATTTTACCACATTTGTTGTTTGGAATTTTTAAAAATAATCTTTTATTTTAGTACTTTACATAACAAAATTTAATTAATTTTAATAGTTTTTAAAACCATAATATTTTTGTTTTTGCCATATAAATAACTATACTAAATAATTGTCATATTAATTTAAAATCTATTTGTTTTACCAAAGATTTAAGTAAGCATTTAGTAAGTGTATTTATGAAACAAATACCATATTTTAATTTCAATTAAATTATCTAAAAATACAGGAATAATTTTTAAACACTAGCAGAGTTGTAATAGATTTTAGTAAATTACTCTTCTTGTTATCTAATTCCAAATAATAAAACTGTTTTTACTATGGTTACTAACGTAACCTTTTTATAAATACAATTTGTAAAGTCACCTAGGTTACAGTAATTAACGTTGTTTTATACAATAGATTGCGAAATGTTTTTATTATTATATATTCTGCTAACAACAAATTGAAAATAAACTATATAATTTAATAAACATTTTTTATTATATTTATATGTACTTTAAATTATAGTTTTTAATTTAATTAATTAATTGAGCTGATATTTATTTCAATTATAAAATACCATGTGGGTTAAACAAACAAAGCTAATTTAAATTTCTAATATATGTATATAGATATATATAATTTTAAAATTTACGTTATGCTTAATTACTGCTATCTTCTTTTTTATGTTTTTCTTTTATAAGAAAGCGTTGTTTTAGATTAGTTTTTATATTGCATTTAATTAATTCTATTTTTCTCTTTTAGATTTTCCCGCTTTGTGTTCTTTCCACTTAATCAATTTATACTTTTTAGTCTTTCTTATTTTCTTTTTCTATTTTTTTGCAATTCTGTTTCTAAAATTATCCTAGTTAAAATTTTTCCTGCAGAGTGTAACCGCATTATATCAACTTCTAAAAAAACTTAACCATTTTGTAAAATTTTGTAGCTTTCCTTTTTTCTATTCTATCATTCAATCTAAATTTTTTTAATAATTACCACTCATTTTTGTTTTTACTAAGTTCAGTTCTTCTCTTGAGTTTCTATTATACCCTATTATACCCCATTAACTATTATATCTTGTCTGTATTATTAAATTTATTTTTCTTTCAAATATTTAACTTTTGTTAGTTTTAAACTCAATCAATTAAACACTTTAACACTTGTCCATTTTACTATTTTCATTTGTTTCACGCATATTTTTGACTATTTTGTTTTGCCTTTCAAATTTCGGTCTTTTATTATTTTTTATTTTTCTCTATTTTCCCTAATTTTTCTTAATTTTTTTGTTTAATGCTGCCGGTACATTTATCTACTCGAACCTCAATGAGCATTGGTTTGATTTCTACCACTGGTACTAAATGCAGGTCTTCATTTGGTTTTGCTAAAATATCCATTACTGAAAATTGTTTCTTAGGAAAATATTTATAAATAAAAATAAAATAAAAAGTAGTTTAATATAATAAACAAACACCATTCTCTATAAGAGTTTTTTTTGTTATTACTACGTTTGTCTGTTTAATAGGACCTAAGTCTTAAACCTTTAACACTAGATGTGGGTTTCCATCTGGTTTTGCTAATAAATGTCCACTTGTTAAAAAGGGCTTTTTATCAAAAATTTAATTAGTTAAATTTTTAAAAACGTACAGGCTAAAAACAAAATCAAACTTTAAACCGATTTTTAAAAAAACTATTCTATCTTCCTTACACTTAATCTTATATAAGTTTGTATGTTTTATTCATATATTGTACAGTCCTTACGTATTTTTAAAAAGAACTTTTAATTGTATACTTCTCTATGTTTTGTTGTGAAACCCAATAGTACACTTTTTCCAAATTTATGAATATCAGAAAGAATTCTCCCATGTTTTTCTTTGTGTTTCTATTCGTGTTCAAAATACAAATAGCATTAAATGTATTTCATCCTTACAAAAACTCGCAATGTTCTATCCCGATGTCCATTGTGTTGTATTTTTATTAATTATCTTTTATATAAACTTTTAAAATGTGTAGCAAACCTTTTATTCTCGTACTTTTTACAATTTTAAATGTCTCTTATTTTGTAGATTATGGTAATAACACATATTTTTGACCAATTAGGCATTCAATTTTTATTTTATTTAATATTTATAAAATTAATTAGTTGTTTAATGTTGGGGTCTCTCAAGCATTTTTTTTTACCTTAGTACTATGTATTTCATCTAATTCTGGTAAATTTCTATTATTAATTTTTTTAACGCCTTGACTAGTTTTTATTGTAATACGTTTCTGTTACTTATTAATGGAGAATCATAGTTTTAGTCACTAAAGAAAAATGTTTTATGATAGGCATTTTGTAGTTTTTTATTCTTATTTTATTTGTTTGAAGTATTTTTTCAATTATGGTAATGAAGGTTTTAAAAAACATTGGTAAAAATTTAAAACAATTTTTTATGATTGATGCAAATTTAACAAACTGATTTGGTTTATAATATATATATATATATATATACAAACGTATTTAATTTTAAAAGGTTATTTTTTACAATATACTAGATAAAAATGTTTATTTTACTTAACCATATATAGAAATATAAAACAATACCTATTTACATTATGTTTAATAATCAGTGTACATTAAATATTTAATTCTTATATTTGAAATCTTTAACATATTTATTAAAATTAATAAACTTTATATTGTATTTTTATTACCGTAGTAACAAACACTTAAAATTATCCGTTAACATTTTGTATTTTGAAAAATGTATAATTATTTAAATTTTTAAATATATTATTATTATTATTATTATTATTATTTATGGTTATTGGCTTGGATACTTCAGTAGAAGTAGCTTTCAGCACACACAAAAATATGTACAATTAAAAAATACAATACAATTAGCAGTGTATAACATCAGTCCAAAAAAAAGTAAAGTAAGGTTAAATTACATTGGCTAAAGACAAAAAAAAAAATTAAAAATCAAAGTATATTCAAAAGTCATGTTCAATATGATATGCGTAAAGAGACATGGTATTATGTAGGGCACACTATGTGCAAATATGTCAGTATACATAAAATGCGAATGATTCATGACTCATGAGTAAGCATGGCTTATAAAGTAATGCCTTGGATTAAGGTTAATAAATGGTCACAAATTAAAATGGGCAGATTACAAACAACGGTAATTGGCCTTGTAGTATGCAATGTCATATTTTATTAAAAAAAAATCTAATTAATTATACCTTTAAATTTTTATACATTGTTAGAAATCATAAAAGCGTTACTACAATTAATTATCAAATTTATATTTCAAATTAAACAAAGATTGAAATTTAATAATTATAGAAAACAAGTTAAAATATTTAAATTTCTAAAATCTGGTAAAATTATTTACATTAATTATAAACAAGTATTTACATTTGTCACAAATAATATAAAAATTGTATAGGTTACGTTTTTGTTTAAGACAATTAATTTAAAATAATAATTCTTATTTTCAACTTATTATATCTCATTTATTTAAAACTTTATAATACATAAAATATATAAAAAGTATTTTTTAAAACGCAAAAAATACATAAATAAAAATTAATAATTTATTTTTATCAAGAATTACTTCTAAATAAAAAAACAGTATTATTTTGTGCGAAATTTTGTAGCTATTTTAAGATACAGATTAGTAAAGATTATTAATATTATTAAATAAATTGTGTGCTTTAGCAAATATATAATATACAATAAAAACTAAAAATACTAAAGCATTTTGTTTATTGCAAAAATTAGAAGTAAATACAATTGGTTTTGTAAAAACAATACCAAATATTAAGAATTTAAATTTTGTGAAATTACTTAAAAACGTTTTTTGTAAAAATGCAAAATTTACTAAGCTAATTTACACATAGTTTAAAATATTCTAATTTTACTGAAAATAAATTTAAAATATAAAAATAATTTATTATAAAAGCAAATAAACAATATATATTTATTAATTATAGAAAAATATTTTTAATTTTAAAACATTTATATAATTTCTAAGTAAATAAAAAAACAACTCCAACACAATTAAAATAACTTTAAAATTTCTCATCAACTATAAAACAATAACTTATTAGTAGTAGTACATTATTAAACATTTTTTAAATTTTATTCTAATACTTAACAAAAAAACAATTTTTATTATATTTTTTAAATACAAAACTCTAGTATTAAAACTATATTTTGCACAAAATAATAGGTTTTTTAACAATAAAAAAATTAAATACACTCATTTTAATTCTTTAAAAAAATACAAATAAAATAAGGTAAAATTGCAAGTAATTTAATTTATTTTTTTAAATAATTAAACACAACATTTATAGTTTATAGAAATTATGCAGATATTAGTATGTTTGCAAAAAATAATAAAGTGAATCACTAAAAGTCAAATTTATTAGCACAAATGTTTTCAAATATTTAATAAAGTATTTTGAAAAGCAAAATTCACTTTTACATCTATAACAAAATTATATATGTCATTTTTATAATTTGAACGCGTTCCACATCATTAACTGAAAATACGAATCATTGTCAATTGATGCACTGATACCACTGTAATAATTTAAAAATTCTTCCCATGTAATCTAAAATAATTTGTAAACATGATTAAACATAATTAAATCACAAAAAATAATGAATAAATAAAAACAATAAATATTAAATAATTAAAAAAGTTATAAACCAGGTTATTCTTTAATTTTTTTAAATAAATGTTATACTAAATAAACAATTTTTAAATTTTATACAAAAAATTATATTATTTAAAAATTATAAGTACAATAAATGTTCATATATATATATATATATATGCAAAAAATTAAAATTCAAACAACTTTATTAATTAATAACAATTACAAGGTAAATTTATAAACACAAATGTGATTTAAATCAAATTATTCTACTGATGTACACATTTAGATTAACATGAGAAAAAACTCAAAAAAACGTTTTATGTTGTATATTAAACTTTTAATACACATTTTATAAAATGACCCTATTCCAAATATTTTACTGCTAAATGAACATCAAATAACTTTATTTTATAGCTTATTGTAACTGGTCAATTATTTTATTTTATTAACCTAATAACACAATATTTTGTATTTAAATTAAATAATTAATATTTAAAAATTAAAAATAAACTAAAAACATTTAAATAGCTTACAGTATTGTCAACTGTACCGTCTTTCTCAAATGTTCTTAAAAATCTTTCCAATATCTGGCTTTCAGTTGCTTTTCCAGATAAATAATCAGGGTGTTTGTCAACTTTATATGTATTACGTAAATCTAACAACTATTTATAATTTAATTTTAAAATTTTGCAAATTATTTCAGCATTTTAACTGTTTTTTATTGAAATAATAAATATATTAAAACATAAAAGTTGCAATGTAAAAGTTATTTACCGTTATTTTTCCATCTCCAGAAACATCTAATTTATTAAAAACTTTTTTAATTAAATCCTTTCTAACATCAGATAATTCAGGCTAAATTTATTAAGTACATAACAAAATTTTACTCTGAGTGCTCTTAGAAATTCTTCAAACATAATAGAACCTGAATTATCAATATCAATCAAATTAAAAATTTCTGATAATTCATTTTTAGTAAAATTGCAGCCAAAATCTTCACATCCTTTTATAAATTCAGTTTTTGATAGTTTTCTATCACCATCATCATCTACAATTCTAAATTGTCTACCAAATCCATAAATTCCATTTGCACCCCTCAATAGACAAACATATCTTAATTTTTCAATAGGACTTTTACAATTTAGTAACTTTTTCCGTGTTTCTTCTTTAAACTCATGTACATTATCACCAGCAGACATCGGACATTAATGAATAAAACGTATTGCCACTTGCAAAAAATATATTACTTAATAAGTTAAAACAAGTATTTAAACTATTGAATCAATTGCACTAAAATATTGTTAAAAATTATACATTTAAAATTTAAAATTTTTATTTTAATAAATGTAAATTTTGCGTTTATTAATATTTAAAAATCTTTGTTATATATTGAAATTGCATTATTTTTTTAATTATTGTCCTAACTAAAACAACATATGAAATTGAGGTAAAAACTTTTATATATATATAATGTATATTTTGTTACAAATAAAACATTATTTTAGTTTTATTATATACATAGCATCATTTTATTTGAATAAATTTAATTAATTTTTACAATGGAATAATTCAATTAATTTACAAAGATAATAGACTTTAATGTAACCGTTTTAAAGATATTTTAGATATTATTATAAATGCATTTATTAATATTCTAAACATTAATTTAAATCCTACAGTTAAACTACTGTTATAGGATTATTAATTATCCAAATAATATTTGCAATTTATATGAGCCCGTTTACCAGACTAAAGCGATTATTATCAAAAATCAACCAAATATTTTTAATGTTTTTGAGTAATTTAGTTAATTTAAAAAATAACCTAAACAATTTAGATATCTTAAAGCTTAATACAATTATTTATTTTATTCTATCGGAAATAATAGATATACTCAATAATACAGTATTTAAACATTTAACTTATTTATTCAATTTTTATGCATAACCAAATAAAAAATAAATAGATTTTTTTAATATTTTTTGTAATTTTTAATCCTTGAAATAAATCGCCTTTAGATAGTATGGAAAAATTATAATACATTTAAAAAATACTTTAGTAATTTTAATTTTTGCGAATAGATTTATATTGTTATTAATATTATAATAAATAACATGTTGAAATAACGCTAGATGTTTTAATTATTGGGAATAAGTTTAAAACGTATTGTTGGCATATGTATGAGAGGTTTATAATCTTTTTACAAATTAATAAATTTATTTCAATTTTATTGGATACGTTGATTAAATTTATTTTATGTACTTAGCTTTTTTTTAATAATTATGTACCGTCGAATTAAGGAATGCATGATTTTAGGTTCCTAAATAAAAAATTTTCCTGGTCATCTTAATCCCAAAATATCACTTTTTTTAAGTTATGTTAACAACATTGTGTATCAAACAAAACATTTAAGATAGTAAAAAAATATAAATAGTGCAGCAATCAATTTACAAAAAAATCAATTTATATTCAAATTATAGTCATTCAAAGCGCAAATTACAGATTTTTTAATAAATAGATTTTTTGCATCAAATTAGATAAATGAAAATTGTATTTTTACACAATGATTACTTTTTGCAATAAAACAAATAATTAATTAAATCTTTTGGTTGTTCTAATTTTAATGCACGATCACTCAAAAGATGTGTACGTTAAATTATTTTTCTTGGTAAAGAAGGTTATAAAATTTTACGATTGATATTTTCGCATGACGGGAATAACGTCCCCGGATTATCTAGTGTATATTAATGTTAATTAATGTTCTAAATATAAAATATAAAATAAAATACCAAAAAAATCTTTATAATTCTATTAAAAATAAATAATAATAATAATAATAATAATAGTATTTCTTATAGCAATAGTAGTAGTGAGAAATGACAATCTAGAAGAAGTTATTTCTATTCAAATTGTTGTGATAATAATTATTATTATCTTTTGAAACAAATCGGCAATTTTTGATGAAATCGAAATTACACTTTAATGAACTCACTGCGTTTTTGTTGTTAGTAAACAATAATTAGTAAACAATTAATTATTTATTCACTTTTTAATTCCCCCTTATTTTACCCATGCCAACTGATAAGATTAAACCGAGGACTAAAAAGAGCTTTCTCTTATTCAACTTGTGAAAAAACCTGAAACATCTTTTGGTTCTGTCCGAGTCACGCTACACGTAAAGTAGGGCGTTATTGATATTTCTTTCTTCTTGTTTTAAAGATTACTGCAGTTTTTGCATTGTAATACCTAACTTGTTTTATTATTGTTTTTGTATGTTTTTGTATGTTTTTGTATGTTATGTATGCTTTCTATAATTGTGAACTTCCATTACCTACCTTGATTTTATTTTAATTTCAAAAAAAAATTTGTGATTGATCCCTCTTTACCTTACCATCCATTTCATATTTCCCCCTAAAAATGTGAGACAATTTGAGAACCGAGTACCAAAAGGCATTTTGGCCTACTCAACTCATAAAAAATGCTGAAATCCTGATTAATCCCTCTTTACTTCACCATCTATTTCATATTTCCTCTGTAATCTTAGTGATATCATCGATAAATATAACTGACGATCAGAAGGAATTTTCCTCCTACTCAATTCGTGTATCAACCGCGTGAATTATCGCTCGCAAATTTTGACTTATGATAAATTTAATTTTATTTGCTCTTTTTTTTAATCAGATTGCGTATTGGTTTTTTTTACTGTTTTCGTTCAGAAAATAATTTTTTATTAAATTTTTTTCTGTTTATGCATAAATGGAGTTATTCTCTAGTTATTGTGGACGGCGTGGATGCAGCAAATCCGTGAAAATTGGGATGATATGCTCCTCATTTGATTAATGGTTCCACAAAGACTTTATGTATAGGGAATGCCTACATAAAAATTGCAAACTTAATAATAAAACCGGGGCCTCCTTGCTAGATAATAAAGTTGGCAACATATATAAACTCTTAGAAAGTAATCAAAATTCTAATAATACTAAAGAGTCAAGCAAATTAATACTCTTGCACAGCAAATTGAAGCATTTTCAATCAATGTAAGGAAAGCTTAGAGAAAATAATAGATTTAAAAACTAATATCTCAAAGCTGTGCCCGGCCAATGCAGCAGCAAATTGTGCGTCAAGACTATCTCAAGAAAAGATCATTAATGCTTCCAAAGATATTATCACTGATTATCAAAGATTATGCAATATAATCATTAAGGGTCTGTCTGATACAGTAATAAACCGTCACCAAATCATATGACATTAAAATTGCTTACAAATACCATGACAGAAGCTCGGAATCGACGCAGCGCAACATACAAGAAGCTTTATCAAACTTTTTTCAATGGAGCATTAAGCACCAAATTGAAATAAACCTCAATAAATCTTTCTATAATTCATTTGGGAAACGTTTCGTACATCCAATCAGTTTGGGTAATTACACAATAAAAGCAATTCCAATGATTAAAGACTTGGGTACCTACTACTCAAAAGACTTACGATTTTTAGAGCATGTCTGCATTTATTAGGCCGATATTCAAATTGGGTTCCAGATTTACTCCTGAAAGTTATAGACCAAATAGTATTTTATTTACCCTAAGTAAAGTTATGGAGGGGTTAATAAGGACTCATGTACTTGATTTTATCATTAAACATAAATTAATTAACTATGCCCAACATGGTTTTTGCCACACAGGTCCTGCCTCATTAATTTAATAACATACACATAAAACATCACGAGCTTATTAGACTCAAAGCCCTCAGTAGACACCATTTATTTTGACAAAGTACCTCACAATCTATTTTTAACAAAGCTAAAATCATTTGGCATCACTGGGCCAATCCTTGCTTGAATCACTGACTTTCTTACCAATTGCTCCTTTAGTGTTCGAATAGGCACTAATCTATCCCTTCCTTGCCAAATTAGTTCAGGTGTTCCCCAAGGGTCAGTATTAGGACCTCTTCTGTTAATTATATTCATTAACAATTTACCTGAAGTAGTTCAGTCCAACATTCTGCTATATGCAGATGATGTTAAGATTTGGGGGTCCAACCCAAGTCATTTTCAGGTTGATATCAATAACATTTATAAATGGGTTGTCAAAAGCTCTCTACCTCTAAATCTAGCTAAATGTAAGTATATATCTTTTGGGAAACCATTCTAGAACGTCTTCTCAATGCCTAACAATGACTCCCAAATGATAGAATCGGTTAAGTCTATAAAAAATCTGGGAGTGATAATTGACTCTACGCTTAAGTTTACAGGTTACCATTCTAGAGCTACTTAAACTTGCTACCGACTAATCAAATTCTTTAAAAGGAACCTGAGTAACCTCTCTCCTGGGTGTGTTTGTCTGCTATATATGTTTTATATCAAACCGCACTTAGACTATTGTGCACAGGTTACTGTCCTTATTTTAAAATCTGACTCATACAACCTCCAAAAAGTTTAAAGGTGATCTCTAAATTACCTAGGTCTTTAAAGCATCTGCCCTATCATGACAGGCTCCTCTTTCTCAAATTGTTTCTTTTAAAAAATAAGAGGCTTTGGGGTAATCTTATTTTGGTATATCAATAATTAACATCTGGCTCCTTCCCACCTTTCATTTCATGAACAAAGAATTCTCGTAGAGGTCACAATCTCAAATTGAATAAATCCAGAGTGCAATCCAAGTTGAGACTCCATCACTTCACTTAAAGAGCTATCAATGCTTGGAATAGTTTATTTTTAATAGTAGTCAATGCCTAATCGGTCTCGCCATTTAAGGCCGCTTATGATCAATATGCTCTATCCAATTTTACTTGATTGTAACTTATATTCTCTAGCTGGTTGGTGGTTTATTCATTTTTATCTTTGTTTAACTGTTTTTTCTTAACACAACAATATTAATACATCTAAACCAATAATCAAAAAAAAATTATCTTTTACTCAACTCGTGAACCAGCCTGTAACCTGTATCCTATATCCTGTATCCACTCGCGAGGCAAAGCACGCATTACGCTACACGTCCATTGGAGCGTTATTTATCCTTTTCTCTTTTTTTGAAGATTATTGCAGTGTTTTTTAAATTTTAATACGTAACTTGTTTTATTATTATTATTGTATATTAATAATTTTTGCTCGTTTTCTATAATTGTTAACTTCCACTATCTACCTTGATTATATCTTGCTTTCAAATATTTTTTCTGTGACTAATCCTCCTTTACCTCACCATTCATTTTATTTTTCTCTCTGAAAATTTAAAACAATTTGACAACCGAGTACTAAAAGGCGTTTTGGCCTACTCAACTCGTGAAAAATCCTGAATCCTGAATCTGAAACCTGAAGTTTCAAGGTTAGGCGCGTGTTTTAAAGTAAGTTTCAAATTGGTTTCAAATTATTAATTTTTGTGCTTTTTGTAATAATTTACAATTTTTTCAATTTATTTCGTTTTATTCTAAGGTGGAGATCTTTATTTTTTTTTAATAACTGATAACATTGAACCGAGGACCAAAAGGAGTTTTCTACATAACTCGTGAATAAACCTGAAACTTGAATGTACCAATTTACAACTTACTCTTGATCTTGTAGCATGTATAAATACAAGGCAAATTAATAATCAGTTAAAGAAATTATTACAAAATCAAGTACGATACGTACAGATCCGATTAGATCAAACAATTTAGCAACACAAATTGCACAATTGAACACAACGAACACAAAAAAAACAAATAACCCGTGAACAATCGAGTAAGCACAAAACAACAAGCAATGTTTGATCAACACGTCATGCAAGCGTATCACACAGAGTCAAAAGTGGTTTGGAACTTAAGGGTGAAATAATAGAATTTATAACAATAGAAAAAGTTGGAAATTAAGACAAAACAGAAATATAGTTCAATAGATTAAGTTGGAAATTGCGTGCAGTGTGAATATACAGGGAAAGTTAACAAAACAATTTTTTATTACGTTACAAAAGCACTGTCATGATTTTCAAAATACAAAAAAGTGATATACTAAGGGAATACCCCCATTTGACGTGTAGCGTGGTTCACATCTTACTTGTTTTTAGTTTTTCATTTTTTTGTGATCTAACTGAATATATGTGATAATTTGTAGTTTAAGTTCACTAACATAATTTGTTGGGGTTGTTGCTATTTATACATTTAATTTTTATTAGAAAATTAATGCTTTTTATTTTTTGAAAATGTTACATTTTTTAAACTATATTTTTAGCTGCTTTGTCACAAGAGTTAACCACAAATGGTTTGCGAAAAATGTACGTTCTATTTGTACTATTAATATTTTTAGGTGAAAAAAAACTGGGAAAAGTTATTACTCCAGACCCATGGAAGTCTGGTGCTCGAAATACTACAGCGAGTGGGGGTAGGAAACTTAATGAAAATAAATTACTGACTAGCGGTAAAAATCGCTTCAATCCATACACGACTACTTTTCAACGTTGTCGTGTCTGTGCACAGCACGTTCACCAACCAAAATCCCATTATTGTCAATCTTGCGCATTTAAAAAAGGTATTTGTGCTATGTGCGGCGTACGGTTAGTTAATACGACAAATTATAATCAATCTGCTGTGTAAAATTTTCTAACTCCTTGTTTATTACATTATAAATTATAATTTCAATATTTTTGTATTTTTAAATATATTTCTACTGTGTTGTTTTGGTAATCAACTTTTGATTTTATGAAAATCTAAACATTTTTTGGTTTTTTAATGCAATCCACCTTTGTGGTTGTAGTTTATTAAAGTAAACAATGGTTTTTTGGATAGAATTTTTTGAACAGTTTGAATAATTATCTTCCTCTATTTTTAATACTAAAAATAAAGGCACTCCTGAAAGTGTACGGTACGTTAACGTGACGTGCTATCTGACATATTGCATTATTTCTTTTAAACGAATATTACATTTGCTTTTGTAATACAACTTATTATTATATTTATATTTGTTATAATTTATATTTTTATAATTTATTTACTACTATGTCCTCCTTCATATATATCTGTGGTAGAAGTAAGTGCTGTAAGAAAGTCAACGCTGGCATGCTATGTTCCGGTTGTAACTTCTGGTTCCATGAAGCCTGCACCGGTTTATCTGAAGAGAACTATTTTAAAATGGCAAAATCTTCAGAAGAGTTTGTATGTAGGAATTATCTCTTCTCGAATGTCTGTCATCAAGACCCCAAATCTTTGAATGATCCGAGATATAATAAATCTCTTACAATACTGGAAACTAAAATGGACAAATTAAGTTCCATCGTTACTGACTATAAAAAATACTTTATACAGCAGGAATTTATTACTAAGTGGCTAAAATCATCGGAGGAAATGGCTAATTCGTTCTCTCACCTAAATCAAGAGATTTTGAGTTTGAAATTCAACGTAGGAAAGCTCTTAGATAGCACGAAAAAAGTCAATAGCACAGCGCTTCGGTTATCTCAAGAAGAGATAATTGAAGCATTTAGAAGTCTAATTGCTGATATTAAAAAGAGCAATAACCTCATACTAAAAGGTGTGCCAAGCTCTGAAAATAATTTCCATGACTTAATTTGCTCCATTACCAACAAGCTCTTTACTAGCCCTCCAGTGTACAGAGCAGTTAGGCTTACTTGCAAGAAAACTCTTCTTTCACTCCAATATTAATTAAGTTCTCAAGTCCTGATATAGCTTCTTCATTCCTAGATGCATGGCCAAAAATCTCGAATGATCATCCCTCTCTAAATCTTTCTAGTGACCTTCCCCTATCAGAAAGAAAGAGAACAAAACCCACTATCACCCAAAATTCAATTTCATCAAAAATCCCGTTTGTCTGTCTTTCCCTCTCAAGCTACCCATAAATGAGGGAATATCTATGACTCACTCTCCTAAGGATTTTCTTCTTTCACCTCGAAGTCACTCCAAGCCTCTCCATTCTCCCCTAAGATGAACCCCCCAAACCAGCCTAATATTTCCTCGATAACTGTCCTATATACGAATGCGAATAGCGTACTTAATAAATTCATTGATCTTAAAATAGTATTAGATACTAAGAGACCCCATGTGGCAGCGATTACTGAAACATGGACCGTACCTGATCAATTAAGTAGTGAATTATACATTGAGGGGTATAACATCCATAGATATGACTCCAGGCGTGGGCGTTGTGGAGGGTGTATAGTTTTTATTAGAAATGATCTTATCGCGTCTGAGATCCCCTTAACGGATACTCCACATTATTCAGATATCCTCCCTATCAACATCTCATTATCTCATGGTTCATCCCTACTCCTCTGCCTAGTTTATAACCCTCCTTCCCTTCCTTCTATGGAGAGAAATAAATTATTCCAATGCCTGAAACAAATCCTAGCCATGTCCCAGAAGCAGGTTGTACTTCTAGGGGATTTTAACTCCCCTTCAATAAATTGGAAGACCCTTGTCAAAATAATAAATTAGACAAGGATCTCCTAATATTCTCTCTCTCGGAAGGGCTCACCCAACATGTTAATCATCCCACACGTTTCCGGCACGGTGTCTCTCCTTCCACCCTTGATCTTATCTTCAACATTAACACACATATTGACTCCTTACAATTCCTTCCTCCATTAGGAAAAGTGATCATGTAGTATTAGTGTTCAATATTATAATCAAAGGTAAACTGATAAAGAACCCTATCTCAAGGACTCCATCTTTTGAATTTATTAAAGCGGACCTACCCAACCTTCGTTCATTTTTTGAAAATGTTGATTGGACTGCTTGTCTGAAAGGGAGTATTGACGAAGTATACTCCGCTTTCTCAGCTACAATCCACAAAGGAGTAAAAATCGTAATAAAGTCCCCCGTTCTTTTATTAGATTAATCCAGAAAAGAAATAAAGCTTTCAAACTTTGGAGAATAACAGAGCTACCTATTTTCCGCCTCCGTTATACTGAACTTCGTAATGAATGTTCTAACCTAACTAAACAACTTAAACAAAATCTCTTAAGGCTCTTCTCACTAAATCGGCGACTAATCATAACATTCTCTTCAATTATATTAGAAATAAAACAAAAAGAAGTGAGTCTATCTTCTTAAAGGATGGACTAGGGAATATCCTTTTCCCCAAGGACGCGTGTAACTCCTTTAAAAATTATTTCAGTTCAGTTTTTCAATCCCCCTTCCCCTCTCCCAACCTTGCTCTAGATCTTCCATCTCTGGCACTTCCTCCCCTTCAAATCACAAGGAGCCTTGTGGCAAAGTATCTTATTGGCCTAAAAACCACTAGCCCAGGTCCAGATGGTATTCATCCCTTGGTTCTCAGGGATTGTGCTACTTCATTGATCCCACCCTTATCATATATATTTAATCTCTATTAAATCTGGGAAAATTCCCTTCGGTCTGGAAAGTTGCCTACATCAGACCTATACATAAGTCTGGTTCTAGATTCAAACCTTCCTATTACAGACCAATAAGTATTCTATCAGCATGTAGTAAAATCCTGGAAAGAATAATCAAGCAACATCTTCTATCCTATCTCTTTGATCACAATTTACTTCCGGTAGTTCAACATGGTTTCCTCCCAAAACGCTCCTGTCTCACAAACCTTCTTTCCTTTACAGACTCAGTCACTTCTCTCCTTGAATCTAACACTCAAATAGACACGATCTTCTTTGATTTCTCTAAAGCTTTCGACAAGGTCCCTCACTCCCTGCTTCTTTATAAATTAGCTAAAATTGGGATTGGCTCTCCTCTAATTGACTGGATAGAAGACTTTCTCACAAACAGATCTTTTAAAGTGAAAATTGCTGACAATCTCTCAGAACCTTCCACTATTTCTTCAGGGGTCCCCCAAGGCTCTGTACTTGGCCCCCTTCTCTTCCTAATTTTTGTCAGTGATATTTCTTTACATGTTAAGTCTAACCTTTTACTATATGCTGATGACCTAAAAATTTGGTCTACTAATCCTTCTACTCTACAGTCAGATATCGATAACATTCTTAATTGGTCAGTGCAAACTGCACTACCTATTAATCCTGACAAATGCTCTCATCTCTCCTTTGGTAAAACCTCAACGAACAAATACTATCTAACTGATAAAAATATTCCGATAACCCAGGTCCTCTCTTTTAAAGATCTTGGAGTCACTTTTTCCTCCTCTCTGTCTTTTAGTGAGCACCACTCCCATGCCGCTAAAAAATGCTTCAGTCTCATTAAATTTTTTAGAAGAACTTTATCCTATTTAACCCCTACATGTTTCCAAATTCTTTATTCTAACTATATTCGACCTCAATTAGAATATTGCTCCCAAATTACATCACCAATTTTAACTAAAGATAAGGTCCTTTTTAATAAAGTCCAACGCCGTGCCACTAAAATAGTTAAAGGCTTCAAAAACGAAGAATATAATCTTAGACTTAAATATTTAAATCTTTTCTCATTAAAGGAGAGGCGACTTCAAGGTGATCTTATTCTAGTCTTTCAATTACTTCACTCAAATCAAAAAGAACTATTTATACCCGCCAGAACTATTTTTTTAAGGGGACATAAATTTAAGCTTTTTAAACCCAGAACAAAGTCTAGACTTAAGATGCATAATTTCTCGCATAGGGTCATTAATGCCTGGAATCTTTTCCCTAGTCATATTGTCAACTCCCCTAGCCTACACTCCTTTAAAAATAATTACGATAAAGTTTTCCTTTCTATCTATACACACTAGTACATTACTTTCTTTTGTCCTATTTCCCTCTGTTATTTGTTATTCCTATATCCTGTTCCTATTATAACATTTCCGTTTTTATTTATCTTCATTATTAACACTATTTCTTTAATTATTGTTTCTTTTACTGATAATATATTCCTTCATTTCTTTTATGTTTATTCTCTACAACCGATAAAATTGATGTCAAGAAACGTGTTACCAAAAGGTCCCTGACCTAATTAAACCGTTTTTCAAATCTGCAAATCTTTCATCTTGTTTCGAGCACATGTGGCCGCAATTGTAAACCAATCTTGTCATTTTTCATTAGAAATGGAAAGGGGGCAGAATATGGATTCAGAAGTCTTATTCATTGCATTAGACATATTTTCCTTCATCAAACTAACGTTCACTTACAAAGGCTTTAAGGTTTTGCTAGTATTCCCAATTTTGCCAAATTGTCTGTTAGGCGATTAAGTATGTTTAATCCTATGTACTGACCTCTACTTCTGTTTATCAGAAGTATAACTTCCAATATTATTTAATAAGAGCTGAAGTGTTTTTCAATTTTATTATTGTTTAGTAGGTGTTAATAGAATTCCAATTTGACGTTAATATTGGTTGCTGTGCCATATTTATCTACGATATTTACAAAAAGTCATTTGCTGGCTTTTAACCCGATTAACAAAGTACACAAACCTAAGTTCTTACCACGAATAGACAATAAAAAGCTTTTTTTTTTCTACTGGCTGTTGTAATTTTATTGACAACCCTACTGAAACTATTTTTATTGGTTAAAATCATGATCAGAAAACCACAATACCAACATTTTAACTCCATTTTCCATTAACATGCAGATGGTTGGTTGGGTCGAATAGTAAATATATAGTACACTAGATTAAACTTGGTTTCGATGGGGCACACAAATGTTTATAAAAAATTTTTATTTATTTATGGAATATCCTACGTTCGATTTCAAAACCTTTCAATGCGGTTGATTGAAATGTGAAATATTTTCTTTCAGTATCATAAAATATTGTCCAGTAAACGATACTTTTTACCAATTCTTCAGTATTAAGAGCATAGAGCCGCTAAACTAATGCTCACATCTCTAGTTCAAATGCGGGTAAAGGAGATTTTCAACTCAGTTTATCGCATCTTTTAACAGCAATGAGTATGTAACAGCTTTCTAAAGAGAAATTGATTAAACATTCCCATATTGTCTTCTCGAACTCCGATTTATAATATCAACCAACTGGGGTCACTGTATTCATATCCACATGCAACAACCAGTTTCAATGGGTGTTTATATTATCAACTGCATCTTCCTTAGGAAGTCTAGCCTGACGTTTCTTTTTCCATCCTTTCATCATTGTCCGGGTTGACAAATTAAGGTACTATTACCACAAATTTACCCATTGAATTTGACATGTTATCACTCGTCATGAAGCGGTTATTTAGTGTTGTATCTGGTTGTTGGAGCTCAAATATTTGTGCAACTATATGTTTTAACACCATCTGGTGATATAATTCTGTTCGCTATTTGTATCTTGCAGGCACAAACGTTTTGTTTTTGATTATTGTCAAATTACTGCTAATTATGTATTTTCTAATTTTACACGATTTTATATGTTGGAAGTTGCTTCTACTAAAGTATTTAAGCCAATAATCATAATAATAAATATTTACATCAAATTGATAATACATTCATTTGCCATTATCATCATCGAGGATAAACACCCACCGGTTATTATTGCCCAGGATAGTCCAAATTACCAAAAGCCTGCAATATATCAACTTTCACATCGTGCACTTAACGAAACAACAGTTGAGTTATGCTGACTTTAAATGCTAATTACATTCCGTATCAAACCCCTCCAGTGATCTCTATTAACTGCAAACGGACGTTCAATTAAGTAATTCATTTGGACGAAGTGGGTTGGCATAAATAAAAGGACTAAGTTCGCCTGCTACAATATTTCCAAATTTTTCGTTGGCTATCTGATCTTCTTTTCCATCCGGATAATGGATGGGCTTCCTAAGCTATTCTAGCTGGATGATTGGGCAGCCTACTTAAAACATGGCCAATTTAATTGTCTTCCTCTTATTGTGTTAGATATATGACCAATGAATGTTAAGTGTTTTACAAATATCTGGCAATAGTTGAAATATTTTATTAGTTATTAAACGGTTGCGTTCAACAGGACAGCGAGCAAAACCATATGGATCTTAAACAGCTTAACTTTTGTGTATCCACTTGGACGAGAGTCCAAGTTTCGCAAGCATAAAGTAGAATGGAACGTACTAAATTCTTATATATTCTGATCTTGGTTTTAATAGAAACCTTACTTTTGTTTTGTAATAGTTTACTTAAACGCCCAAAAGCTGCAGTAGAGAGACGAATATGACGTTGAATCTCTGAAGAGCTGGATCTTTTGTTATCTATCGCCAAGCGTAGGTATCTAAATTCATCAACCACCGAGAGTGGTTTACAATTGACAGTGATTGGATATATAAGAGGGACATTTGTTAAAACCACTGCTTTTTTAGTATTAAGATATAAACCATATATTTCTGAGGCTTTTTGAGTAAGTCGAACCGTATTTTTTAGATCTTCGGTTTCTGCCATAAGAACCGCATCGTCTGCTAATTGTGCTAGACAACGTATACAAAGATTTAATAATGTTGGCAACTTTGGTAGGAATTCCTTTGGTAATGAGTTCGTACTGATAATTGTTTTTTTAAAAACTTGTAATAAAAAAACAAAAGCTTTTTAAAAAGCAATTGTTTTGAATGCAGTATCAAACAGGTAAAATAGCATTTTTATAGTGAACTATAAACGATCGTCGAGATTACTTAAATATTTAACAAATGTTTTTCTCGAAAATGCATTAATGTTTGATGAAAAGTACATATCATAATTGTCAGAGCCTGTTCACGACTGATAATTATTAATACAAAACCCTTATGCCTTAAAAAAACGGAGCAACAAAATAACAGTAAAAACAACTTTATTTTGCAACTTTTATATAAATTTGAATCCTGACTTTCTTTACTTATGCTGTGATTTTTGTATTTTATGATGCTAAGGTATTTAAATTGACTATGTTATACAACGCTTCAAAAACAGCTTAATAATAATAATCACGAATTGTTATTTCAAATGTACCTAACAATGAAATTGTACACAGAATAAAGGCGAAACCAACGTCACATACGGTTGGTAAAGGTTACTCCTCATTCGTTCCAGATGCATATCAAGCAATCATCAATGTTTCATATACACCCCAGATGCAGAAGAACAATGTAGTTTCTTGGTTGATAAACGGCGTCTTTGTGACGACACTACCATTTACAAAAGTAGATCAAGTAGTTTAATTTATTGACAGGTTTGTCCCGTTAGCTTCATAATTACTACTATGACTAACACATGCCTCAAAATACCCTATAATTAGCCTGGATTAAATAGTTTCACCCATTCACCCAAGCTAAAACTTAGTTATGCCGCCATGAGACAAACTAGTGCTACAGATTAGTTTCAATTTATCCATCGAAAAGCCGTAGATTCTGATGTCAGCTCTACCAGATCAATCAAACGTTCAATATACACAATATAAATTAATAAAAATTAAACTTTGTAATAATTGAAATAGATTAATGAAGAATAAATAAACAATGTGGAGCCAAATGAGGTCAATAATTAGCAAAAATATCCGAGAATAGTTCATTTATTACAATTACAAAAATAAAATAACGTCCGTAATAATTAAATCATTAAACCAAAAATAATCATCGAATAAATTTTCAATAAGAATCGTCTTTCAATTCCATTAACTTGGCGACATTCGCAACAGAAACGGCTTGTTTAATGGTAGGACAATCAATCATATGACCTTCAAAGTTGAAAGATCCAGCGTCTGTCACATGTCCTCCTCCAGTATGCTTTTCCACTTCCGTTAATAATCGCTTCGACCTGGAAATTTCCTCAAATGATGGTGAAAAAGCTTTATTGACAACATTTAATTGCGCAGGATGAATGGTTTGTTTGCCGTTAAAACCCAAACGTGCACCATAAGAGCAGTTTGCTTGCAGGCTGTTCATGTCTGTTTTTTCTATAGTAATTTTAGAAACTGATACGTACCTTTAAAATTTATGTCAACCATATCAATGCATGCAAGGTCATACGCTTTGGCAATTATAGGTATGTATTGTCGAGGATAAGATAATTCCAAATTATCACCACTCCTGTTTACTCCTGTTTTGATATATATATATATATATATATATATATAAATTAAAAGGACTGCTGTCAAAATCAATGTAGTACCATTAATTCGCTTTTGTGACAATATTTAATTATATTAAGCACTACTTCTAAAACATTCTTTAAACATCTTGCAAGTATTAGTACAATATATTATAAAGACTAACATTTTATACCAATCATTATAAAATTCTAATTTAGGTCATATATATATATATATATATATATATATATATATAGTCTGGGGTAATTGTATAAATGTAGCGTTTATTTTAGTCAAGGATTTTGCACTTTAGATAACTAAATATACATTAATTTCAAAATTAAAATTATATTATCTTTTTAAAATATTGACTAGACTATTATTTTGTTAATTCTTCAATGCTCTAGAGTATCATTTTAAAATCCAGTATTCAATATAAAATGGAATTTTAGTGCCACCTCAAATAACTAGTTCAACACTATTTTAATAATTTGTCGATACTATTACGGCTAAAACTATTTAGAACTTATTATTTATTAAAGAATAGAATAAAATTTAGTTCAGAAATTAATCGACATAAAATTCACATGTAATTGGTAAATTATTCAATTTCATCCACTATATTATATATATATATATATATATATATATATATATATATATATATATATAGTTCATATAATAGTTCATCCAATATGCCACCTAGGCACATAACAACTTTTAACTTGCAAAATAAGTAACACTATTATTCATCGAAATACAACTGTTTTAAAAAATTTAATACCGATAACTTTTAAATAAAGGCTCAATTCTAACATGTACCAACACTATTATTAATGCGCGGTTAAATATTGTTATAAAATAGTCTGCATTATTAAAAGCCTTGTTATCATTATCTGAGCAGCCTAAGTAAAAACCAAAAATCCAAACCACTGAACACCATTTGATAAACGCTTACATTATTTTATCCAATTTGCAATAAATACTTTTCAGCAAGTGGACATTTAGCAAATCCGAACAACAGACATATTCAGTGCTGGCGGTAAAACCCGATCACATTCACACACCGTCTAGAGTCTAGCGCTCTCATCATCATCATCATCATGGGGATAAACATCCCCCACCGGTTATTATCACTCAGGGTAGTCCAAAAACCAAAACGTCAGCTTTTGTAGTGTGTACTCAAAGAATGACACTTGAGGTGTGCTGACATTAAATGTTAATTACATCCCCCGAGTTAAGCCCCTCCAATGATCTCTGTTGGCTGCATAGGGTAAACAAACGGACGCCCATTTAAATAATTCATTTGGACGAGGGGCTTAGCATAAATAAAAGGACTGAGTTCGCATGCTACAATGTCTGTCCAAATTTTCCGTTGGCCGCCTGGCCTTCTTTTCCATCCGGGTACTGGGTGGGCTTCCATAGCTATTCTGGCTGGATGAGAGGGCGATCTACGTAAAACATGGCCAATCCATTTTAATCGTCTTTCTTTAACTGTGCTAGAGATACATGGCCAATAAATGTTAAGAGACTTACAAATATCTGGGAATGTTCGAAATATTTTACTAGTTATTAAGTGAGTGCGTTCAATGGAGGACAACGAGCGAAACCATATAGATCTTAAACAGCTTTGCTCAAAATGAACAAGCTTTTGCGTATCCGCTTGGGTGAGTAAATAGCAGGATATCTGGCTTTTCATTTTTAATAGGTGACTGCAAGCAAACACCCGAGATATTTAAAAAATATCAATACTATAAGCAACCATTTGTATAAAGGTTTCCATACTCATTTCGGTTGGTGACGTGATCACCTCTTCATTATTTTCCACATACGTCATATAAACCATCGACTTCGATGACTTGACAAGCGTAGACAAACGTGGAAGAATAACAAAGTTTCTTGGCTGGTAAACGGCACCCTTGTGACGTATCCACAGTATCGCAAAAATTTACCAGGCCAACTTATTTTTTGTCACCGATATCTCCCCTAGTTAAACGGTTACCTTAAAATACCTTTTAAGTATAGTGAGTACATACTGCACCCATGCGCTGTAGCGGAAGCCCAGTAATACCGCTGTGCACTCGGACCCTGTTATTATTAGTTTAGATTCCTGTGGGTATCTAGTACAGGATGCACCATGTGGAGGACGAACAGTCAGGAATATCACCATCATTGAAAATTGAAACTTTATAAGTATTACTTAAATACTCAGGATCATTAGCATCCCATATATATATATATATATATATATATATATATATATATATATATATATAATTAAAATTTAATCACGTACCCAAGGAGACGCAATAGTCATCTGAACCAAATACTAAACAAACAAGCGGAATTTTCAATGATTTGGCAGATTCACATATAGTAGATAAATTAGCTAAGGCTTTACAGGATTCAATAATTGCAATCAAGCCAACAAAATTTATAAGCAACTGTGAATAGTCTTTCAAGTGTTGATAAATAAAATCACTGACCTGGAACCACAAAATATATCAAATGCAGTGCTAAATTGTATAACAAAATCATTTTCCAACAATAAGCCAAACCTCTTGCAATGTCATAATTGTCTACAAAAATATTTCTCTTTTTGCCACCACGGCCCACTTGCACCAAAACATTATCATCATCGGGGATAAACAGCCCCACCGGGTATTATTGCCCAGGGTAGTCAAATTACCAAAAACCTGCAAAATATCAACTTTTACAACGTGCACTTAACGAACAACGGCTGAGTTATGCTAACTTTAAATGCTAATTACATCCCGTATTAAACCCATCCAATGATCTCTATTGGCTGCAAATGCTAAGCGGTTGGACGCCCTATTAAGTAAGTCATTTGGGCAAGGGGGGACTTAGCATAAATAAAAAGACTGAATTCGCGTGCTACAATGTCCTTCCAAATTATCCGTTGACCATCCTTCGTGTTTTCTATTCCGTCCGAGTAATTATTAGGTTTCTGTAGGTGTTCTAGTTAGGTGAATGGGAAATCTCCGTAAAATATGACCAATCGTCTTTCTCTTATCGCGTCAGAAATACATGGGGCCAGTTAATGTTAAGTGTGCTACAAATATTTAGAAATGATTGAGAATTTTCATTAGGATTTGTATAATACTTTTAAGTCTGAATTTCCAATAATAGTGATTGTCTTGTTTCCGTACTTCCATATGGTGCATCTAGACAAACATTAACCAGGAACCAAGTAATTCATTTCATTCATTCATTTTGGTTGGTGACGTGGTCACCTCTTCATTATTTCCCATATTTATACGACATGTAGAACGATCGATTTCGATGGCTTGACAAGCGTAGACAAACGTGGAAGAATAACAAAGTTTCTTGGCTGGTAGACGGCATCCTTGTGACGTCGCCACTGTTCGCAAAGATTGACGAGACCGCCTGATTTTTTGTCAGGGTTATCTCCTTAGCCCAAGGGCTACATATGGTATAGGTATACATTTAGATACCTTTTAAGTATCCTGGGTGTATGTTCGCACCCACCTGCCGTAGCGGAAGCCCAGTTATACCGCTGTGCACTCGGACCTCTGCTGTTATTAGTCTAGATGCCTAGGGGCATCTAATCCAGGATGCACCACGTGGAGGACTAACAGTCAGGAATATCACCATCATTGGAAATTGAGACTTTATAAGCATTACTCAAATCCTCAGGATCATTAACATCCCAAGTAACCAACTGTATAACTAGGCTTCTGTTTCGGCGTATGAATATAAGCATACACACAAGGTACTTAGATCCCATCTTGAAACATACGTATACTATATGTAGCCGTTCGGCTAAGAGAGGTAACCTTGACAAAAATCAGACGGCCTCGTCAAACAGTGGCGAAGTCGTAAGAGTGCTGTCTATCAACCAAGAAATGTTATTTTTCTACCTTTGTTGCGCTTCTCAAATGATCAAAGTCGATAGTCTTATATACCGCATAAATTTGGAAAATGATAAAGAAGTGACACCACGTCACCAACCAAAATGACTGAATTACACTATATGCACGATCCATATGCACCGGTACATTAAAAAAGAAATATAAGCAATTACCCATTTCAATTGGTCGATATGTTCAACTTTTGGAAGACAAATCATATCAGGACCTAACCACAACCCGCGCTTGACATTTGCAGCATCCAATGCGCCCTTCATGATTGTGTTTAAATCTTCTTGGCCAAAGTTTGACTCTAACGAATTCATTCGTACAACGACAGTGCGTTTCAATTTATCCCTATACCCAGCAAACAATCCATCGCCAATAGCTTGCATTATTTGATTGCGAGCTTCAATCTAATCAGCAATAAAAATGGAATAAAACCTATTTAAAATGCCTTCCATGTTTCATAAATTATTTTACAACATACCACAACTTAATGGGATAATATCGATATGACAATTCCAAATAAAAATATTACAAGACGCTTAGGCTAATTGTGTATTTGGTCGTGTTGAATGTACTTCTACTAAAATGTCCAAAGTAGTAACAATAATAATCCATGTCCTATATTCTATTCCATCACATACAAAAATCACCATGCCAACACATTTATAAAAGGAGTTATTACCAAGCTAAACTTGATGTGACTAAAAACTGCCTTGTTGGCACAAAACGACTGTATATAGAAAAATTCAATAATTTATTTTAACATCCTGAAAGACGTCAACACTTTAAAAGGTATTACTGTTAAATAAATGCTAAAAAATATTTTTTTGGGATGCTAATGATCCTGAGGATTTGAGTAATGCTTATAAAGTCTCAATTCCCAATGATGGTGATATTCCTGACTGTTAGTCCTCCACGTGGTGCATCCTGGACTAGGTGCCCCCAGGCATCTAGACTAATAACAGCAGGGTCCGAGTGCACAGCGGTATAACTGGGCTTCCACTACGGCGGGTGGGTGCGAACATACACCCAGGATACTTAAAAGGTATCTAAAGGTATACGTATACCATATGTAGCCCTTGGGCTAAGGGAGATAACCCTGACAAAAAATCAGGCGGCCTCGTCAATATTTGCGAACAGTGGCGACGTCACAAGAATGCCGTCTACCAGCCAAGAAACTTTATTATTTTTCTACGTTTGTGTTACGCTTATTAAGCCATCGAAATCGATTGTTTATATGTCGTATAAATATGGGAAATAATGAAGAGGTGACCACGTCACCAACCAAATTGAATTGAAATTGAATTTAATCATCATAAACAAAAATCATCTCAAACAATTATTCTCATCCAAACCTTTCGATTTGCAGCAACTGCGTCCTCACAATCAAGTACTATAAGATCTGGCAATCCATAAGTTACATTATTGACATTCTGGTGATAATCGGCCATTTTGTGAACCATGTTAGCCCGATCACCAGGTACGTAGAAAAATGACCTCCACAACCGGGCTGCATTATGGTTATTCACGTGTTGACTGTGATATTGACATATAATTGGCCGAGATGATTGAAACACTATTTTATTATACAATTTCAACGTTCCATAAAATCTACACATCACATTCGAATACTATAAGAAATTTAGTTCATTATATAAAAATATTTGTATACATGTAAAGAATAAAACAATTAATTTAAAATAAAATATCCAAACGTATCGATGATAACTTTGAAAATATTAAATCTATTCTTTTTTTCAAATATATCATGCAAAACATTTTTTTCAATAAAAAGAAATCTCTCCTCAATTATCCATAATTAAAAATGGAATGCTGATAATCCTGAGGATTTAAGTAATACTTTTAAAGTTTCAAGTTCCAATGATGGTAACATATCTGAATGTTCCCCTCCATGTGGTGCATTGTGAACTAGGTGTCCGTAGGCACCTAGACTAATAACGGCAGGCAAGTGCACAGCAGTATTACTGGGCTTCGGCTACGGCGGGTAGGTACAAGCATACACTGAGGATATCTAAATATCTTAAGGTATATATATATATATATATACTATATGTAACCGTGAGGCTAAGGGATATAACCCTGACAAAAAATCAGGCGACCTCGTTAATCCTTGCGGACAGTAGTGACGTCACAAGAAAGCCGTCTACCAGCCAAGAAACTGTTATCCATCGAGGTCAATCGTTTAATATGCCGTACAAATAAGAAAATAATGGTGACAGTCACTAAGCACAATGAAAAATTATCATAAAGTGCTAGAGTTAAACATAATAAGGCTTTTAAAACGTTAAGTAACACCGATGTATATTATGAAAAGCTACACAACCGAAGATTAAAATATTTGTCTAACGTTCTGTTTATAACGACTGAAAACTTTGATTTGTAAAAATTAAATTGACACAAACGATATTTGATAAACCATTTTAACAAACTGAAAACTCAATAAAATTAATACATTGTAAAATAATTCTAACAAATAACAAAAAAGCATTCATTTTTCAAAACTATATTTAAATAAGTATAGTGAAAATTTCAAGTAACATCTAATTATCTTTGAAAATATATGAAGCAATTATCAAACAAAATCAAACACAATAAAACCATCAGAACTATTAATACCACAAAAAATAAATTCAAATGTTTACAAATTGAACGTGAATGTTCATTCTACTAAATTGCAAACGATCAAAAAACATCACCTTAATGTAACTTTTAAACAGACATATTCCACAATATTATATATATATATATATATATATATATATATATATATGTAAAAATTTATTTTTTAAAAATTACATCTTAGTTCTAAAACAAAAGCTAATTGATCAAACGTCAGAATGATGGGGCAGAATGCAAAAAAGTATTTAACAATTATCACAAAGTTCTAAAATATGCTTTATATATATATTTATATATATATTCATATATAAGGTTTATAAACAAAAAAACAGATAAAATATCTGTTACAACATGGAAATTACAGAATAAATGTAACAATAATTGTGATAAATCAAGAATTTTAAAAATGAAAATAAAATGTTTCATAATTTTCGTCTCGATGACAAATGATCAAAACAAAAGAAAATTAAAAAAACAAATTAAAAAAGAAACAAATGTACTGATGTTGTCGGCAACGCATATGTAAAATCTTAGCCACCATCCAACAATTCTGCCAAACGTTCGCAATTTGGCATTTGTAGTTGCATTGCCTTGGTGTAAGCATTATCATCCCCGTAGTAACGAGCACGAAAAAGAAAATTTTCTTCTACAATACATTTATATATATATATATATATATATATATACTAGAATAAATGTTCTCCACAAAATATTTCTTTGCTGACTTTAGAAAGTAACAAGTAACTTATTAAATTGTAGGGTCTATTCGTAATAACGATACTGCTAACAAAGTCTAGATTGTAATTCAAACCCATGCTCACATACACGTGATGTATAAATCACTTTGCCGCTGACACATACAAACAAACCTATCTTCAAAAAATAATGACACATTATACTGAACGTAGTTCGATTAAAATATCAAAACTAACAATAATGATAAAAATAGTAATTACTTTTATTAACCTAATAACATTCTCTGCTCATTTATTTCATTGTGGTTAGTGATATTGTTACTTCTTTATTTCTATATTTGTATAGCATTCTAAACAATAGTTTCCGATGGCTTGTTAAGCGTAACAAACGCAAGAGAATAAAGAACGTTTTAGTTAATAGACGGTATTACTGTGACGGCACCACTGTATGTAAAAATTGACAAAGCCTTTTGATTTTTTGTCAGGGTTATCTTTATTAGCCCAATGACTACATATGGTGTATATATGCCTTGAAAGAAATCATTTAAGTATCCTGGATGTCTGTTTGCACCTATCTACTGAAGCATAATCATCATCGGAAATAAGCATCCCCCAATAGTTATTATTGCCCAAGGTAATCCAAATTACCAAAAGCCCGTAAAGCATCAGCTTTCACAACGTGCACTTAATGAACGACACTTGAGGTATGCTGACTTTAAATATTAACTACATCCTAAATTCAATCCATCCAACAACCTCTATTAACTACAAAGTGAGGGTTGCGTTGAGTCTAAAATTTACCCATTCGCCGAAACAGAAGCCCAGTTGTACCGCTGTGCAGTCTGGAGCTGCAGTTAGACTAGGTGCTTAAGTGAACCTAGTTCGGGATGTGCCACGTGGAGTTAACAATCAGAAATAACGCCGTCATTAAGAATTAAGACTTTATAAGCATTACTTAAATCCTCAAAATAATTAACATCCCAACATGTCCAGAAATAATTATGTAAATAAAGCCGTATAAAGTAATAAAATAAAGTTACCTTGGATTTCAAACATCTAAACTTAGATTATGCTGATAAAAGTAATTATTGAATTTAATAGTATTTATTACATAAATTATTGTAATATAATAATTATTATGGTTATTGGCTTAGATATAACCATAATAATATAAGCAGGAATACATATAATGTCAAGCAAAGGCAACAAATGCAACAAACACTCAAACACAAAACTTACTGTAATCTTTCTCCCGAAAACACCGAAATCTTAAATTGCCTATGTATTCATCTTCCACTTGATTCTCTAATTGCACAATACTGCCAGTAAAATCATGATCAAACGTAGATTTTACATAATATGGAATTTTGTGTGTACCAGTAACCCGTTCCACATAGTATTTACTAGTTCAAATTTTAAAAATTTGTAATGTTTTTTTGAAACAGAATTAAATCATAAAATTAACAATCCCTAAAAACAACTTTCAAAATGTATTAAAACATTAAGAAATTAAATAAAATAACATATACATCATTATATAAAAAACTTACTTTGATCGTGCCAAATTAAAATAAGGATCTTTAACAAAAAAGTTGCTGAAGAACGACAATCCAAATATAATAATTAAAGGAATAAGTTGAATGTAAACGAAATGATTGCTCTAAAAAGTTAATAAAATTTGATTATAATAGTAGAAAAACCTTAAATTAATAATAAAAATAACGTATAAAATTTTGAAAAACAAAATGCAGTAAATAAATGCCACAATTATTTTTTTTAAACTGCAAACAATATTTATAAACCTCCTATTTACCCAAATTGAAAACACCCACAGGAAAGTACAGAAATATACCTAGTACATCATGTTTACTTTCTAAAGTCCAACTGCACATATAACAAAACGGTTAATTGGCGAATGTATCCAAAAACCAAATACAATAAAATATAATTCTCCTTTCTTTACAGCTTTTTCCCTCGTTTATTAAAAACTGTCACCATGTAGTGGACTCTCCACTAGGCTTATCATAGCGCCTAAAATAATACAGTACGGACTGAATGTATAGCGGTACATGTGAGCTTCCACCATCGTGGATATGTGCAAGCATACACACAGCATACTTAAAAAGTATACAACAAAAAAACCACATCATCATTAATTCCATGTTCGCATAGCATCTCGCATAATCCATTTCCATTGTTCACAGTTTTCGGAAACGTGTAGGGATATGTTAGTCCATTGACTTAGCCATTGTTTCCAAGATAGTATGAAAATCGTCCCGAACAGCATCCGTTCAAGTACTTTTCTGACCATCTGTCCTCTTCTTTCAGTCGGCAGTAGGACAAGCCAAGTTTACGATACGTCAGATTGCATCACGACTTCTACAAAGAACGTGTCCAAACGGGCGCAATCTTCGTTGTCGCGATACCAATGATGGAAGATTGTGAAATTGGAGGTCATCTTGAAACTCGCAGTTGTTGACCTTTCTCGTTCAATCTCTTGATACAAAGGATGAGAAATGGTTGTTGCGCCAAATGTATCTTAAAAATCTTGCTTCAAAATTGTCAAACTTCTTAATCTCTGATCTTGCAACAGTTCACGTTTCAGCTGTGTATATAATACTGTGCGAACCAATAAAGAAAAAATTTCATCTTTGTGCTTGGATTGATAGTTTTTCGTCTCCATAGTGGATTGGTAAGTATTCTAAACACAGCAGCGGCTAAAAAAATTTAACGATTTACTTCATTAGATGAACCACCGCCAGGAATAATCGAAGAACCCAGATACGTAAATTTTATAATGGGGAGCACATCATTTAGTACAATCTTCGCATCAGGAGCTTGAGACGACATGATGGCTGATTTTTTGGGTTGATCAGACCATACTTACCGGAAACTTTCACAAGGAGATCCAATGCATGCTGCAGCTGAAATTCATTCTCAGTTAAAAAAAACAGCATCATCAACGTATTCCGAATCGGTAATAGGTATTGTACCAATATACACACCTTCCATTTGTACGGAGATCTTGGCAAATATAGCATCAATTGCAAAGTTGAACAAATGTGGAACAGCAACCAGCCTTGACAGATACCACTGTAAATTTTAAACGGCTTTGTAGTATATCTGTTGTAATTGTAGATTGCAGCAGATGACTTCTTGTAAAGAGCACGTAGAAGATTCACAAGTTTCAGAAAGGTTCCATCACGTAACATAGTCTATGAAGGCTATATACGTAGAACGCTAAAACTTTGCCCAAAATTCCAGAATACGTCTAAGCGTGTAAATTTGATCAACTCGTCTCATACTAGGACGAAAACCAGTTTGATTAGAACTCTCCAGGCGAATCTGTTCAACTATAGCTGATGTGGCAATAAAGGTTAGCTGTGAATAAGGCTGTGCCAAATAAGCAGTCGTGGACCAAACGGATACTCAGGCGGTAAGGTCGTTAATCTGTTGACAAGAAGGCGATAACGGTTATCAGTGTCACCCTGAGTATTACCACCATTTGGGAGGAATATTTACAACTAGAACGAAATGTTGTCAAAATGTGTTTGTGGAAATCATACTGCACCGCAAATTCACTTAACCTTCCTATGTTCTCATATCGTTCGTGCAAATTTGTCCAAAAGCCTATACAGAGTTGGTTAACATCATCCCTGCAAACTCTGCCATTAAAATCTCCTCCAATAACAACGATATGTGAAGTCGAGGCGAGAATATAGATCCTCTAATTGCTCGTAAAACCCACCAATTTCTTTTTCGCTGTGATTATTATTGGGAGAATAGGCATTAATCACAGCCATTATATACTTGTATACTTTAAAACGCAAATATACCTTTCCAGTTAATCAACGTACTGACAGCTGATGGGGATAAACAAAATGCTACCCCATGATGTGCGGGATTTGGTGCACAAGCTGTAGGAAGACTAAACGGTTCTGAACAATCCAGTTTTGGTTCCTGTAGACAAGCAATGTCAATCTTGAATTGACTTAGCTCTGTAGCAGTATATCATTCATTCATTTTGGTTAGTGACGTGGTCACCTCTTCATTATTTCCCATATTTATACGACATATAAACAATCGATTTCGATGGCTTAATAAGCGTAACAAACGTGGAAGAATAACAAAATTTTTTGGCTGGTAGACGGCATCCTTGTGACGTCGCCACTGTTCGCAAAGATTGACGAGGCCGCCTGATTTTTTGTAAGGGTTATCTCCCTTAGCCCAACGGCTACATATGGTATACGTATACCTTTAGATACCTTTTAAGTATCCTGGGTGTATGTTCTCATCCACCCGCCGTACCGGAAGCCCAGTTATACCGCTGTGCACTCGGACCCTGCTGTTATTAGTCTACATGCCTATAGGCACCTAGTCCAAGATGCCTCACGTGGAGGATCATTAGCATCCCAGTAGCAGTATATGACTGGGTCTAAACAGAGACAGTGACCGTACATTCCATGTTCCTATGCAAAGGGATTGTCGGATGCGAATTGGACTTGGGAGAATAAATGAAGTTACTCGGCTGAAAGATCGCTCCTCTGCGACGGCGCCAGTGCTCACAGGAATTGACGAAGCGATCTCCTTTGGGGGATTATGGAGTTGACTCCAATTGACGGATGTGCGAGAGACATCAGAGAGAGACCTTTCACGCTTTTGAGACTGGATCAGGCTCGTCATTATTGGTCAACAAAGGTAGAACTTTGTTTCCCCTGCCTCGTCAACCTCAATTTTCTTCAGTTGCATAAAAAAAACCAAAGACCCTGGGGAATTCATCGGTTGATTCCATATCGTATTTTTCATTGAACAAAGTTTCATTTACGATTGGCACACGGTATAAGGACCTGTAGTCTGATTTTCCATCGGGGTAAACTCCCTTAAGCCTAGCCGGTTACATATGATAAACGGATATCCTACTATACTTTTTGAGCATCTTGGGTGTATGCTAACGCCCATATTATTGACCTATTAAAAACGAATCACATCTGTACATATTGTGACTCAAAATTAACAGACCTTCACAATCATTCATTTAGTCAACGTGGTCTGACATTGAATACTACCCAACACAACATCATGCTTCAATCCGGATAAGGACTGCATTCGTATATATATATATATATATATATATATATATATATAACAATTTCCAATGATGGTAGTATTCCTGACTGTTCATCCTCCACGTGGTGCATCCTGGACTAGGTGTGGATAGGAACCTAGACTAATAACAGCAGGGACCGAGTGCACAGCGGTACAACTGGGTTCCCGCTTTAACTGGTGGGTGCAAGCATATACCCATAATACTTCAAAAGGTATCTTAAGGTATGCGTACACCATATATAGCCGTTCGGTCAGGAGGGATAACCCTGACAAAAATCAGGCGGCCTTGTCAATCTTTGCGAACAGTGGCGACGTCACAAGGATGCCGTCTACCAGCCAAAAAACTTCGTTATTCTCCTAGCCGTCAAAGTCAATCATTTTATGCCGTATAAAAATGGAAAAATGATGAAAAGATAATCACGTCACCAAAATGAATAAATAAATACAAACTTTGGAATAGGTAAGATAACCCAGACAAAATACCTGGAAACCTTGTCAATCTTTGCGAGTAGTGGTACCGTCATAGATGCCGTCTGTCATACAAAAACCTTTATTATTATCCTATATTTATTAGATTTATAAAGCCATCACAGTTCATCATTTAAAATACAGTATAAATATAGAAATAATTAATAAAAAGGTAACTGCATCACCAACCACAATAAATGAAAACCATCTTTTATAGCACAATACATACTTAAATTATGTCCAAAAATACCTATCAATTTAAATGTTCTAAAACTTTAAACTAAATCAAATAATTTATAATAAAAAACTAAAATTTGTTTTCTTAACTACCCATTAATAATGCTTTAGAAAATTTTAATACAATCAACTATTATCTAATCCTTACGAACAGAAAACAAATAAAAGTATGACGTACCTCACGCTCAGATTGCTGAGAATTGTGAGCTCTTCTTTGGTGCTCACGATAAACTTGAGTAAATGGAAACCCGCCATTAAAAAACATGCTAAACACGTCAGCTGAAAAATAATAATCATTATCATTACAAAAATTACCATCATATTGAAAGAATGCTTCGCCATGACGATGAATATCGGCACGTCTCGGTATTTGTTGTTCCTCAGTTCCAAATTGATCGTAACGTCTCCGGCGTTCAGGATCTGTCAAAGTATTAAAGGCATTACTAATTTTCTTAAAGGCTTCAGTGGCTCCAGGAGCTCTGTTCTTATCAGGGTGAAACTTTAAAGCAAGCCTACAAATAATAACAAAATTTCGCCTACATTTTGTAAGACTTTTTAATTTCATCATCTGAACATTCTTTAGAAACACCGAAAAGTTCGTAATAATCCTTGCAATTTAAAATTTTTCGAACGGATTCAGTCTGTGATTTCGAAAATGCAGGTTCTGATCTCCTTTTGACTTCTTCAGTTGGACGCTCATCCTTATCTGATAGATCTTTTTCAACATTACGTTGTTTTGATTTTGAACGTTCCCTTTCCAAAAATAATAAATCTAAAAAATTAGAAATAAAAAAAAACCTTCAAGACTGATAGATGAATAGAGACGCTTTGCTTTTAAAAAAAACTTTCGAGCTGACTCTTTATCACCAGCAGCCAAGCGTTTTCTAGCAATTGAAGCACACCGTTGGGCCTCATCCTTGTTTGCACTCATATCCAAGATATTATTCTAGGATTGTGGACTGCGATCAAAATTGCCGCATTCAATAATAAGAAATGAATAATGAATAAATAATTAAATTTTATTTTTTTAATTTATTTAAATATTTTATTTATTTATTGATTTTTTTATTTTTTTTATTTTTTTTTATTTTTGAATTTTTTATAAACTCTAAATTTCTTTCTATAGTTAAAAAACATTATTTTTTAATTTAAAAAATATTCCTAAGGTGTAGACTGAATAGTAGAACGGTTATTCTTTGTATCAGATGGGCAATGTACAGGTTACAGGTTACATGTTGATACACGAGCTGAGTAGGAAAAACTCTTTTTGATTCTCGGTTTTAGTAAATAGTTGATATTAAAAAGAAAATAATGAAATAAAATAATTGTAAAATTAGAGAATTAAAATATAAAACTAAATAAAGTGAACTTGGAGAGTCCGCATTGATCATAAGCTATTTTGAACGCATGAAGTGACTGGGATGAAACAACGTACGGAGGCAACTTATTGCACGATGTAATATTTATGTAGAAAAAATGATAACCCTTTATTTGTAAAAAAGTTTTAAATTTTTTGAATTTTTGATTATGTTTTCTTAGAGAGTTTCGAGCAGTGGTAGAGTAAGAAGAGACAATTCCGGAATTGAGATCATCCGGGAGCAGTTTATGGTAATCTTTACTATACCGCTTGTTAGATATACAAAATCTTAGACTATAAATTTGACCAATAAAAACTTTAGCTTAAAAATGAGTGTAGATTGACATGTTTATTAGAACAGTTGATAGAAAACATGGTTATTATCAATGTTTACTAACAATAAAAACGCAGTGAGTTTATTGAAATGCAATATGCTGGGGTAGTCTAGCGGTACAGCGCTCGAATTTCGACCTTGGTGGGTATGGGTTCGAATCCCATCACCGACACTAAAATGTGGGTCCACGTTCGGTTTCGCTAAAATGTCTACTGCTGAAAAATGTTTTTTCGTAAAACATTCAAAGTAGCAAACATAAAATAAAATAAAATTTCATTTTCATTGAAAATTGCCAATTTGTGTAAAAAAACAATTATTATTATAACAACTTAAATAAAAATAAGTTTTTTTATTACTTAAAGGAAACAGTTTTAAAGATTTTAGCCCTTGCTGGTATGGTAAATTGTAGAGAGTTCGAGGCAATTTAATGAAAGCCCTCCGTACTTTGTCTAACCTGTGGATATTAGATTTATTATTGGAGCGGTTATTTGGGTACAATATTTTAGATAAAGTCTTAAGTACAGCATGTAGACAAAACGCAAGCATTTGGAGAGCATGTTACCTAAATTCCTATTGAAGAACTTAATAAGTTTGTAGCATGTTTAGATTGCTTTGGCATGGTGGCCCGTGAAATTAAGAGATCGGTTTAAAATGACAACCAAGTCTCTATATGAGTGCACCGACTCAAGCGCTCAGGAAAAGGCATAGTGAAAACATTTTTGACGGTCTCCCAAAAAAATATGTTTGTATTTAGATAAATTAAGAGGTAAATAATTATGCATATATTTTCTGTCTTCCTGTAGGAGTTCAGGGTTGGTACCGTAGATCTAACATCAGTCGTATGGAGCGATGAAACACAAGGGGGAAAGTTTGAACCTATTTGAACTTTAAAGAAGCGATTTATAAAGAAATCCTTTATACATACAAAAATAGGGTCAATAATCCATAGCGACCATAGTTTGAATAATAATAGTTTGCAATGGAATTTGTTAAATGCTTTAACAAAATCGAAGTAAATGACAGAATTGTTACTGCGAAGAATGCTAGTGATACTATTTCAGTGAATAATCGGATTGGTAAAACAGGATTTCTGAGGCAAGAATCCATGCTGGACAGGATTTACAATGTCAAACTTGATTAAGTGGTCTAATAAATAAAACCTAATTATTTTTTCCATAATATTACTAGATGTAGATAAGATGCTAATCAATCTGAAACTCTCAGATCTGAACATGTAGCCTGATTTATAGATAGATAGGATAAAAGCAATTTTCCAAATAGAGGGGATTCGGCTAGAAAACATTGTTAGAGTAAAAGTACGAGTGAGATAAAAACAAAAATAATTTTGCATTCTTTAAACATTTTGGGATAGATGCCACAAGTAGACTTAAGACAAGTAAAGAATTTGAGGACTACTTGTTTATTAGGAATTAGATAAGGTGGTACGTATTGGAGAACTGGGGTAGCGTATCAGCGCTAGATTAAAACATGGAATTAAAGTAATTCCTAAACAAGCTGCAAATTGGTGGTCCTAAAAGTAAAATACTCTTATAATCTTCAAGACGAGAAAGTGATTGGTTAGTTTTCGTTTATTAATTATAAACTTAAAAGGCAAGTTTTTTTATATTTTGTTCTGTTTAAAAACTTGACAAGCAGGTTGTCCTTGAACAGCATATAAAATTCCGTATTTTACAATTGACTTGTTTGATTAAGCTGAACAGTCTATACGCAAAAGCCTTTATTACCAATTTACTTTTGTTTTACTTGTAGAAAATCTTATTATTATAACTAAATAAACGTTCTTCAAATATCTACTGAAGTAAAACGAAATAAAAACGAATATAAAATATTCTTTATTAATAAACTGATAACCGTTGACATTTGGTTCTACAATACAATATTAATATAAATGCAACAACTTTTGAATATGTGCAATACGCTTGCGTGACGTGCTGATCAAAAATTGCCGCTTTTATTGTTGCCAATTGTTACCCGCTTGCTTTTGTGTTATTTTTGTGTATTTTTGAGTTTTATCTGGGTTTATTGTTTTGGTGTTAGTTTTTGTTACCTGTTTTAAATGTTTGTTTTTGTGTTATTGTGCGTTTTTGCTTGGGTATAGTGCTTTAACACTATTTTATATTTTATCTCCCCAGTAATAGAATTTGTTTTAACTTTTTTATTTTTTGTTTTCTTTTCACAAAGTTTTCATATTCAAATATTGTGTCTTTTAATTCGTCCATCTGTGGCTTTCAGCGGTGCAAGAAGTCTGTGAAAGTTGGCATTTTTTGCGCCATCTGCAATAATTGGTTTCACAAGGCATGTTCCGGACTGTCTTCGGTGCATTATTCGCAACTTGCAAATAGTCCTCTGGATTATAACTGTATGGATTGCAGATGTGAAATCAATTTGCAGTCATTACCTTCTAACACCGATCAAAAGGCTGATAAGTTGAATGAAGTTTTACATTTAGCTAGAGACAATTATTCTCTGTCCTCTAAAGTCAGTGAGCTTGACTCTAAGACTCTAAGATTTCGGTTACCAATTCTTTATCTAGCCTGGTAAAAAAAGTTTCTGACTCTTCCTCAAAATCCGAGTTAATCATCTCATAATTATCTAAGCTATCCAACTCGTTATCCCAAGATATCTTTTCCCTCAAAACTCAAAATTCTAGTCTTAGTTCCCTTTCTACATTTTCCAATACCGTCCTCAAATTATTCCAAGAGGAGATTCTAGAAGGAGCGAAAAATTATGCTGCTTGCGTTAAGCGTGACCGCAATCTTGTAGCCTTGAAATCGCTAACTATAAGGAACTAGTCTCTGACATTGTTAGGAAATGTCACCCTGAGGCCAATAATTTCTTAATCAGCAGATTATTCTGCAAAAGACAGCATTTTGTTCTACCCATCCCCGTCTCTTGTTCCTCTTCTATCAATAGAGAAACTACTTATGAATTGGACCAACGTTAACTCCCAATTTAAAGGAATTAACGTTACAAAAGACTTACCCTTATTGGAACGCTTAGCTAAACATTCTGAACATCTTATTCCTGCCCATCATGCTCAACCTATTGTTAGACTCACTCCCCTCAGGCCGGATATTAATATTGATAATCAGGACCTTCGGTTTGCACCCCGGCCAATTATGACTTTCTTTATTTAGCTGTTGGATCTTTTAATTCTAAAACTTTATTCTTCCTGCTGTACCGCCCCCTTACTCTTAACTATCAGTCCAACATTGATCTCATCAATGAACTTCATAATGTCTTTACCCTACCATTTAAACACTTCATCATTATAGGAGACTTTAACAGCCCCTCCATAAATTGGAGTTTCCCCTCAGTGTCTTCTAATGTCTTTGATTCTAGACTTTTGGATTTCTGTGCTATCCATGCCCTTAAACAACATGTTCTCTTCTTAACTCGATATAAATCTGGTTCCAACCCCTCCTGCCTTAATCACGTCTTTTCAAATGAATCTACAGATATCAACTCCATGTCTTACTTACCTCCTCTTAGGAAAAATAATTACCTTTTATTAACCTTTGTAGTTCATCTTCTTTACCCTGTCTCAAACACTTGTGGGCTTAATTTGAAACCCATACCTAATTTCAGGGAAACTAACTTTAGCGGGCTCAGGGATTTCCTATCCATGTTAACTGAGAAAATTTATTTATTAATAGACTCGAAGAAGGCTATTCCTTCTTCAACAAGGTAGTCAATAATGGGGTAAATCTCTTTGTTCCCTTTAGGGTTCCTAAACACACCAAGTCTAGATATCCCAGAGATATTTGTGGATTAATTCACAAACGGAATAAGGCTTTCTATTTGAGGGAAGCCACTAAGCTGCCTTGCTTCCACTATAGTTATTCGTAATGATTGCACTAGACTTATTAGAAGGTATAAAGAAAATCTACTACATATAAACTTTTAAATAAAGTAAAGTCCAACAAAAATCTCTTATTTAAGTTTATTAGGAATAAGCAGGAAGTTAATCATATTTTTCCTCGCCTCAAAGATCAACAAGGTGGGTTGACCTCATGACTTTCTATCTGTAACCTGTTTAAGGAATTTTTCAACTCTGTTTTTTAAACCCCAGTTGACACCCATTCTCTCTCTACCACTGCCTGTCCACATATACAACCTTTATCTCTTTCTAGTCTTCCAGTCTCCAACTGTTTTAGAAACCCTAAGTCCATGTTTTGTGGCGCTAATGGCATATATCCGAAAATTTTGAAAAAATGCGTGGATATTTTTGCCCTCTATCTGACTTATATTTTCAACCTGTTTGTCCAATTTGGTCAATTGCCCTCTATATAGAAGGTTGCCTTTATAAGACCTATCCATAAGTCAGGGTGCAGGTTTAAACCTGATAGTTATAAGCTAATCAGCATCCTTTTTACTCCCAGTATAATTATGAAAAGGTTTATTCGATCCCATTTACTTAATCATCTTATTAAGCTTAACATTATTAATCCTGCCCAACATGGCTTTATGCCTAAAAAATTTTGTCTTACAAATCTTATTACCTACTCCAGTAGCATCACAGAATTGCTAGATAGCCATCAGTCTGTAGATGCCATCTACTTTGATTTTGCTAAGGCATTTGACAAAGTTCCACATAATTTTATTTCTAAGCTTAGGACTGTAAGGATAATATAATCTATTCTAGCTTAGATTGAAGATTTTCTCTCCAATTGTACCTTTAAGGTCCGGGTTGGGTCAGATTCTTCCTCCTTTTATCCTATCTCCTCAGGTGTTCCTCAAGGATCTGTCTTAGGCCCCCTTTTATTTTATTTTTTTATTAATAATTTACCTTCAGTTGTTCACTCTGATATCCTGCTTTACGCTGATGATGTTAAGTTCTGGGGACTAACTCTGAACTACTTCAGAATGACATTTCCAGTATTTTCAATTGGCCGATTTTGAACCAGCTACCGCTCAATAATGCCAAATGTAAGCACATAACTTTTGGACGACCGTTTGGCATTGTTTTCTCTCTACCTCCAAATTCGCAGCCAATTGAATCTGTCAAATCAATTAAGGATCTTGGAGTCATTTTTGACTCTTTTCTTAGATTTACTAAACATCATTCTCTAGTTATTTAAAAGTGTTTCAGACTTATTAAGTTTTTTACAAGGAACATTGGGAATACTCCTCGTAAATGTATACACTTACTTTATATGTTGTACTTGAGACCTTATTTTGAGTATTGTGTTCAAGCTACGGCCCCAATCCTAAAATCTGACACACATAGACTAGAACAGGTTTAGAGGGATGTCACTACAATGCCCGGTGGATTTAAATACATACCCTACTATTAAAGGCTTAAATCACAAAAATTGTTTCCCCTAAGTAATAAGCGTCTTTGGGGTAATATTATCCTGACTTATCAACTTCTCAATTCCGGCTCTTCTTCGTTTTTCTTTACTTTAGCTTAAAACACCTTTAGAGGGCATAACCTTAAACTATCCAAGCCTAGAGCTTTTTCCAGATTGAGAAGTCATCACTGTTACTGTTGAATGAAATATTTAAATTATTATTAATTTTTATTTCAATTATTATTTTTTATATTATTGTACATTTAAACACTTTGACTTTGTTTGAATCTTGTTCTGAGGCGCCCTTTTGTATTTGAATGTATCACGTTGTTAACGTGACTGTGGTTCTGTGAGTATATTGTGTCCTGTATCTTCCTGTTGGTAAACAGTATTGGTATGTAAATTTGAATTATTTTGTAATAATAAATTGCAGAACGATAATTTAGATCACACAAGAGTTTTTTTTTATTGAAATTAGCTGGGAGTGTTGATAATTATCCGTATCAAGTTAAATCAAAGGAAATCAGAGCCGAGATCTCAGTGAGATCTTACAGTTCAATACTTACTGACATTGTAAAAGTTCAACACTGCCAACCGTTGGGGTTTGAAGTTCAAGACTTGCCAATCGTTGCAGTTTGAAGTCAAATACCACTGAAATTGGAGTTTTTCGAAAACTCGACTTGTTATATTGGCGCGGTCAATATATATTTACAAGAATCATCGTTTAATATACCATCAAATCATTGGGGTTTGAACAAATTTGTTTGGCGTAACTTGGTGTTCAGTTCTGCCAAATTTTATCAATCAATTCGTCCAAGACCAACAAAATGCCAAGACGTACATTTTCAAAGGAAGATGACAAACGACAATTGGTAAACACGGTTCGGATGTTGGTCTTCAGAATACCAATGGGGAACCAGTGACAATGGTAGGTTACCCTTCTGATGACCGTTTGTCTGATGTAACGATTGATTGTGTTGATGTCAAGTGTGACAAGCTTGAGAAGTTAAAGAAGTTAGAAAGGGAAATAAACTTATTAAAGCTTGAAATTAGATCGGAGTTGAATGCTAACCAATTTGAAGAAGTTAGCCACAATGATCAAGGTATAGAAATGAGCAATAATGAGTTAATTAGTTCCTTTAAAACTATTGTTAACAGGTTAGATCTTCCTCGTATTGAGGTAAGCAAATTTTACGGTAATCCTGTGGATTACTGGAGGTTTATGAATGAATTCGAGACCTCTATTGAGTGCATGTTGTGCAGCAATAAACAGAAATTAGCTTACCTAATTCACTATTGCGAAGGAGAGTCTAAGGAGGCAATACGTGAATGTATGATGCTTCCTCCTGATAAAGGTCTTTCAATGGCGAAGGACACATTGAAGCAATTGTATGGTAGATCGCACGTAGTGGCGCGGTCAATTTTAGATAAGCTAGTAATCGGTCCTCAACTAGTAGCGAATGCTAGTAGCTTAGTGCCTTTCTCAATACAAATGAAAAATTGTGAGATCAATTTAACTAGAATGGGATGTAAGTCTACCCTTGATTCTATAGGTACTTTAGAACGGGTAGTAATTAGACTCCCAGTGGGCTATAATAGCTGACAATTTGTATCAAGATGATAAGGAACCACTGTTTAAGGACCTTTTACGGTTTGTTTCTGATAATGCAAGGATTATGAATAGTCGATTTGGTGAGATTGCATCGCAAGCAAGTTATACACCAAAAACGACTGAATCAAAGTCTAAAATTGTAAGTAAAGTAGGCTTACATTGCCCATTACAAGACGGAGATCATGGACTTGAGAATTGTGACCAATTTCTTAAGTTGGAACAAACGGATAAAATGGAGATTGTTCGTAGTAACAATTTGTGTTTCTCTTGTCTAGGGAAAGGTCATGCGTCAAATTTATGTAATTACAAGACTGGGTGCAAGGTAGCAGGTTGTAAAGGTTCACATCATTGGCTTTTGCACCCAAGTATTCATCAATCTAACGCTAATGCTGCAGTGTCCACAACTGCAAAGGTATATCTAGGTGTGATACCAGTAAAACTGGTAGGTCCTTTTTCCGTAAAAAATGGATAGGCTTTTCTAGATAATGGATCAGATTGCACTTTGATAAATGGACGTACTGCTGAAACGTTGGGGTTGGAAGGGAGCACAATTGAACTGGAAATAAATACACTAAACGGGGTGTATAATACCTTGTGCAAAAAGGTACAATTAAAGATTGAACCAGTTGCAGGAGAGCTTCCCATTACTATTGATAATGCGTATGCGGTAGACAAGCTTCCTTCAATAAGGACTAATATACCTACTGAAGAAGAGTTACAAAATTGGCCTCATTTATCAAAATTTCAATTGAATCATGGTGGATTTTCTTCAATTGATATATTGATAGGCTGTAATGTGCCTGAGGCGCATTGGGTCCTAGATCAAAGGTTGGGTAAGGGGGAATGAACCTTACGCCATAGAAACCCCTTTGGGTTGGACTATAAGAGGGCCAAGTAGTTGTCTACCTAGAATAGATAAGAATGTATTTTGTTGCCAAACATATCAAGATGTTGTGGAACAAATTCATAAATTGTCTAATAGTGATTTCGGGTATATTAGTGACGACTGTATGAGGTGTATAAGCGATCTAAAGGCGGTTGTTATTGTTGAAGGTACAGTTAGTGAATATAATCCTATTATATTGTTAACCAAAGGATATTACAGAGATTTTAAGAGCATGAAGAAAAAATTCTTTGTGATCAAAGTGCCGAAAAAACCCCCAAAATCCAAGTGTTTAAGGTTAAAAGGAAAACGAAAAGGAGAAAGTTAGATATTTTATTGTTTCTGTCCATAGTTTAACTAGTCCATTTAAATAGTGTTTTATGTGGACAATCATACTTGAAGTAGAAGGTTGTACATTCAAGTTTGTAATTGACAAATATATTTAGCAGCTGTCACTACTTAAAAGTATTGATTGAGTTTGTTTGTTCGTATGTTGCGGTTCTCATGTATGGGTAATCTTCAGGTGTCTAGTGTTCACCATTCCCATTCAAGTCAACCTCAGAATTGTGTGCGTCAATTGTTGTGAACTCATCTTGCCCTAGAAATGTCCGTTTTGAAAAAACTGCGTTTTTTGGCCGGGAGTGTTACTGTTGAATGAAATATTTAAATTATTATTAATTTTTATTTCAATTATTATTTTTATATTATTGTACATTTAAACACTTTGACTTTGTTTGAATCTTGTTCTGAGGCGCCCTTTTGTATTTGAATGTATCACGTTGTTAACGTGACTGTGGTTCTGTGAGTATATTGTGTCCTGTATCTTCCTGTTGGTAAACAGTATTGGTATGTAAATTTGAATTATTTTGTAATAATAAATTGCAGAACGATAATTTAGATCACACAAGAGTTTTTTTTTATTGAAATTAGCTGGGAGTGTTGATAATTATCCGTATCAAGTTAAATCAAAGGAAATCAGAGCCGAGATCTCAGTGAGATCTTACAATCACTTTTCCTATAGAGCAATCACTTCATGGAACAACTTGCCTGCCAACGTAATCCCTGCGTCCTTACTCCCAGCCTTTAAAAAGGCATGTGATAATTATAAGCTTTCCAAGTTTACCTAACCTGACTATTTTACTTTTGCCAATTTCAGTTCAGGTATTCAGGTATATTCACGAGTTATGTAAGAGGAAACTTGTTTATTCATTTTTATTTATTGTTATTTACCCTTTTGATAAATTTGATAAATAGAACCGGAAATCAAAAGGAGTTTTACTCCTACTCAACTTACCTATCAACCTGTAACCTGTAACCTGTAACTTTCAAATTTACATTAATATACATAAGATGATGATGAATTTAATAGTAATATAAAATACAATACACTATTAATAGCAACAACTAAAGTTATATAATAATAATAATAAACACAATGTTAATTATAATAGAAAACAACTTATAGCAAACTGTTCCACGTTATTATAGTCAAATTTCAAATAAATTCCAACTCGACACACAGTCACAAACAACCAAATAACCACAACATGATACAAAATACAAAATAATAAACAAATAAACAAAAATTAACAAGTTAATTTATTGGTGTTTTTAAGCAATAATTTGGATTTAACACAGTCTAATAAAGTTAATGTAATTATTACAGGCCAAAATGTAGACATAATAAAAAGCATGGGAGCTTGATAGCTTTCCACTGAAGTCTCTCATAATAATAAAAGTTTTGAAAAGTAGGGAAAACAGGTACTAGAACTTATTAATAAACGTTACATTGGAGAGTTTAAAAAAGATGAAGAGCGACAAAGCAGGAAGAGTAACGTCCTAGATGATAAAAATTTAATGGTTAAATGCAAAAAGTTATGTTTAGCCTTATTATTTGTAGGGTATACAAAGACGATGGAGTAGTTCAAGTCATCTCCGACAAAATAAAAGCAGTCCCTAAATTTGATTTTTAAGAATCTAGCCAGACAATATTACATGCTGTTACAAATAGTTCATTATCTAAAATATCCTTTGTAAGCCAAGTCTACGTTATATCTAGTAAGTAAGGAGAGGTTGAAAATAAAAACTCTTAAGCCTCAATTAATTTATTATAGAGACTCAAAGCGTTACTGTAGTATACTTTTATTAAGAAGAAAACGGTAGCATTGTGAATAACTAAAGTAAATAAAAGGGGGACGGGGAGATAGGAAACAGTAATAGAAAGAAATAAGTGAGCTTGTTTGTAGATGAGTTTGCTAATTTTAAATTTACTATCTCCCGAATAGCAGCTCGGTATAATATTGATAACCAGTTCCTTATAGTTTAGTAACGTTTCTAACAATAAAATTGCTTTATAATTTGCATTTTAAGCGTAATGCTTATTTTCCTTAAGAATATTTTTTGAGATTGCTTAAATACAGCTTTAGAAGCAAGGGAAGATAAATTAAGGTTATTAACTTAACTTTTAAAAATTAAATTTTTCCGATGGCAAATTGAATAAATTGGCTAACAAGGCAATAATATATTTAGAAGAGTCTGAGACTTGGTGACCAAGTCTGATACTATGTTAATAACATTGTCTAATTTAAACTTAAAATCCTTGACTTTAGTAAAAACATGTTTTTTCTTATTAACCAAATATAAAATGTTTTTGAACTTATGGTTGGTAACAGAAGGCAATTGCCGTATATATATTTTACATTTGAAATTTATGCATTTATAGTTTAGAAAACTATTTGCAAGTTGTAAATAGTAAACCAAAAAAATCCTGAACCCATTTTGTTAAACCAATTACTGCAAAAAACACAAAATATGTTTTATTTTACCGTTGTAAACTACAGATAAAAGAATTTAAGCAAACAATTTTTTAAATTTAAATTGTAAAAACAAAAATAAAACAAAAATAAACAAAACAAATTTATTATTTAGAAAAAGCCAGTAATAACCTTTTAAAGACAAAAGTGTTGCAGCACGACGCTCAAGTGTATAGGTTACAGGTTAGTTTATGAGTTAATTAGCAGTCGAACTCTATTTAATCCTGTAATTAAATGTTATCAGCATTATTATAATAAAAAACAAAAAAAAATGCTTTAAATAAAAATTAAGGTTAAAAAATATATATAAATAATAGTTAATGATACAGATATATTATATGAGTCAAATGGCATAGTAATTAAGAGAAACTGGAAAGAGTATATTAATTATGTAAACGACTAAAGGATTGGATAAATTAATTACTGACAATTTTAGAAAAAAGTTTGTTTTGGGAATTAATAACTCTGTTAGTAAAATAATGTAATTTTAACCTAGTGTTGGCTCTGGGTTTAGCCAGTTTAAGATTATGCTTTTTAAAAGAATTATGGACTATAGTAAAAATAAAGAATTGAGTAATCTTGAAAAAATGAGTTGTTGCATCTATATGAGGTTATCCCGGAGCCGTTCATCATTTTAAGAAAAGCAATCTTTAATAATAAAGCATGTTATTAAAAAATCTGAGAAATTTAGAGACAGCCTTTTGGATCTTATGTAAACTATTTATACCAGATTTGAGAAAGGGAGCAGTAACATGAGTACAATATTCTAGGTGCGGTCTTATATAAAGCATACAAATTAAACAAACGCAGCTGGGGGACATATCACCTAAATTCCTTCCACAAAATTTATTCAATCGATAACACGTGTAAATGGTGTAGTGCCCCATAAAGTTAAATGAGGAATTTTAACCGTTATATAATTAAAAATTATAAAATTTTATGATTATAATTTAGACCAATAAAAATAGTTTCAGTTTGAATATGTCCATTTTTAGTAAGCATGTCGATAAAATCACAACAACTACTAATAAAATAAATGCAGTTTAGCGTAATTACATAGGTCTTTTATAAATAATAGTAGGTACAGTATAGGAGGCTCCTTATAAACTGACATATTGTGTTATAAAGTCAGTAATTTATCTGCATTTGTTAGAAAAAAACGGCACATAAAATAAACTTTTACTTACACATACGTTGTTTTTAATTGCAGGATTGTTTTTTAGAATAAAGAACACAAAATGATTTGATGATATACTAAATTGTTATAAGTTACTAAATACAACAATTTATAAGCAGTAGAAAAGTTATTAAAATTTTTTATTTACCTATGCTAATTATTAAATAAAAAAGTGTTTTTACATATTGTAATGTTTTTTAAATTGGTACATTTTTTTGTATAGTATAACTTTACTATTGTTAAAATTATATTCTTGTTATTTATATTTTAAAAGAGTTTTCTATTTAGCTTTTGTTAATAATACTTATAAATTCTTATTCATTTTTAAATCGTAATGAAAATTGCCATATATTTAAATTTTTACCAGAACTTTATAATCCATGTCATTTAACCACATGTGGGAGACAAAATTGAGTGTATACTTGTGTCTTGTAACACTAAAACACCGGAAAACTTTGACTGGCATTTTTAAATCACAAAACAGCTCATTCTTTTTATGTAATTGATTAGTAAAGTATCTTATTAAATACAAGGTGCATGAATTGTATTAGTTATTTTTATTTTTAATTAAACATAAATAATTTTTTTTCTTGTTTTGCCCAATGAAATTAGTTTGCTAACGTCGGTATGTAGTGGGTAATAGTTGTTATTATTACTCTTTTGATTAATAGGCGACATCTAAAAGTGTGTGATACATATTGACTCATTTATTACATCTTTTTAGAAAAATAATAAAATTTCATAATTTTAAAAATGTATTGGTTTTAAACTTTTTAAGGTATTTTTTCACTCTATTTCTTTGTTTATTATATTTTTTTATATTACTTCTATTTTATTAATTTAACTCGTTTTTAACTAGTTTTTAAAGCTATTATTAGTATTTAAAATACAATATAAACAAGTAAGAAAAAGTTTTGTTCAACTTGGATGCAGACTTTAGGTAAGGCCCGCGTCACGCTACACGTCCATTGGAGTGTTATTCATCCTTTTCTCTTTTCTTCTTTTTTAAAGACTATTGCAGTGTTTTTGCATTGTAATGGGCATTTGTTTTATTATTATTATTTTTTATAATTATAATTTGTGCTCGTTTTCTATAATTGTTAACTTCCACTATCTACCTTGATTTTATCTTAATTTCAAATACTTTTTTCTGTAGCTAATCCCCCTTTACCTCACCATCCATTTCATATTTCCCCCCGAATCTTACTGATATCATCGATAATTTGAACCGAGGATCAAAAGGAGTTTTACTCCTACTCAACTCGTGTATTAACCTGTAACCTGTAACCTGTAACTAACTACCTTGATTTTATCTTAATTTCAAATATTTTTTCTGTGACTAATCCTCCTTTACCTTACCATCCATTTCATATCCCCCCCTGAAAAATTGAAACAATTTGAGAACTAAGTAAAAAAAGCGTTTTGGCCTACTCAACTCGTGTACAATCCTGAATGCTGAAAAATGCCTGTACACCAACATGCAATGTGCTATATTTTGATAGTGATACTTAAATACGTACGATACTAATATTTACATATATTGTTGTAAAAATAATATAAAACAATTTTGCATGTTTAATAATATTAATAATAATAATAAATTAATATTTTAAAAACCCTTATATACTTTAAATGTTTTAAATTATATTATTTGTTACTAATATAAACATATGAGCAATTTTGAATTATTTAAAGTGACATTAACATTTTTTTGTTTATTGAAAGGAAGTTATGAACAATTTATTTTGTACTTAATTTTTTACGTTTTTGGATAATTTAACACTAAATAAAATAAAATGGATCGCTATGTAGTTATTAAACAATTAGGAGACGGAACATATGGTTCAGTGTTACTTGCTACAACCGTGGAAACTAAAGAAAAAGTTGCAATTAAAAAGTATTATTTTTATAATTAATATTTTTAGAATGAAAAAAAAATTTTATACATGGGATGAATGTTTAAATTTACGTGAAATTAAAGTACGCTTATAAATATTTTATTTTTAGTCATTAAGTAAAATAGTTCATCCTAATATAATCAAACTTAGAGAAGTGGTACGCGAAAACAATTGTTTATTTATGATTTTTGAAGCAATGGAAGGAAATTTATATGAATTATTAAAATCAAGGTAACTATGTAATTCTAATAAAGTTGGATTGTTTGAATAAAATAGCAAATTAACAAAATAATGTTTAGTAAATATTAAAACATTAAGTTAAATAAAATTTATTTTTTATTTTTTATTATATACTTGTGTTTATTTTTAATTACTTTTAGAACAAAACTGTTTCAAGAATTTACTGTGGCTAATATAATCTACCAAGTTTTAAATGGGCTTTCTTTTATGCACAAACAAGGTATATTCTAATATGTTTTTGCTTTTTAATTTGTTTTTTTTAATTATGTAATGTTTTAATTTAATGTTATGTCAAAAAAAATTAATTGTAATAATTATTTAATAAATTCAAACAGTAAGCATTTGTTACATTTGTAATTAACATTTAAAATTATTTAAATTGTAGTTTATAAATGTTTTTGTGTATTTATTAAAACGTTAAGTTTTATTTAATATTAATTTATATGTACAATACAGCAAATTAGGTTTTTAGTGGTTATTATTTAATCGTAAACAATGATTACGAATGCTATATTTAATTTTGTTATAAAATAGATTGTTTTTTAAATATTTTGTAAAGGAAATGTTTTTAATAATTAAAAAAACTGTTTTTTATAATTTTAAATTTATAATACTAATAATAATAATAATTATTATTACTATTACAAAACCTTTTTACTTTAAAATACGCATGGGGCAGCAAGAAAACAGCAAAACAACAACAAAGCCCCTTAGTTTTAAAGTAACATGGAGTGACAAAAAGATTTTATGTGTTTCAACATTTTTTGTTTTTGAACAATTAAGCCGTAAATTACCATAAGCATTTTTCCAAAAATTTGTTCTGTTTATTAAAAAATACTATGTGCATATTTTATGTTTTCACATTAGTTAAATTTTTGGCATCGAAGATTAAGCTTCTTTTCAGTTTTTACTCAACTCTGTTATCTAAATGGTTCTATCACTTTTTTATTGTCATTTGTTGAAATAGCGTCCTCTTGTTGTTTCTATAGCAACATAAAGTTTTTACAGAGGCCAGGTTGCTAACTTCTTGCTTAAATCCTCCTCCTTTACCCAAACTTAGAACTGGCTAGATTGGTTTATTTCTGATTTTCTTTAAGCGGAGTTTGTTTTAGTATAAGTTAATATTTATATAATAAATGCGCAATGTTTTGTTTTTAAAATCAATGTGTTTGTAAACCAGATAAACATTATTTAGCGTGTTAACATTAAATAAAAGTTTATGTGTTTATAAATGGATTAATTAATATTGTTTTTATTATTTTAGCTACGAGAGCAAACTTAGGTTAGATATAAAGACAAACACTTTTTTCACAAATTTTTAATAAATAAAATTTTTATAAATATTGTACACAATGTATTATTATTTTTTATTTTCTATGTACATATATAATGTGCAAAAAATTAAAATGGCATTGGCAATAGATAAATTATTAAACAAAATTATGTATAATTAAAACGATTTTTATATGTAATTGACAAATTAATGTTCAATTTAGTAAAGCATGAAATTTAAATAATACATACAGTACAATTATAATTAAAATACAGTTTATAATGTAAAATATTTAACATTTTTATTTATATTTTTGAAATATAATAATTTGCATTTTGCATATATATATATATATATATATATATATATATGCTTAAAAACGTAATTATTTTAATTTATTTATTTATATTATAATTATTGTTTTTACTATTTTAAACGTGAGTTTTTTGTATAATTGAATTAATTAGAAATTAAATTTTTTCAAATTATACAAACAATTTAAGAAACATACGTTGTTTATTAATAGTTTTTCAAGGAGTTTTATAAGATTTATCAGATTTACTTGAATAATAAATCCACTTAGTTTTAGTTAACCGGAAGTACTGTGCAGTTGTTTCATCTTTATTTGGAATAATCATATATTATTTACTCTGCTAGTTTTTATTTACAAATGTATTATTATTAAAGATTTAATATAGAAACACCATTTAAGAATAAAAAGATTTTCAAAATTAAATTTAACATTTAAAATTGTAGTTATGCAAATTTAGTAAATATTAACACTACAAATAAAACACCTGTAATTAATCAATGTTAATTATGAAAAATTTTAAATATGAACGTATATTTACGAGCAAATTAGTTTTTTTTATTTTTATTTTGACATGTTTTTTAAAAAATCATATAATTAAATGTTATGTTTGTTTGTTCGTTGTACTAGGTTTTTTCCATAGAGATATGAAACCAGAAAATTTACTATGTAATGGTCCGGGTGTTGTAAAAATAGCTGATTTTGGTCTTGCTCGTAAAATTCGTTCTCAACCACCTTACACAGACTATGTGTCTACTAGATGGTAAGTCAATATTATGAAAGTTACTGTGATGTTAATACAATTTAAAAGTTATATAATTGATTGTTAGTTATTTTTAAAGGTTTTTTATTTTAAATGTTTTATTGGAAACATTTTGCAAAACAAAATGAGAGTTATTATATATATATATATATATATATATATATATATATATATATATATATATATATATATATATATATATATATAATGTATATATATATATGTATATAATGTATAAATTATGTAAGAATAGGGTAATGTCGTTAGAATTATACTCTAGTGAGTAAACGTTTGAGTTTACTAAATGCGTATTGTTAATAATTATTGTGTTTAAATGCTATGTGCAATATATTTTGTAAATTCAAAAATTCAAAAAATAACATTCTAGGTATAGAGCACCCGAAGTTTTGTTAAGATCAACAAACTATAATTCACCGGTGGATTTATTTGCCGTAGGATGTATAATGGCAGAATTGTACAATTTTCGTCCCCTGTTTCCGGGTACTTCAGAAATCGATATGATTTTTAAAATTTGTTCTGTATTAGGGACACCAAATAGGGTAAGTTTGAAAATTTTAAATAATTGGGTTTACGTTAAATATACAAAATACGCACTTTTTTGTACAAAAAATTATTAAAAATTAAAATTTAATTTTACAAATGTAGGAATTTATTTAGTTATAAAAAAATTTAATTAAACAGTTTAAATTTAAATTTTGTTTTAAGTTGTTCTAAAAAATGTTCCAAAATTGCAGGTTTTGTAGTTTGGAGTCTAATTAATTAAAAGACTATTTTTAAAAAGAACAGTTTTTAAAAAGCAATATGAAAAAAAATTTGTCAAAATGCATTTTTGTGTAAATTGAACGTGTTGCTTGTTGGTGAAATAACTTCAACTAAACTAACCAAATTACAATTAAAAGAAATAATTATGCAATTTTTTATACTTTTATTCTACAATCACTTGGATACATTATCTAGACCGATTGGTTTGAAGGATATCAATTGTCAGCTGCAATGAATTTCAGATTTCCTCAATGTTCCGCTACGCCCTTGCATACTCTTATTCCCAATGCCAACAAATATGGTCTGGAATTGATGGTGCGCTTAATATCTTGGAATCCAAAACACAGACCCACCGCTAGTGAGGTATAATGCAATTAATCATTCCATGTATTTATTTTATAAACTACATTAAATTCAAATACACCAAATGTATAGAAATGTATTAAAAAATGTTTTTTTATATTTTTAATTGACATATATATGATTTTCAAACATTTACTACAGGCATTAAAACACAAGTATTTTAAAAATGTTATCGAAGCAACAAAACAGGCTGATAAAAACGTAAACAGTGTTAACAACCCGGAATCCAATCAATCGTATTGCCAGAATGAACCAGTAAAAAGTGAATCAAAAATTGCTAACATTGAAGAACAAGTGAAAGTTCCAAATTCTAGTCAAGGCGAAAATTTTGTAATCAATGAAAAATCAAAACAGTCAAGTGCCAAAATTGTTAGTAATGAAGACAGTCAACCGAAAAAACACAGTAAAAATTTTAATACAACAATTATAAAACTATTTCTACTTATTATTTTATATTAATAGATTTTTTATTTGAGGTTTAGCAAAGTATATATATATATATATATATATATATATATATATATATATATATACTGCTTTAAATGTTTCATGGGAAACATTTTTCAGCAGTGGACATTTAAGCAAAGTCGAACGTGGGCCCGTATTTTAGTGCCGGTGGTGGGATTCGAACTCATTCCCATCTAGGTCCAAATCGAGCACTGGGTACATTATATATACATGTATATATATGCATATATATATATATACATATGCATATAATTTTTGTTTTAGCAAATTGTACTGAAAATGTATTAACGACACTTGAAAAACCTATGGATAATTCTTTTGCAACATTAAAAGATAAAAAAGAAAGCATATCCGAAATCGATGCACACGGTGACAAATCTATAAACGATTCTACTTGGATTAGTAACCTGACAAATGCTTATAGAAAAAGTTACAACAAATCGGAATTATCCAATGCAATGAAGGTTGGTTTAGTCAACTTTGAATTATTTTTACAACTTAATGTATAAATTAAATAAGCAACTACTTGGCTAGTTTTAAAACGGATTAATAATGAAAATGCAAAAAAAGTTTAAATTAGTTTGTACAACTTATTAAATAACAAATAAATAAATACAATTTTTTTAATTTTTAAAATTATTATTAATTATGACAAGATTGATAAAAATGATATATACTTGTCAAGGTAATTGGATATTTGGATAAAAGTTTATATATTTAAATATTTTATATTTTAATAGTAATTTTGTTTTGTGAAGTGCTATATATATACATATTTTTAGTAATGCAAATTGCCTAGTAAAAAGGTTTACAACTTACCAATGAATTAAGACATGATATTTGGATGCTAATGATTTTGAGGATTTGAGTAATGCTCATAAAGTTTCAGTTTCTAATGATAGTGATATTCCTGACTGTTCCCCTCCACTCGGTGCATCCTAAACTAGGTGCCCATATTCATCTAGACCAATAACAGCAGGGGCCGAGTTCACAGCGGTATAACTGGGTTCCTACTTCAGCTGTTGGCTAAGAGAGATAACCCTGACAGAATATCAGGCGGCTTCGTCAATCTTTGCATACAGTGTCGACGTCACAAGGAAGCGAAGAAACTTCATTATTCTTCCTCATTTGTTACGTTTATCAAGCCACCGAAGTAGATCGTTTTATATGCCGTATAGATATGAAAAGTAATGAAGCGGTGACCACATCATCAACCAAAATGAATGAATGAAGCGATTAATAATTTTTGTACAATTACTTAAAATTACCTTAAAAAGCGCATAATAAATTTAATTGAATCGTATCATATGGGATATTGAAACTGTGGAGTATGCCGAGACTTATATGGTTAAAGTCATAGTGAGAGGTATTATTCATTTGTTTGTTAGTGATAGTAACTTTCAGTATTTAAGGTTATTTGGAAATTGGCATTAATCAGATTTACTACAAACAATAAATTTACGGTTTGTTTTAACCAACTATTGATTAGTGCATAAGAGTTGGTTCTGAGACCAAAAAGGGAATGGATTTAAATTTGTGTGAGATTGGTTGGTACAAACCGAACCGGTATAGGATTTGAAAATTCTAATATCACCTTTAAAACCCCATCATAATTACTTAATTAAAATATACATACAATAGAATTTTACTATAATTGTCAATTCAATGAAATTCTACAACTATGCAATTACTGAATAAAATGTTTTCCCTACCTTTTTCTATTTGGATAATCAATTTTGACTAATTGGTTTTTTAAGGAGTGAACAGATTGTTGGTTTAGTTGTACTTTACCTAGTTGATCAATTTTTATATTACAGTATCAGTTTCCAACAAAACAAATACTTTTGAACCATTTTTAATGCAAACGTTTTGTAGAATTATTATTATTGTTACAAAACCCTTTTGCTTCAAATAGAAGCATGGAACAATAAGATCACAATTACAGCAACAAAAAAACAACAATGTTCCTTAATTCAAAATGAACACGAAACAACAAAATTTTTTAATGTATTCAAACATTTTGCCGAGCGTTTTGTTTGATCCCATGAAACATTCATTTCAATTAGATTTCCTCGAATGGTTTTTAGCCAAGTTTTCTGTGGTCTACCAACATTTATTTTACCATCTTCAATTGTCCATTCCAAAACCGTATTTGCTGGTCTTTTGGACAGTAAACGTAGAGTTTGACCAAGTAATTTTTTTGTCTAATTATAATGATGTCATGTAGTGAAGGAGAGTCAGTTCTTCTCATAATCTCATTATTTGAAATGTGATCGAGCCAGGTAATTTTTAAAATACATCTAAGATACCGGCGATGAAAAACATCCATTATCTTATTAATTTTGTCTGTTTTACTCCCATGTAATGCCGTAGGAATGATTATTGATGCTTACAAATGGAGTTTTGTGTTCAGGCGGATAGAAGAACATGATCATATTGATTTGAGTCTATGAAAAACTGACATTGCATTTCCAAGTCTGACTTTAACATCAATTTCGTTTTTTCCGTCTTTGCCAATGATGCTTAAGAGAAATATAAAAGAATCAACAGTATCAATATTTTATCCACTGGTTTTGATGGAAAAATAATCATTAAACATTGCGTATAACACTTTCATTTCTGAACAGTTAATCCGTAAGCCAACACGAGAATAAATATAACTGAGACATATTGTCATATTTTGCATCATATTTTGCATCTGCGATTTAATCTACATGTTACATTGACGATCTTATGTTTTCTACTTAATCTATATATAGTTATTTGTATAAAGTTGGATGCAACAATTTTAGTTAAGTTACAAAGTTTTATTTTCCATTTTTCAGTATCCAAATTTTAGGCCATTATCTGAAATGTAACACATTTTTAGGGTAGTTGAATATCTGTAATTAAATATAAATTAAAACAAATGTATCTTAAACTACTTTTCTTAAAATTGTCGATTTTGTAAGACAATGCTGGAAAAAAACAAGGCACGTTGGTTTTACAATAACAACAGTTAATACGTTTTACCGGGGTGATCTGCGGTACAGCACTCAGCTTGGGCATAGGTACGAACCCCACTACCGGCACCAAATACTGGCCAACATTCGGCTTCGCCAAAATATCCACTGTTGAAAAATGTTTTCTGTAAAACATTTAGAGTAGTAAAAATAAATCATTTGAAAAAACGTCGCATGTGTCAAGGTGATATATTGTTACAGCGTTTGAGTTGGACGTAGATGAGCATTGCTAAAATGTCTACCTGCTAACCAATGTTTTTCGTAAAACATCTAAACAATAAATATTAAGTGTTATGTTAGACGATTAAAAAGATTATTTTATTAAAATTTATTGTTTTCATTTAAATATATGTAAGGAGCCAACGCAAACTGACAATAACAAATCTGAATATCGGCATTGGCCAACAGTTGGCCTTAATGATTCTCTTGACGTTGAACTGGATAAATTTCTTGACTCAAAGGCAGTGTTGAAGAACGTGTTACAGGTAAAACCGTTTGAAGAAATCTACATATAATTGTGTGTATTTTGTAACCATTTCTTAAAAATTAGTGTTTCAAAATTGTGTTTACACTTTTAAATATTAATTAAAATACAACTTTTTAAAAATTAATTTCTTTAATTTTAGCAGTTATTTCTTATTATTAATTTAATCTAACCTTCAGTTGAAACTAAATAATTAATAAATAAAGTTTACAAATTTATTATTTTATGAATTTGGTATCAGTGTGCGCCGTTGAAATAAATAGACAACAAATCATTATCTTTAAAAACTAATGCATAAATGTAAAGTGACATTTTTATTTATTAAATATATTAAAATTCTTATTTTACTTTTAATATAAAATAAGAAAAAGTCAGTTATCCAGAAATGAATAAATTAAAATTTTTTGCTAATTTGATTTAAAACCTTTTGACAGTTTATTTAATTAAAAATGGAAAAGAATAAATAATAGGGTTTTAAAAAGTACTATTTTAAAAATAATATCGTTTAATTATATCCAATTCTATTGCACATACAAATATTATAGTCTCTTTAAATTATTTTCAAATACTAACAACATTTAGAGTATATAATATTGTTTTGCTATTTCGTATTTAACAAGTTACAATTCTCTAAACTTTTTGTGAAATCAATTTTTGGATTTTATTTTTTATTGCATTGCGTATTTAAACTATTAAAATTATATTGTTGCCACTGTTGAAAATAAAATTGTCTGATAGAAACCGAATGAAAATTGGCTTGAGTCGAATGCCAATCTAAAACCATCGTCATTCAGTTCGTTCGATGTTTTCAAATCGAAGGACTCGGTTTTGTCAAATTCTTCAACTAAGTTCGGTTTAGGCTACGATGGGCAAAACCGATTCAACGCAAAAATACAAGCAAATGCGTTCAATTTGGGTGCCAATCGCAAACGTGAATCAATCGATATTGACAAGTTGCTTGAGTAAGTTGAAAATGAACCTGAGTAATGTTTGGAAAAGTAATCATTTCTAACAACTGTTGCTTCCATGTAGCGCTTCCTGGACTAGGTGCATCCATAAATCTAGATAAATACAACAGGGGCCGAGCGCACACGTGGGCTTTCGTTCCGGTGAATAGGTGCAAATATACACCAAGGGTAGTTAAAATGTATTTCAAGGTATACGTAGGCTATACGTAGCAGTTGGGCTAAGAGTGATAACCCCAACGAAAAATCGGGCGGTTTCATTAATTTTCTTAAACAGTGACAATGTCACAAACATGCCATTATCAATTAAGTGGCTTCATTATATTTCTACGTTTGTTATATTTATCAAGAAATAAGAGTCAGTCGTTTAATATATATATATATATATATATATATATATATATATCAACATATGAACTAAAATGAATAAATAAATGAATTTGTTGTAACTGTCTTGTAATGGCTCATTGCTTAGTGTTCTGGTTTTGGACTAATGAATATAAGTTCAATTCCTTCAGTATTGTCTCTTGTTTGAGTCTGGGAGACTTAATAGATGTATAGACGTAAAATTATATTTACAGATAGGTTTTATTTAAAATTATTTATTCCAACGTTTTCTTACAGTGGAATAATTAATGACAAATTCAATTAATGATGTCGAATGTTTTTATGTATGGGTATCATAATTGTACATTTTTAATAATTTATCCTATTGTTTCTTTAATGTCAACATACATCTCACAAAAAAAGTACAGTTGCGCAGTCTACCCTACAAACCCTCCTCATTTCTCAATACGCGTATTAAACCGGTTAAGACAAAGTTAAAAGATTGATTAATAATAAGCATAGTTACACAGCTTTATTAAATTAATCCATATTAAACTTAATAGTGAGACTGTGACATCGTTTTATTCCAGTTCACTTGCAAACACAAAAAAACTTGCAGCATCAAACCAAAAAGAAAGAGCATACCTAGTCGATCGTCAGACAAATATTCCTACTGCTGCTTCGTTTTACAAAGCCAAAGCGCGTTACTTTCCTGGGCAATCGAGTTTGATCAAGAAGGAATTGGGATTGAACGGACAACTTGTATTGCGGATTGACTGTCCAAAAGAAAATGTGCATGTCGATTCGCAACAAAGTTTGGGAAATTCATTTTATTCCGATTTAAGTAATGAATTTACTTTGATTTAATGTTCTTAATTAAAACGAACTATATATATATATGCTGCGATGACAGAAATGGTAAAATTAAAACTGTTTGGCTATGGGTTTGAGTACGACTTCTGGTACTAAATATGAGTTATCTTTTGGTTTTGATAAACATTTACTTGCTGAAAAATAATTCTCGTAATGGGATGCTAATGACCCTGAGGATTTGAGTAATGCTTATAAAGTCTCAATTTCCAATGATGGTGATATTCCTGATTGTTAGTCCTCCACGTGGTGCATCCTGGACTAGGTGCCCCTAGGGATATAGACTAATAACAGCAGGGTCCGAGTGCACAGCGGTATAACTGGGCTTCAGCTACGGCGGGTGGGTGCGAACATACACTCAGGATACTTAAAAGGTATCTAAAGGTATACGTATATCATATGTAGTCCTTGGGCTAAGAAAGATAATCCTGACAAAAAATCAGGCGGCCTCGTCAATTTTTGCGAACAGTGGCGACGTCACAAGGATGCCGTCTACCAGCCAAGAAACTTTGTTATTCTTCTACGTTTGTGTTACGCTTATCAAGCCATCGAAATCGATCGTTTGCTATGTCGTATAAATATGGGGAATAATGAAGAGGTGACGCCACGTCACCAACCAAAATGAATGAAATTCTCGTAATACATTCGAGCTGTAAAAGCCCTATACAATGCTTGAGGCGAAACACCTTTCAGCTACTCAGTCACATGTACCACCCGTCATAATTTTCTATATACTTCGTTGAAGTAATTAATAAATAGAAGTAAACTTAACTTTCTATCGTATAATAAACCAAATCAATTATGAAAAAAGATAAGTTAAATTTGTTGGCTTATAATTAAAATATTGGTGTATTATTTTGGCACAACTAAGATTTAACCGAATTTAAAAAAGAACCAAAGTTATTGGTCAATGATTTTATGTCACCCAATCCACAAATGTTCTCCAAACCCAAAATGACGTTTAATCCAATGAACAATTTGAGTGCAAAAAATGATACTGGACTAATTACAAAGCCAATAGTACGCCTACCTCCACACTATACACGTCAAGCAGAATTTGGAAAAAGTAATTATTTAACTATACAATTTAATGATTTTAACATGTAAATTTACATATAACAATATTGGTAGAAAGTGATTTTCTTCCTAGTATAATTTTCTATCAATACCGTTATCTGTAGATGTGCCTTATGCAATTGAGTAGTGTTGGAAAATTTAATCTTCTATACATCATTGATTTTAGCAGCTGCTTGTGCATCCACTGTAATTAATTTAGCTGTATTGGCAAAGATGGTAGTTGGAGTATGGAGTTAGCAATCGCACCTTTTTAAAGTAATATGCATGTATCTGCCCAAATAACAGGAAAATATGTGTAGAAATTGTGCAAAATGGGAACGTTTACCTATCGCGCAATATCCTTCCAAGAATGAAAAGAGGCGAACGAAGCATTTGATCTGGTTGTTTCAATAGTCGAAAACTACCTAATTGTGTTATTATGAAAAATGTGCAATTTATACAGATAATTTATTCGTTTAATTTTTTTGGTTTGATTAAAATAATAGATTTTCGATTGAAAAATAGTCATTTGGAATCGAATATTGACAAAACTGGAATTCATTCGGTTGGGTTAGGAGAACACAATGTATCGACCACAATCAGTCCAAGAATTCGACAATACACGACATCTCGTACAGACTGGACTACGAAGTAGGTAGTACATTGACATTCTTGTATAGGCTGTGTAGTAGCTATCTAGAAATAGATAAAATTGGATGCCTAGTTTGATATTATCATAATTTCAAAACCTTTTTGTTTTAAAATAATCATGGGGCAACAACGCAACAGTTATAGCAAAAAACAACAACAAAGTCCCATAATTCAAAAGGAACATAGAGCAACAAAATGATTCCATATATTTGAACATTTTGCCAAAATGTTTGTTTGATCCTCCATGAGACATTCATTTCAATTAGATCTTCCCGAATGACTCTTATCTAAGTTTTTTGTGGTCTACCCCAAACCTTTCCTTTGCCATCATTAATTGCCTATTCGAAAACCCTTTTTGCTGGTCTTACAGGCGGTAAACGTAGAAATTTTCCAAGTATTTTTTTGTGTAATCAATGATTGAGCTTTTATTTAACTCTGTCATTTGAATTTTGTTATCACTTCCTTGCTGTTGCTTGCCCAAATTGCATCTTCGTATTGTTTCTGGATGCTAATGATCCTGAGGATTGGGATGCTAATGATCCTGAGGATTTGGGATGCTAATGATCCTGAGGATTTGAGTAATGCTTATAAAGTCTCAATTTCCAATGATGGTGATATTCCTGACTGTTAGTCCTCCACGTGGTGCATCCTGGACTAGGTGCCCCTAGGCATCTAGACTAATAACAGCAGGGTCTGAGTGCACAGCGGTATAACTGGGCTTCCGCTACGGCGGGTGGGTGCGAACATACACCCAGGATACTTAAAAGGTATCTAAAGGTATACGTATACCATATGTAGCCCTTGGGCTAAGGGAGATAACCCTGACAAAAAATCAGGCGGCCTCGTCAATCTTTGCGAACAGTGGCGACGTCACAAGGATGCCGTCTACCAGCCAAGAAACTTTGTTATTCTTCCACGTTTGTCTACGCTTGTCAAGCCATCGCAATCGATCGTTCTATATGTCGTATAAATATGGGAAATAATGAAGAGGTGATCAATGTTTTACAAAGGTCAGATTGCCCAAACCCCCCTCTTTTATCCAGAATGGAACTGGCTAGGTTGGTTAATTTCTAATCTCTACAGTGGGGTTCCAATTCTAAACACAATTACAATTTAAGAAATAATACCTATGTTGACATTTTATTGATAGTTGTATAATATACCGTATATAAAACAATGTTAAAGTAGTAGATTAAAATAATTACATTTAACAAAAAATAAAATTATAAAGAAATTGGATTTTAGATTTACTCTACTTGGTGATAGTACCAATTTTCTATTAATTGTAAAATTTTAACGATAATCCACCTTTTTCCATGCAAAAAATCGTATTTACAACACTTTCAAAGGAATAATGTGACGGCTTTACTGTTCACAAAAATTGACATAGCTACCTGGTTTTTTTGTTAGCTTTAACACTTTTAACCCATTGATTATATATGGTCTAGCAATCCTTTTGAATACCTTATTCAAGTAGCCTGTACTTTTCAGACAAAGTGGAAACCCACATATAGTACTATGCACTCAGTTTCCACGTGATGCATCCTGGACTAGGTGCCCATAGGCATCTAGACTAATAACAGCAGGGACCGAGTGCAAAGCAGTATAATTGGGCTTTTACTGGATTTTCGCTCAGTGAATGGGTGCTAGCATTCACCCAAGATGCTTAAAAGGTATCTATTTACTATATGTAGCTGTTTAGGCTTGTGGATCTGTCGACTGGCACCAATTCCAAGTTATTATTAATGGAGAGGTGGCTCTGCCACCAATTAATTTTGTTGTATTATGTTTAGTAACATTGGGTGTTCTTCGATGTGGAGATACACAAAGTTAGCAGTATTGGAACTCATTCATTCACTTTAGTTGGTAACTTCGATAACTTGATAGAAGAATAACGAAGTATCTTGGCTGGTAGACGACATCCTTGTGACGTCGCCACCGTTCGCAAAGATTGACGAGGTCGTTTGATTTTTCTGTCAGGGTTATATCCCTTAGCCCAAGGGGTACATATGGTATACATATACTTTAAGATACCTTGTAAGTACCCTGGGTGTATGCTTGCACCCAAAGCAATAGCCCAGTTATACCACTGTGCAGTCGGTCCCTGCTTTTATTAGTCTAGATGCCTTTCAGCACCTGGTCCACGATGCACAACGTGGAGTACGAAGTCATCGGGATCTAAAGACTATGTAAAATGTTCAGATATTTTTTGCTTTCTAAGACAAGATAATAATGTGATTAATAAATTGACAAACGAAGGAATAAGTAAATTGTATCGATACTTTGATCTTTCAGATATTTGAAGTCGTGATGATGATGATGAATTGTTTTCGTGACTATGTCCACCTGTGTAACAATTCCCGCACAATGAGAACTTATCCTTTTCGTAGCTGTTGCATTGAAACTACCGGTCTCGGACAACTAGTCGTATACTTGGTTATTTTACAATGTTTACAATCTTATTATGGATGGATGACAATAACTATAAATAATGTATTTATTTGTTTTCTTTTTCTGTAATTTTATTTTATCAAATTAATTAGTCGCTTTGTTTACAAAAAGTGGATTACAATAATCACTACAACTATCTATAGGATTTTAGAATTTGATCGGTGTAATTTTAGTTTGATTTTACAAATAAAAAATCTATTTTATTAATCGTATATATATGTATATACATATATATTAGTAGTTAAAATGCTTTTAAATATCAGTTACATGCTGATTCGAAAATTGATTTTAGTTACTAACTCTAATTGGGTACTGTTAAATAAATTACTTTTTGACCAAAAATTTCGTTTTCCCTAAATACTATTATTAACATAATTACTGGCTTTGATACTTGAGAAGTAACTTTTACAACATAAAAATAGGCGCAATTGTAAAATGCACACATATTATTATATTATATTATACAAAACCCTTTTGCTTTAGAAATAAGCATGGGGCGATAAGACAACAATTACAGCAAAAAACAACAACAAAGTCTCGTTGGCATTGAAGATTTTGCAAATCGAAGATTAATTTTCCTTTCGGCTTTCACTCAACTCTGTCATCCAGATACGTGCGATCATTTTTTTTGCCGTTGTTTGCCGAAATGGCGTTCGCTTATTGTTTCCGTAGCAGTATAATTTTTTTAGAGACCAGGTTAACCTTGGGCTCAAACCTTCCTCCTTTATCCTGGCTTGGAACTGGCTTAAAAAGAAAGATTCGCTTCCTTCTGGACTCGTAGAAAAATAGAAAACATTACAGCTCTTTCAAATACAATAAAAAATGTTGTGTGTCTATTGATATACTTCACTCAATTGTACCAGGGTGATAGAAATGATAAAACGATAAACTTTAAATCTCACTGTAGGTACTAAATAAAGGTTTTTGTTTAACTTGTTTACATGTTCACTTTTGCTGAAAAATGTTTCCCGTAAAATATTCAAGTAGTAAAAACCAAAATAACAATAATTTGTATCGCATCTAACAAAAACAAACCCACATCCCAATTAAATAAGTCAAAATCCATTTATATATATATATATATATATATAATTTAATAAACAGAACTATAAAACCATCGTTACATATAAAAAATAAGCAAGAAGCATGTAACCTAAAACAAGCAATGAATAACATCAAAACGATATAAATAAAATTAGGAATATTATACACAAAAAGTGGCAATTATATACAAAACATCAATTGTGAATTTAAGATACACTCATGTGACCGTGGACACGAAGGCGGTAGATGCACGTATATTTGGGATGACCGTGGTTGCTAAGTACCACAAATTCAACCAGTTGAACAGGTGTTTTGTAATTCTAAAAAATTAAAGATTCTAATGTAATTCTTATCATTCCAACAAATTAACAGGTACGAAATGCAGGACATGACAACAATCCTAAGACCAAAACGTATATTACTCAAGAGACAGGGTTGATCCATAATGTATCTATCTTTCATAAAGCTTCATTCTGATTGGTTAATTAATTTATTGATCTTGTGTAATTGTAGTAACAAATACCTTTTAAGTATTCTGGCATCTATTCAAGTCCAGTTTTATCACTAAGTTCTTAATCTCTAGTACATTTAAATGAACGAGGATTGGAGAATACCACCGTCATAGGAAATTGAGATATTATAAGTAATACCCAAAAATGTTGGCATTATTGTGACCCAACTCGATACAAGACATGTATGGCAACTTAAACACAACAAAATTTGGTAACAGAGCCACCTCTTCATCAATTTCAAGTTTGATCCTATACAGGAGGCGATCTCCTTTAGGGTTGATGCCGGTTGACGAAATCACAAGTCTAATCGGTTACATATGGTAAATGGATATATAGAGATACCTTTATTAGGCACTCATTCACTGAGTAAAAATCCAATGAAAGCCCAGCAGTTATACAGCTGTGCACTCGGTCCCTGCTGTTATTAGTTTAGATGCCTATAGGCACCTATTCGAGGATGCACCATGCACCCATGCGCTGTTGCGGAAACCCAGTAATACCGCTGTGCACTCGGATCCTGTTGTTATTAGTTTAGATTCCTGTGGGTATCTAGTACAGAATGTACTACGTGGAGGAGGAACAGTCACTAATATCACCATCATTGGAAATTCAGATATTATAAGCATTACTTAAATCCTCATGATAATTAACATCCTGACAATGTAAAATACGTAATAAAAATTTGGACGAACTTACGCCAATCAGAAACGTCTGAATGGATTTCCCTGTTACATCATATTCAAATCTACCTACAGTAACTCCGTTTTCGTCGTCTTCAGAAGCGAGAACCTAAAATAAAAATTAGAATAAATCCGAATAAAATACCCACAAAATTAAGTTAACTTTTAATTAATTAGATTAAGGTATTAATCATTCATTTCATTTTGGTTGGTGACGTGGTCACCTCTTTATTATTTCCCATCTTTATACGACATGTAGAACGATCGATTTCGATGGCTTGACAAGCGTAGATAAACGTGGAAGAATAACAAAGTTTCTTGGCTGGTAGACGGCATCCTTGTGACGTCGCCACTGTTCGCAAAGATTGACGAGGCCGCCTGATTTTTTGTCAGGGTTATCTCCCTTAGCCCAAGGGCTACATATGGTATACGTATACCTTTAGATACCTTTTAAGTATCCTGGGTGTATGTTCGCACCCACCCGCCGTAGCGGTAGCCCAGTTATACCGCTGTGCACTCGGACCCTGCTGTTATTAGTCTAGATGCCTAGGGGCACCTAGTCCAGGATGCACCACGTGGAGGACTAACAGTCAGGGAATATCACCATCATTGGAAATTGAGACTTTATAAGCATTACTCAAATCCTCAGGATCATTAGCATCCCAAGGTATTAATAATCATAAGGATTTTAGTAATACTTATCAAGTCTCAGTTTCTAATAATGGTGACATTCCTGGCTGTTATCTCCATGTGGTGCATCTTGTACTAAGTGCACCGAAACAGCTAAGTTGATACAGCAAGAACTGATTGTACAGTCTACACCCAATACTTAAAATATATGTACATAGCCGTTGGGTTAAAGGAGATAATCATAACGAGGTCGCCTTGTTAATCTTTATAAACAATGGGGCCATCACAATGATGCTGTCTATCTGCCATAAATCTTTGTTATTCTCTTACCTTTGCTACACTTATAAAACAATTGGAGTCAATCGTTTGATACACTGTACAAATATAGAAGTAATAAGAAAGTAACCGCATTACCCACCAATAATAATAAATAATAAAAATAAATTAAAAATGCACATCGAATTATAAATTCTCGTTTTCAAACAATTATTCTTGTATTTCAGTTATCAATAACTCAACTACAATAAAAATAAAACCATGGAGCATAATCTGACAAATGGTCCGGCGCGCCAAACTAATTAGACATCCTGATGATATTAAGATTTAATTGTACACTTACAATGTTTTCCCACAAACCCGAATAATATCAATGAAAGCGTTCGATTAGAACACAAAATAATACTTAAACAAAATTGACTTATAAAGAATAACAATTAAGATGATGACAAGTACATGTTAATGGAGCAAACACTAAAATAAAAATAAATCCTGCCCTCAAAATAAACACAAGTTGTAGGCGTGTAATGAACCCACCTTGATCAAAAATTCTTTTGGTGCAGAATCAAGTCGGCCATTGGGAGATAAACTTTGGGACATGTGTTCCAGGGTCACTCCGCTTAGAACGACTGGAGCTAATAGCCGAATGACTGCCTGACCTTTGCTACCGTGAAAAGGCCAACATTCTCCCGGATTGGATCCCGGTTGAATGATAGTGCTGTTGGTAATAAATAATGACAAACAATCAATTATGATATCACCGGTTACAGGGATAATCTTATGGTTAAGTGCAACAACAACAACAAACGTTAGTAGTAAAGCCACATAATGATTAATTCCAAGGTCGTATAGCATTTTGAATAATCCCTTTCCATTGTTCAAGGTTTTCGGACGCGCATAGAGATATGTCAGTCCATCGACTTAGCTATTGTTTGCAAGATAAAGTCCCAAACAGCATCCATCCAAGTATGTTTCTAACTACTTTTCCTCTTCTTCTAATCGGTAATTGGACAAGCTAGGGTTACTATACGTGAGATTGCATCAGGATTTCTACGAAGAACGTGTCCAAACCAGCGCAATCTTCGTTGTTGCGATGCCAATGAAGAAAGATCGTGAAATTGGAGGTTATCTCGAATTTGACGGTTGCTGATCTTTTCCGTCCAATCCCTTGATACGGAGGATGCAAAATGGGTGTTGTGCCAAATGTATCTGAGACATCTTGCTTCAAATTTGTCATGCTTCATGATCTCTAATCATGTAAAAGTCCAGGTTTCAGCTGCATGCAGAAGTACTGTGCGAACCAATAAAGAGAACATTTTCATCTGTGTTTAAGTTGATGATTTTTCGCCTCCATAGTGGATTGGCAAGTTTTCCAGACGCAGCAGCAGTTCAACAAATTCACCGATTTACTTCATTAAAAGAACCACCGTCAGAAGTAATCGAAGAACCCAAATACGTAAATTTCTTTACATTGGGGAGCACAACATCATTTAATATATTCTTTGCATCAGGGTTTAGTGCATCGCATTTCGAGTACACACAACAAAGAAACCACAATGTGAAATTGGAACAACATTTGTTTTGTGCAAATGGACATTAGGCATTGCCTACGTTTAATGCTACAAATCTAATATCTAAACTGCATTAAAAAAATTTAGAATTGTAAGAGTTTGGTTATCCAATTTAGCGGAATAATCAATTCCTAAAAATAAGACCTATACTCTACCACAAATGCTTTGCTGTATCGTACTAATTTATATTCTAGCCCTCAATTGTCAATTATTATTATTTAGTATCACCTGCAATTTGGAAAACAGACCAGAATAACTTATTTGTAAACAAACATTAATTTCTAGTTCTCACATTGATTATAATCCTAAATCTATATTAAATGTGCAGCTCTTGTAGAATGTCAAAATACGCCTTCCGTTTAAACCATCAACAACATAGTTGGTGACAGAGCTACTTCTTCCAAGTTCACATGGCATTATGAACTCCTATGCGATGAGGTTGCAGGATGCGAATTAAACTTGGGGGATAAATTAGGTTTCTTGGTTAGAGGACAGATTCCTTGCAACGACAGCAGTATTCACAGGAATTAACAAGGCGATCCTTTCCGAGGGAATTGGACGCTTAACGTCGGTTGACGGAACGACAAATCTAATTGGCTACACATAGTAAATGGACATTTTGAGATACATTTTAGGCATCTTAGGTGTCAGTCAGTGGTAGTCCAGTAAAATCCCAGTTATACCACTGTGCATTCGGTCCCTGCTATTAGTTTAGATTCCTTAATCACTTGGTACAGGATGCACCTCGTAGAGGAGGAACAGCTAAAAATATTACAATCACAGGAATTTAAAACGTTCTAAACATTACTCAAATCAAACTTGTATAATTTTAAAGAAATATAGCAAAGATTATATCCTTCACATCATTAAATCAATAATCATGCAACGTCGTTTATCAAATACACAGCGCTGTAAAAAGAACCATGAAAACCCTTATAAATAAACAAACTTGTTTAATCGTTCTAAAACTTCACAATAAATTAACCACAAACAATGGAACACAAAAGGGTCACATTTTAACACTAATCACATAAACTCGTTTTACTACAATCTTACCGAGGCGAATTACTCAAACGTGCCAACGGCATACCAAAAACGCTAAATAACGAGGCTCCTTCAGTGTAGGTTTTCGTGCACCGCGTGCCTACAATTGAACCACCAGCCGATTCCAAGGCGAAATCAACCAAACCAGTGCGGTCAGATGCAAACTTGTCCAAAGCTTCGTCGATTAAGCGTTTCAAAGCCGCTTCACTGCCAAAGACAGTCGACGCATCGTGCTTGGAACGATAGTCTGCCAAATATGTTTTCACGTGGCTTTCAACAATGTCTGACACAATTTGTTTCAATTTATCCACTAAAGTTGGATCAGTCAGTTGTAAGTTTCCAACGTGCTCGACAATCAGTTTGACGGTTTTTTCTTCAATTTGCTTTGATAAATAGGCGAAGGTAGAGTTGACATGTGCAGTGATGTTTTGATAATAGGCATCTAAAGAAAGTTGATCTATATCTTTGGCATTTCCCAGTTGACGTTTGATAGAATTTAGCGAATTTTCGTACGATATTTTGAATTGATCGAAGTCCAACCAATTGACCGATAAACGATTCAATTGATCCTGCAAATTTGCAATTTGATTTTGTAGATTTTTGTAAGGTAGCGATTGATTGTCGTCCCTGTTGTTTAATTGTGCCTTTAATCTGAGTAGCTTTATATATATATATATATATATATATATATATATGATTAAGGTTTCTGTTACTAAACTATATATGCATATATATATCCTGAGGATTTGAATAATGCTTATGGTCTCAATTTCTAATAATGGTAATATTCCTGACTGTTCGTCCTCCACGTGGTGCATCCTGGACTAGATGCCCCTAGTCATCTAGACTAATAACAGCAGGACCGAGTGCACAGCGGTATAAATGGGGTTCCGCTACGATGGGTGGGTACGAACATACACCCAGGATATTTTAAAGGTATCTTAAGGTATAAGTATGCCATATGTAGCCGTTAGGCAGTCTCATCACAATCATTAGCTAAGTTTTATGTACATTGAGATTGAAATAATTAATCAGTGTAAAACAAAGGTACACAGCAAAGAAATAACCAAAAAACATAAATTACACTGAAAACTAAAACCGCGCCAAGACGAAAGTAATGCAACAATAACGTTTACATTCGAAATTTCAATGTCTGACAACAATTGAAACCAAATCATTCATTCTATTCACATCAGCACATACATTGACACACAGACAAACACACAAAACAGCACAACAAATTTGAAACCATTTCGAATTAAAACTGTTTAGCGTTTCTCAAGTCTAATATTGTCGAAGTTATTTTCATTGTCTAGCCATCATTGAAACCTAATGTCATTGTGAGAATTTTTACCAGTAAGTTTATAAAAACCCTCAGTTTCATTGGTGTATGAAAATCATGACAAGTTAACGTAAAAAAGTTATATTTGGAGTATTAAAATATGAAAAACTAATCACTTACAAAACGGTAAAAGACCCTGTTAATTGAAAATATAATCAATTTCGTACATGCAATATAACATTTGTACTCAAAATATTATAATTGTCATCAAATCAAATACTTTAGTAAAAACATTACATACATACATCTTGCTATCTTACTGTTGTCAGACAATGTGTTTATTGGGCGGCAGTTGAGATAAAGTTTAATTAAATCATTTGTAGAACAATACAGCGCCCACGCTGTTAAACGTTCATCGAAGAGCACAAAATAATCAAATACTACTACCAGTACAAAATACAGATCTTCAATTAATTATATACATACTGAAAAACGCTTTCGATAAAACATTCAAGTCAATTACAGTTTTAGGTTATTTAAACACAAGCATCACAAGTACGTACACTTTCCATTGAGCAACATAACCAATAGCAACCTACTTCATTCTCAATTTCCTTCAACCTCAATTCCATCTGATCGCGAATACCTTCTATCAGAATTTTCAGCGAATGAAGAACGTCGGTATTTTGAGTTGCACCAACCCTCAATTCAGCCAGATCATTGAGTACATTCGTATGTGCCAACTGCCACTGATTCCACAATGTCCGGTTGGCCCGGTCCAATAGTTGACTCAAAAAGTCTTCGTTCAGCGAATGACTGTCGAAATCGCTGCTTTTGACAGCGGCTTGAACTTGTTGATAATTCGACTGAAATTGATTCCATTGAGCCACTTGAATGGCCAATTTTTGGGTCAGTTCGACCAGCTGCGTGTTCAAATTGGCCGTTTCGTGCAAATGCTTTTTGCTGTTGGCAGTCAAACGATCTTCGGTCGACTGGAGCGATCTGTAAAAAATGAAGAATAATGAACAATGCTTGGGCTTTTTTATAAATCAGCATTGGACAAATGCTGATGCAACTTTGCTTGTCATAAGTCAAACACACATGAAAGGAAAAGAAAATGGGGTCAAAGTGTACCATTATTATAACAATCACACACACACACACAGAGAAATGTTATCCATAGTTGTCTCCATCGTACGTATTTTTATAAGTAGTAGTAAAAATGTGTTCATGTACCAAAAATAAATAAAAACTCAATGGAGTAATAGTAATTATTATTGTAATAACAAGAAGAAGAAGGGTCCGGGTGCACAGTATAACTGGGCTTCCGCTACGGCGAGTGGGTGCAAACGCCCACGCAGGATACTTAAGGTATCTAAAAGATTTATACGTATACCATGTAAGCGCTTGGGCTAAGGAATAACCCTGACAAAAGAAATCAGGCGGCCTCGTCAATCTTTGCGAACAGTGGCGACGTCACAAGGATGCCGTCTACCAGCCAGAAACTTTGTTATTCTTCCACGTTTGTCTACACTTCATCCAAACTACATCGAAGTCGATCTGCATGTCGTATAAATATGGGGAAATGTGGTATTACGTCTGTAGCAAATGAATGAAGAAGAAGAATGATGATCTAGACGTTATGTTGAAGTGATAGAGGACCACACTAACTCGGCAAATCGTATTGAAGGAGCTGCGCTGTCATCTACCAAGTCTTTGCTGAAAAAAGCATGTGTTCCATATAATTGTACATCAAGTTTTTCGCTTTGAAGATCGTGCATAGCAAAAATTAAAATTCTATTCGGATTTCGCCAAACCTTGTCATCTGAATGATGCTGTTTCCATATCTTTGTTTTGGTTTAGTGAAATTCGTTCATGGTAGTTGGTGACATAGTCCATTAATTCTATATTTGTACGGCATATTAAACAATCGATTTCGATGATTTGACAAGCGTAACAAACGCATCTTTGTGACAGTGCCCCTATTTGCAAAAATTGACGAACCGTCTGATTTTTTGTTTCTTTAGTAATACTTTATACCAAAGCAAGGTTTCTAATCATGCTTTCAAACCCGTCCCCTTTCTCAACCGGACAAGAGAGCGGTTACGGTAGAGTTCTACTTGCCATAACTGTTTTTTACTGTTTGAATTTTAGAACAAATTAGATTTGCAACATCTTGCTCCCTTACTACTACAAGACATGTTTATTGGATGGCAGTTGAAATAGAGCTTAATTAAATGAATCATTTGCAACACAAATACATCATCAACAAAATGCTATAATGAATGACGTAGCAATACAGATCACTTGAATATAATAGAAAATATTAATATGCCACTCTCAATTAAAGATTAACTTATTCAATCAAATTATAGATATTTAACGTTTCATTGATTATCGTCATTTGACTATTTCATCAACTGTGTCAATAACTTTGTTGTTTTGCACAGGTATATCGAACACGACTATAAAGACAAGTAAATTTCTTGGTGCAAAACAAATGGGAATTATTTTGTGATGGTGCTTGTAAAACATTACATCACAAAAACAAAAACTGAAGCTATAACACTTAAAAACAGAAAAAAGTGAATAGTTTTTTTGTGTACATCAATAAAATAAAAGAAACATTGCTAAAAAAACTTACAGAGTTAATAAATCCAAACGTCTGTTATTGTAACAAGTTCATGGCAAATTGGTTCAAAACATCACTCGTGTGTTTTCTGTTCGTATCTGTACATTATATACTTATATATATATATATATATATATATATGTGTTAGGACGACGCGATCGATAATTGACTCAACGGACCAATCATAATAAAGTCCGGTGTGGGACGAACAGCCAGTGGAGTGGATAACAAGCCCACTCCTATATATACGTTATGTATAATTGGTAATATTTGATTCTGGTCTAAACGTGTTTTGACTTCTTGTTTTAAACAGGTTAGCAAGTCAAGTATTCAGACAATAAGTAGCTCAGTTGAACACTAATCTGCCCAATACCAGGATAATATATATATATAAATGATAAAACCAACCAAGGTAAAAAGAATTTTAAAATATTGGTCAATCTTCTGACAAGTGTGAGTCACGTTGGTGGCTCTTCTATTAAAAAGGGGATTGTTTGACCTTGAAAATGTATATAACGGAAAAATCAATATTTACACAGCACTATACGATTCGTATTTCGTCATCGTGCAAATTTGGTCACACTTTTTTGAAACTTTTCCATCCCTAACTTACGAGTGATCAGACACTCACAACAGGTTATCTAACTCTTATTGGTTCCTTTTTTCGCAACGTTTGGTTGGTTTTATAATCTATCATATACAATCTAATTCTGGTCAACTTATTTATGTTGACAATCTTCGCACAATTCGCACACTTTGAAGCATTTAACATCTGACAAGATTTTAACTCCGTGGGCAATCAACGTATGTAATGTGTTTACTGACAAGTGTAAACTGTTAAAAAAGTACACTACGAAAGATGACAATGCACACTATTACTATATTACTACAAATAATCCGTAGGTAAAAACGGCTATTAAATAGCCTTTAACAATTTCTTTTTAAGGTGCATTACTACGCGACAGTAAATTTGTCATGCTAGAGTGTGAAGCCCCATTTGCTAAAATTATGTCAGCGATGAGATTTGAATGCGACGACAATCCTAGTGTCTGAACCATTCGGCCAACAAGAAAAAAACATGTTACTTCTACTTGCCCGATTGATTCATTCGTTCTATGGGCTGCACGAACCAATCCCACCAACGAGTACTCAATTCGCCAAATTTAACTCCAGCTGTGTAAAGCGGTGAAGTAAGCCAACGAACAAAGAGACACTTCGAACGCCATTTAACAGAACTCCAATAGTGGTCGTTGGGTGGTCGCAATTCATTTAGAAGTAAAGTGCATTGATTGTCACTTACCGAAATAAAATTTAAATTGTGCCATCTTCCATCGTCATCTTCTGTAACAATTAAGAATAACATCAAAATAGTTATCAGAAAGAGAGAAAAAAAACAATACCAACTGGCTTAGAATTCGAGAATATAGCCAATTATATATATATATATATATATTTACTACTTTAAATATTATACAGGAAACATTTTTCAGCAGTGAACATTTTAGCGAAGCCAAACGTGGACCCACATTTAATGGGCCGGTGGTGAAATTCGAACCCATGCCCACTCAGGTTCGAATCGAGCGCTGTAGCGCTAAACCACCCCGTAACTTCGACAAGGACTATGAAACAGTTAAACCCAGTGACCTCTGCTAATTTTGCATTACCAATAAGGATTTTCCGTTGTAAGTAATTTCGGACAGTTAAAATTGCAATATTAAACCATTCACTTGTCTATTTTTTAATCGTTATTGCTTGAAATGCTTTATAGGAAATATCTTTCAGCAAATGGGCATTTTAGAAAAGACGAACGGTGGCGAGGATCGAACACTACCGAAGTTCATGTCGAGCACTGTACCGCTAGATCGCCTCGGCACTTTTAAAATAAAGTGGGGAAAAACACAACGTATCCTGCATCCTTTTCCACTAAACAGACCAAAACTTCATGTTATTTTTTTCATTCATTTTGGTTGGTGACGTGGCGTCACCTCTTCATTATTCCCCATATTTATACGACATAGAAATGATCGAGTTCGATGGCTTGATAAGCGTAACACAAACATAGAAGAATAACAAAAGTTTCATGGCTGGTAGACAGTATCCTTGTGACGTCGCCACTGTTCACAAATTGACGAGGCCGCCTGATTTTTTGTCAGGGTTATCTCCCCTTAGCCCAAGGACTACACTGGAAATATACGTATACCTTTAGATACCTTTTAAGAAAAATTGTCATAGATTGTATGTTCGCACCACACCGTAGCAGAAGCCCAGTTATACCGCTGTGCACTCGGACCCTGCTGCTATTAGTCTGGATCCCTAGAGGCACCTAGTCCAGGATGCACCACGTGGAGGACTAACAGTCCGGGAATATCACCATCTGGAAATTGAGACGTTATAAAGCATTACTCAAATCCTCGGGGTCATTAGCATCAAGAACACATCCTAGAACACGCACAATTAATTTCTATAAATCATCCTGTAAGCAATACAACAAAACTGACCAGAATAACTATTAATTTATACAAATTATCAAAGTATATTTTCAATTGTACACGTACCAACCGAAATAAAAACAAATGCCAACAACATCAACAAAGGAATTAGCAAGCATAAGCCGAGTAACCAAGAGCATAAGTTTCTATCAGGTGAACGTTCATGATCCACACTAAAAATATATGAAACACATTGAATAGTGCGTGTTTAGAGGTATATGTACAATGTTTGTATATGTAAATAAAATTTTTATTTAGAAAAATAAACGTACTGTAGTGTAAAACATTAACACAAAAAACGCATTTTTATACACAATAAATTCATGTTCATATAAACACGTCCATTTAACTTATACTAATTAAAATTATTGTGTTAAAAATAATATTTAAATTATAAATAGTAAATTGGGTTTTAAACAATAAAAATTAAAATGAACACATTAAAAAGTAAAACATAAAAGTAATATTTTTAGAAATGGAAGTTAGTGGATAGTCGATGGCTTCAAATCTTACTACTACGCCTACACTGAAATACGAACTCTTGTCCAAAGTTTAGCTACGTATTTAACTGCCGGAACATTTTTTTATTTCGTTGGTGATGTAGTTACTTCTTCACCATTTCTATATTTGTATAGCATATCAAACGACCGGATTCAATAAATTAATAATCGTAACAAACGTAAAAGAGTGACAGCATTTCCTGGCTAGCAGACGGTATTCTTATGACGGCGCTACTATTTGTCCAGATTGACGAGAATATGGTATATGTAGACCTTTTTTAGTACCCATCGACTGAAGCACAAACCCAGTTATACTATTGTGCACTCGGTCACTGCTGCGTTAGCCTAGATGCGTAAGTGCACATATTCCAGGATGCACCACGTGAAACCAACAGTCAGGAACATCGTCACAATTGGAAATTAAAACTTTATAAGCATTTCTAAAATCCTCACAATTATTAGTATCCTAAACATCATGCATTCAGTAATGGTTATTTCATCTACTCTATGACTCAAGCTAAAGCATCTATCTGCACTACTAGTAATAGTGCTATCATAATTTTAATACTTGGCCAGATACTGATAATACTGCGAAGGATGCATTCACATTGATACATGTAAACAAACCTCAAATGTATTTCAGCTAAACTATTCAATAGGCTGTCGATGTATGTTCACCATCGACGAAAACATACCCCAAATGAACCCGTTTTTTAAAAGTTTTATCATTCATCAAAGTCGACGAATTGTTGCTATTGCTCGAATCTGCGTAGGTCAAAAATGACGCGCACCGACGAATAACCGATTGGCCAACCGAGACAACAAAGTGAAATCCATTCTTGCACAAATGACCCAAAATGCACGCCATGGCAAATAGAAAAGCGAACATTTGGACAACACATTGATAGAATTGGTTGGAAATCGATCGTTTGAACTTGTCAAAATATTGTGTAAATGTAAAACTGGAACCCGACGATCGTGATGATGAGGTCGACGACGATGGGGCTGATACAGACGACTTGTTGGTATGATTGAATTTTGAATTCGAATTGGATTGTCGTTTCGAAGCATTGCGCCTAGTTGTCGAATGTCCAGTGTCATGATCTTCCGTATCACTAACCACAAATTCGGTATGTTTGTTGTTAGAAGGTGCTATTTTTTCCAAACCTTGAACATCAAAAAATAGTAATTGTTAGGACGACGCGATCGATAAGTGACTCATCCGACGAATCATAATGAAGTTGGATTGTGTGACAGACAGCCAATAGACTGGATAACAAGCCCATTCCTATATATGTTATGTGTCATTGGTAATATTTCATTCCGGTATAGAACCTTGTGTTGTGTTCTTGTCTTGAACCCTATGACTAGTCGGTTAGCAAGCCGAAGTATTCAGATAATAAGTAGCTCATTTGAGCGCTAATCCATCCAACACCCAAGCATAACAATAACTAGTACCACTGGGTTTCTTGAACAAGACGTCAATTGTAAAAAACCAAAATCTTACGACTGCTACATTCATGAAACTAAAAAGAATTAATTTTGTCAGTCAATTCATAATTAAACACTTGTCAAAATGAAATCGAAAGTGATTCGGTTGAAATAAAACGACTATTAACTTTACCACAATTATTTTGCAATTAATCGCTTTCAAAGACATTTATAACAGCTATTTAACTCGAAAATACCACAGAAACTTACACCACCGGCACTAAATAAAGATAATCGTCCACGGCATAGCTAAATGTGTATACGAGCTAAAAATTAATTCATTGTGGTTGGTGACGTAGCAACCTCTTCATTATTTCTATGTTTGTACGGTATATAAAACGATCAATTTCGATGACCTGGTAAGCGTAACAAATGCAGAAGAATAACGAAGTTTCTTGGCTAGTAGACGGCAACCTTTTGATAGCGCGCCACTGTTCACAAAGATTGACAAGGCCTAACGGCTACATATGGCACATGTATTACTTAAGATACCCTTTAAGTATCCCGAGTATATGCTTGCACTCACCCGCCGGAGCGAAAGCCGTGCATTTAGCGCTGCCTGTTGGCACCTAGTCCAGGATGCACCACGTGATGGAGGAACAGTCAGAAATATTGCCATCATTAGAAATTGAGACCTTATAAGCATTACTCAAATTCTCAGGATCATTAGCATCCCAAGTTCAAAAACATTTCCAGATCAGAAACAATCATGATTTGCTCAATGTACTGCTTTAGGGATAAATGAACTCAAACTAAGCCAATTTAATCTAAACACCTACCAGCCACAACTTCCCAAAATGTCTCTCTGGTATAGCATGTTTCCTGTCAACCACTGAAGCAATAAATATCAAATACAAATATAATTATCAGCAAGTCAATGTAAAAAAATTAAAAATACCTTATATGTTTAAAATGAAAAACCCTGCTTATAAATTTATTTGGATGCTAATGATCCTGAAGATTTGAGTAATGCTTATAAAGTCTCAATTTCTAATGATAGCGATATTCCTGACTGTCCATACTCCACGTGGTGCATCCTGGACTAAGTGATGAGAGGCATCAAGACTAATAACAGCAGGGACCGAATTTACAGTTGTATCACAGGAGTTCCACTTTGGCCGATGGATGCAAGCAGTCAGGGTAGCTAAAAGGTGTATTACTGTATACGTACACCATATGTAGCCCTTGGGCTAAGGGAGATAACTCTGACAGAAAAATCAAACGACCTCGTCAATTTTTGCGGACAGTGGTGACGTCACAAGGACACCGTCTACCAGCCAAGAAACGTCGTTATTCTTCTACGTTTATCATGCTTATCAAGCAATCAAAGTTGATCGTTTTATATGCCGTGCAAATATGGGAAATAATCAAGAAGTGATCACGTCATCAACCAAAATGAGATGAAATGAAATGAAAATGTCATGTTAGTTGGAAATAGAAAGATATGATCAATTGTTAAAAAGTAGAACGTTAAAAGTTCAAGTCACTTACCAAATATGTTATGCGCAAACCAACCATTAGAACTACCAAACGAAGTAACACTCAGACTGAAAAATACGAAAATAGTTCAACACATATAGAAACCAAAAAGAGAACTCCTATTACAAAATAGTAAAATAACTTTCCTAGCATTGAATTGCACTTCTATTGTACCATCACTAATAATAATAATAATTATTATTATTATTACTATTATCATTACTATTGTAATTCATGACATAATTATCTCTTCATTATTTCTATATTCGTACAGCACATCACACAATCAACTCAAGTGGTTTCATAAATGTAACAAACGTAGAGGAATAACAATATTTCTTGACATGCTTGTAACAGTACCACTGTTCACAAAAAGTTCTAATGTTTGACAACATTAACTCCCTCAGCCCAACGGCTACATATGGTCTACGTATACCCTAATAAACCTTTTAACTACCTTGACTGTATGCTTGCATCCACCGGCCAAAGTAGAACTCCGATTATACCGCTGTACACCCGGTCCCAAATCCATAATAGTGAGTCCAGGATGCACCACAGAGAGGTACAAAAACGAGATTATTTATTACCATTACTGTAAATTGAAACTTTATAAGCATTACACAAATCCTCAGTTTTCAATAAAAATGAAAATATGTATCAACTATCTTCTCTCAACGACGACCTTGTACCTCTTGCAATCTGCCACACCAATCAACAAATATTCCACTCACCCGTTTCGATTTGCATTTTGATCCAATCCACATAATTTGAAAAATCGCGACAATAAAGTCTGAGGTCTCGCAGTCGAACGTCTACAGTTGTGATTGTTCTTCGCTAAAGAATTTTTGCCATTCTGATTCATCGTAATGACATTCATAGATTCGACATTGGATTTGGGAAAGTACGTGTATATATAAGTGGATGTTGACGATAGACAAGAAGAATTGTTATTCTTTTGTATGTTGGAATTTGTAGCATCACAGTTACCAATTGAAGACGTGTGTGAAATGCGTTCGCGAACAAAATTTTTCATTGGTTTGTCGTCCACTGCCAGAGTATGATCCAATGAATGAAGGTCATGCTTTGTGGAATTAATGTCAGTCAAATATGGAGCATCGCTGTTTGAAGCTTCGACCGTTGTTGAAAATAAGCTCTAAATTATTATGATATAGATTAAATTTTTGAAAGAATGATTAGACATTGAATTTATTATTATATGCGCAACTGATTAAAAAACTTCACCTGAATATCTTAGGGATTTGTGTTGCAATTTCCAAAAATATTGATATTCCTGATCGTCACCTCCATTTGATGCACCCAAGCACAGTTTCGGCTGCTGAATGTATAGATCCAGGATACTTAAAATGTATCATACAGTATACGTCTACTATATATAGCCGTTGGGTTAAAGGGTATAACCTTGACAAAAAATCAGGCGGCGTTGTCAATCTTTGATAAGTGGCGCTGTCACAAGGATTCCGTCTACCAGCCAAGAAATGTCGTTATCCTTCTACGTTTGTCACGCTTATCAAACCATGGAAGTCGATCGTCTTATATACCGTATAAATATGGAAAATAATGAAGAGGTCATTATTTTCCAGACTGTCACGTCACGTCAATCTTTACGAACGGTTTCGCCATCACAAAAATGCTTTGTCACTCTCAAATTTAAAGTGTTTCCCTGTTTTAAAAGAACAAATAATAGCTCTCTAGTGCTACTCTTCTATTACTTTTTGTTCAGAATAGATTGCACATGCAATAATTAAAAATAAAAATAATCTCACTGTAGTTGTAGGAATTTGCATAGATCGGCGATTAGACATTCTACGTTTGGTCTGAGACCTCAAAACACGTGAAGAATTAGAAACATTGGAATCGGTAGATAAACTATCAATCGATCTAAAATAAAAATAAAAATAAATAATTTGTACATCGAGACAATAATAAATTACCTGTTCGTTATATCAAAACAATCATCATCAACATTGGGAATGGATTCTGCTCCATATGGTTCGAGTCTCGCTTTGGGAAACTTGGCTATTGAACTTTCTTTTTTCTCACCCATTCCTTCTAAGTCGCCAGCTTGGTCTTGAGTATTAAATTTTGCTTTATAAAATGAACAAGAATAAAAATATTGTAAATAGAAACGCTATTTATAAATGGAAAATCATTTGTTATTTTGTATAAATACAGTAAAAAATATTTAATTGCTTTATAACGTTTAAGAAAACCAAAATCAATAAATACATATTCATTAATCGATTCATTCCACATGACTAAAATCATTACTATTATTATTATTATTTATTTCCAAAGCTACAGGCAGCAAGATTGTTCCACATAATCGTACATCAAATTTGAAGGATTGGAATTCTATTCGGATTTTGATAAAGCTCATCATTTTGCTAGTTTAATAAAATAGTGTTTCTTTAACAGCATTAATTTTTTACAAATGTCAGGTTGTTAACCTTGCACTCAAACCCTCCCTTCTCAATTGGACTTCAGACCTATTATTTATTTATTTTCTATATTTTAAACAAGTGTACATTGTCTGTTAATACAAATTAGTTATTATTCTTCGCCTAATTTCGACCAGAAATAATTCAATTTGGTCAGTCCCAAGCTTGGATAAAGGAGGAAGGTTTGAGCGCAAGGTTAGCAACCTGACCTCTGTAAAAAAATTTATACTGCTACGGAAACAATACAAGAGAACGCCATTCCGGCAAACAACGACACAAGAAGTGATCGCACGTATCTGGATGACAGTTACACAGATAACAAGTTTGAGTGAAAGCCGAAAGGGAGCTCAATCTTCGATTTGCAGAATTTTCAATGCCAACGAGACTTTGTTGTTGTTTTTTGCTGTAACTGTTATCTTATTGACCCATGCTTATTTTTAAAGCAAAAGGGTTTTGTATAATATATAATAATAATAATTACTATTATTATTAAAATTATATTATTATATAGCATCACTACATAATATTGTAAAAATTTGTAATTGACAAAAAATGTTAGCTGTTTGAACAAATACCTAGGGATTATAGTGATTCTGAGGATTTCAGTAATGCTATAAAGAGGTAGAACTTGGCTTTCGCTTCGGTGGATGGATACAAGCATACATTCAGGGTACTTAAAAAGCATCCTAAGGTATACGACGTATACTGTATGTCGTTGAGCTAAGGAAGACAACGCTGACAAAAATCTGGCGACCTCGTCAATATTTGCAAATAGTGGAACCGTCAAAAGGATGCCGTCTACCAGCCAAGAAACTTCGTTATTCTTCTACGTATGTCGTGCTTATAAAGCCATCAAAATTGATCGTTTAATATGCCGTACAAATATAGAAATAATGAAGACGTGACTACATCAGCAACCACAATGAATGAACAAACTTAGATACATGAAACCTTAAACAGGACCTCCTAATTGCAGACAACTGTAATTAATAATATGTATGTGTATAATTTTAGCATTAAATGGCTCGAAAAACCGTAATTCAGATTTTTTTAATAGGTAAATCAAACCATACAAAAATGACAAATCAATAAATTCATAAAAACGTTTCGTTCACAATTTTCGAAACGCCACAATTCAATTGACACTTACTCGAATAGGCTAATGGCAATCGAGACATGTCTGGAGTACGCCAATCCAAACCTAAACGATCACTGCGATAACTTCCACTAAAAATAACGCCAGATTGTAAACACGTATCAATAGTGTAAGGATTCAAAAAAAAAACGAAATGTCACAATTACAAAACCCTTGCTCGCTCTAAAATACATGGCTTTCACTCAATATCATCGCCATAATCGTACTTTCACTTTATTGCTGTTCTTTACCAAAATGAGCACTTTTCAAAAAGGTCAAGCTGTTAACCTAGCGCTCTAGACCTCCATCAACTGGAATTGGGAGTAAGGCATATGCCGGAATAAAAATAAAGCTTAATACTAAATGTTACCTATCAACAATACAACAACAAAAAAGTTGGTAGCAGAGTCACCTCTTCATTAACTTATTTGGCAGTGTCCAAATAGACAGTTATACGAATTCATTTGTTGTATATTGGCTCAAAATAGTTTTTATTTCCAACTATTTTACACAAATAGAACATTTTTCATCAACTGGACACTTTAGCAAAGCCCTGAACGGGAAGTTACATTTACTGTCTGTAGTTAAACTCAATCCCAAGCCCAACCATTCCCGAGTCTAGAACTAGCCACCTCTTTCATTCCCCCGACATAAACAATAACGTAAAAATAGCCATGTTTTCATGGTAAAGCTGCAAGTCCCAAATATACATTGCTCAAAATGTAAAATGCGATTTGTGCAACGAATCAGTCAACAACTAAATGTATTTAAAAAAGTAAAATTCACAATTGTTTAAACCATAGACAATAATAGAGAGTTTTAGCCAAATTCGTGTTGAATAGAACTAAACACATGCACAAAAAAATAAATAACTTTTTGTGCACATGAAATGAGTTTAAATGTATAAACATTCAATTACTACTATTACCAACAAAAACTAAATCACTTACCTATCGGCATACGTGAAGCCAGTGCGTTCTGATCTGCATATATATATATATATATATATATGATTACATTGATATTTAATACCTCGGTAGAGATCCATTGAATAGATAAAAACACTCTCATTATCTGTTTTTTATTATTACAAAAATCTTTCCTTCCAAAAATCACGTGGTAACAAAAATATACTTCAAATTTATGGAAACGGAGATCCTGCACATTAAAGATCGAACTTTCTATCGGTTTTTACTCGTTATCAAAAACAGAATTGTACTTCAAACGACCTTGAGACCGACTGCACTAGTTATTTCCACCATTAGACATCAAGCACAAAGAACAATACAAACGACAAGTACAAAATAAACTATAACCAATAATTTCTGATAATCAATGCATGCGAATGTAATAAATACATGTGAGTACTGCGAACATTATATATATATATATATATATATATATAATGTTTAGATAAATAAAATACATGGGTTGAAAAATGCACTACTTTGCTAGATATGTTAGAACCTTGATTCCAGATTAATAAATACTCTGAATAAGTATAGAATTCATGAGTATATAAATAAATTAATTTTAATACCTGTCAGTCTGCTACTACAGAATGCGAAAAAATAATATCTTACACGCAATGCATCCTTAAGAAACAAGCAATTCAATTGATTATGGTTCCTATGATCATTAGTGGCAAACGCTTGAAGAGTGACGTTAGAAAGCTACCAGCTAATACACTAATTCTGGTTTACACTAAAATATGATCACGAGTAATGTTAGCATTGACGCATTTATAATAACCCAAAAAATAATCAAAACATTAAAAACAGCAATAAGTTTAATTAGTACTTAAATACAAACAAGTACATTCCAAACATACATTACTCGATTATTATTTACAAAAATTAGCATGCAGTATCTACATACATGACACGGTAACCAACCTGGATGCTGAATATCTGATATTCTCCAAAGGTGTTTCCTCATACCACAGTCTTGATCTAATCTGGTGTGATCGCCTTTTGTGTCTTTCATCAATCAGACTGTTTGATCCATTGGATGCAGTGGAAGTTTTCTTCATTGTATAAATAGAACTCATTTAAGGGATAACCTGTCCTGGATCAAAATGAAAGCATAATCAATCATGTATTGATTAATAGTAACAAAACGTAAACCAAGTAGACAGTGTTTTTCAAATAAACATTTTAAAAAATAACTATTGATCCAACTAGAAAATGATTTTGCACTAAAAACTTTCACATTTAAATTAAATGTGTTTTTGCTCAATTTTCAACAATATTGACACAATTAAGCTCAATTTGCACAAACACAACCACATTATATTATCACAAAATTGTGTTTTAGTACATATAGTCAAAATGATAAACGAGAAACCTAGTAGGAAAAAATACAATCCAATCACCAATACCAAATGCGGTTCCTTCTCTAATTATCCATTTGCTGAAAAACATTTTATGACAAAATATTCATCATCAAGAATGAATCTCTCACTGATTATTTTTGCTTGAGTTAGTTACCAAACGTCTGTACGATAAAAACCTCAAGCCAATAAACCCAAACAAATGTTAATTAAAATTAAAAACCAGATAAAAATAAACGATATTAAATATTAACTTAACTTTTATTCAATTCCATACAAATGTACACTACAAGTTCGGGTATGATAATGATCCTGAGGACTTGAGTAATACTTAAAAAGTTTCAATTTCCAATTATGGTGGTATTCATAACTGTTCCTTCTCCATGTGGTGCATCCTGGAGTGGGTGCCTATAAGCATCTAGACTGATAACAGCATGGACCGGATACACAGCGGTATAACCGAGCTTCCGCTACGTCTGATGGGTGCAAGTATACACCGAGTATTTAAAAGTTATCTTACATGTATTTGTATACCATATGTAGCCCTTGGGATAAGGGAGATAACCCTGACAAAAAATCAGGCGGTCTGGTCATTCTTTGATAACAGTGGCGCCATCACAAATATGCCGTTGACCGCCAAGAAAGTTTGTTATTCTTCTACGTTTGTTATGCTTATCATGCCATCGAAGTCGATTGTTTTATATACCGTACAAATATAAAAATAATGAAGAGGTAACTATGTGACCAACCACAATGAATGAATACCACACAAACGCAAACTAAGTGCACATTCCGTTTATTTTTAAAAACAACTTTACAAATATTCAAATCAACCATCTTATTTAATCTTTGCGTCTACCAAATTTTTCTTAGTACTTTAATACCTTAGATGAAGTCGGTACAGCGCTCGATTTGAATCACGGTGGACATCCGGGTTCAAATCCCACTACCGGCACGAAATTGCAGGCCCACGTTCGGCGTCGCTAAAATGTCTACTGCTGAAAGATTTTTCCCGTAAAACATTTAAAGTAATAAACATTTTAAAAAATAACATTAAAAAAATTGAACAAAAGTTACTTAATTCGAGTCCCACCACTGGAACAAATTGCGAACCCTCGTTTAGTTTGCCTCAATGTCCACTTGCTTCCCATTAAACAACCAAGCAACAACTCACCCAAAAAAAATTAATGTTCACACAAACACAACAAACACCCAATATCAATCATTGCACTATCGAACAATGAAAACACATTTCAAAAATCATGTTAATTCACAAGTGCATTTATTTAACTTATTTTAAAAAATGAAAAATCCTTTACAACCCCCCCCCCATTTCAATCTCCACCTTCGACCGCCCTATCCAAAACACCGTCGTCGTACAACGTAGACAAATGATGTATTATTGCTTCCATTTGGATCGGTTTCAAAGAAGAACATAATTGGCGACTTTGTTCCAGATTGGCCCGATGCATTTGAAGCGCTCCGTCATCTCGTGCACCATAGTCGTCGGAAAAGCCATGGCAACGCAAAAGATAATCGAACAGAAAGTCGATGCAAAAATACGTCAAACAACATTCCCATCTGGACGAAGGCTGTCGGTCGGAAGCCAAGCGCGTGATCAATTTGATACAATCGGCGATGCATACACCAGACAGCAGAGATGTACATTGAGTCGTGTCACACAACTTGACCATCTGAATACAATTCGAATCGATCGCTTTGTCGGCATCGATAGAATGAAGCGTGGAACAAATGAGTCGGCCCACATCGAACATGAGTAAAGTAAACAAAAGACCGCCACAGACGTCATCCTTGTAATTATTGAATTGAGTTGGCAATTGGGAAAATATGTCAAACCATCGAGTAAAAAATTGCGGGTCGGTGGGGTAGAGACGGAAGCCGATTTGGAGGCATAAAACGGCCAATCGCAAACAAGCGTGTGCAAATGCTTCAACTTGACTCGTATTGACTAAAACGCTTATATTGATCCAATGCCAACCAAGCTGATCAGCTTCGCGATTTGTTGTTGCAAAACGTACAAATAGTTGATCGGCTTCGCGAGTAATCAAGTTACTTGCCAATTGCCACTGTTTTAAGCCGATGTGATACAGGATGGAATAGTGCGATTTTTCGTTCGACAGTTCGTTCAAGCGCCCAGCACATCGCTCGACGTAATTCCACGAATCTTTGGGCTCAAGACGCAGATGACACAATAGAAGGGCTTCTTTGACACGATTGTAACTCAGTAACAATTCGACAGCTTCCGAAATACGACGACCGCATACTAGTAGGGTTGAAGCAATTAGTGCATCTTGATGAATAGATCGCAGTTCTTTGACCTATAAAGTAAATTGTGTAAATTTTAGTGTCGGGTAGGATGCTAATAATCCCAAAGATTTGAGTTATGCTTATAAAGTCTCAATTTCTAATTATGATAATATTCCTGACTGTCACTTCCACGTAGCGAATCCTGGACTAGGTGCCCCTAGGCATCCAGACTAATAACAGCAGGAACCGAATGCACAGCGGTATAATTAGGTTCTCGCTTTAGCGGGTGGATGCAAGCATATACCCAGGTATTTTAAGCTATATGTATACTATATGTAGCCGTTAGACTAAGGGAGATAACTCTGACAAATAATCAGGCAACCTCGTCAATCTTTGCAAACAGTGACGCCGTTACAAGGATGCCATCTACCAGCCAAAAAACTTCGTTAGTTTTTAAATGTTTGTTACACTTATCAAACCATCGAAGTTAATCGTTCAATATGCCGTATAAATATGGGAAATAATGTAGAGGTGACTATGTCACCAACCACAATGAAAGTGAAATGAATTAAACGTCCATCTTCAATGGTTTTACAAACATAACAAACGTTATTGACTAATAGACGGTATCCTTGTGACAACGCCACTGTTTGCAAATATCAACAAGGCGGCCTGAGTTTTTGTTAGGGCTATATCCTTTAGCTTAACGGCTACATATGGTATATGTATACTTTAAGATACCTTTTAAGTACTCTGTCTGTGTGCTTGCACAGTCAAGAATATCACCATAATTGGAAATTGAAACTTTATAAGCATTACTCAGAATCATTAGCATTTCGTTGGATGTTTAATATGATGTACAAACGGCGATATCCATCTAAACAAAAATAGATATTTTTATTTTTAACGAGACACGTTTTTAAGTAAATGGACAATTTAGCGGAACTAAACGAGGGTTTACATTGAGTGCCAATAGTGGAATTCTAATCTAAGTCCATCTAGTTTCAAGTCTAGCACTCCGGTCACCTCTGCCACCCGGACATTGTAAAAGAGTACAGTTATCAAAGCAGAGTTGTAGGTCCCATTCGTGACTGTAAATAACTATGCTAAAAGAATATCAAATAATTGAGGCATTAGACAACTGATCTACAAGAACATACCGATTGAATCTCACTCCCTCATAACCTTGACGTATAAAACTCCGCTAATTGCAATAATACGTTCATTGTGAACTACACAAAACAAAATATAAACCAAAAGTGCTCAATCTTATTCATATGAAGCAAAATTAAAACAATTTACACGTACCTTGCTACCAAGCAAATCGATTTGTCCCGATTTCACATTGTCCACATTGGAAGAAAAGAATGGATCATTTGATATAGCCATTTGCAATCCCCACAATAACCAGTAAGGCATGTAACTTTCGGCCGACATGACAGACGCTATATTCGTCATTCGTCCAATCCAAATGAGAATTATAAAATAAGCATCTAAATGAGCCAAAGCACTGGGTTTATTGCTTCCGGTCTGATACAATTGCAAATGATTTTCCGCTTCCATTGAAGCATAATTGAATACAAATGCTCGAGTATGTAGTGTTTCGGGCAAAAACAGCAAAATTTCCCTATCCAAACCATACAATTCACTATCGTGAATAACAAACTGAGACGTATTCAAAATTTGAGTAAAAAAATAATTCAATTGAATTGGGGGCGTCAAAGTCAAATCGAAAGCACATTGCCTTTGTTGAGACGCATTCAACAAATTGGGAAACAAGGCAGGCCTTTTGCGTCTTTCATTCGACGTTTTGGAATTGCGAACTTGGACAGTGGACGATTTGAAAGAGTCTTGTGCAATCGCTTCGGACGTGTTATGGTCAAGAGTCTTTCGATTGCCATAACCATTAGAATTGACCAACGAACGTTGTACATTTGAATCACAGCCAGCTTCATCATCCGATTGCTTTGGACAGTCATCTGTCACGTCATCTGCCGCATTTTCACCGACGACAGGTACAGCGGATGCCGACTCGCCAATTCTTTTAAATACAGGTGGACGATAGCGTCGGCTGTGTGGCGGTTCTTTGTGCAACTGTTCGGACGGTTTCCAACCAAACAAGTGACACAATTCGCCACCGCTAAATGCTAAATCGGGTTTGTGACGACTCCAAAGACAAGCGAAAAGACGCAAGCGGTGAGCACGAAAGTTGGAAATAGTCGAAGCAGTAGAATCGAAAACTGATGGAATATGCCAAACGTTGGCCGTCCCGTCAAACGACGAAGACAAGAGTAAGGATGGATTGTGCGGTGACCAATCCAAGCACGTGATGCGATTGAAATGACCTTCAAGGCGAGTCAAACTTGAAGAAAGTTGAACTGGTGTTGTTGACTCGTCGTACTGATCATGTGCGACAAACTTGTCCAGTTGACATTTGATGTCGGTAATAGTTATGAACGTTTCGTTCGATCCTATGGCAAGCCAAAGATGCGCTGGAGACCATGCTAGAGAATTGATACCCTTTGAGTGACAAGCGATGCGACATAGCAATGCGACTGAATTGTCATTAGTTGCTTTTGAATGTACATAAACATCAACGTTGCCTGACCGATAGCCAATTGCAATTAGACAGCTATAGTGTGAACAAATTACATCAGTACTTGATTCTTGATTCGATCCAGTTAACATAAGAAATGAAATATCACTTCTTGTAATTGATTTCCACTCTTCGGTACTTTCAAATGGTGAATAGAATTTTGTACTCACATCAATTGGTGGACGACTATTGCCCATATGTACATAAATTCGACCTTTGCATACACTGTATACATAAAATGCAAATTTTCCTTCGTTTTTTAATGATTCATGTTTGCTAACATTGTCCACGTTTATGTTCGAATCACCGTCACAAGTAATATCTTTTTCCATTTCTACTGACCTAGTCGTCGAGGCAGACTTTGGAAACAACATAGGACCCCAGGCAACACGATAGACGGTAGATCCAAATATATGAGGCTGTGAATGCGATTTATGACTTTTTTGTGATTTCATTAAATCAACAATTTCAACACAGCCAGCTTCGGTACCATAAACGATAATATTGTCAAATTGCGGCACAGGGTGGCAAGCTAAGGCCGTTATCGAACACGATTGTTGCCCGCGGGGAGAAAACACATGGGCACTTTCGATAACTTCCGAACCAGTACTAGGTTCCAAACAATTCTTCATACGTAAAATTAGTATTGTTCCATCAGAAAGTCCAGCAACAAGTGGTCCACTACCGTGAGCTGACTGAACCAAGGAACAAATGCCAGCCGAAAGTGTTGGCAGTGAAAGTACAAGGTTCAAACGGCATTCGTCAACGACCTTCCACACAATAATGGACCGATCTTGACCAACTGTTATAAAGATGCCCGACGAATTTACAACGTGCTGCATAGAGAAAACTACGCCCGAATGACCTGTAGTGTCGACTTTGACGCTCGATGGCACATCAATCAAATTCCACCAATGCATTTCTCCTTTTAAACCACAAAATAAAATTTTCCTATTTCCAATTTCTGAACTATAAAAGGAGGCAGAAATCCAAGGAGCGCCAAAATTGGTAGCCTTTGAATTGCTACGTTTTGCATGATCGTTGGTTATTCGGACTTGTCCTGGAACTTTAACACTCACGCTGTCATTAGAAGAGCAATTCCACACCTTAAATATTATATATATATATATATATATAACAGATAGTACCATTATTTAGCTCATAGTACTTTGTGCAATTAGCAATCCAAATAAACGTCCGCATCTTAAAACTTTTTTTAATCTTTCAATATTCTGCATTCTTATGCCAATAGTCTACAACTAAATAGTTTTATTAATTATAATAAAATTCGGGATCCATTGATCAATCAAAAGTTTGTAGAGAAGCCACCTCTTCGTTAGCTTCAAGTTTGTATAGCATTCTGAATTCCTTTGCAAAGAAGTTGCCGGATGCTAATTAAACTTGGGAGGATAAATGAAATTAGCCAGAAGACTGCTAACTTGCGACCACACCAGTTTTCACAGAAACTGGCAAAACGATCTTCTGCGAGGGAATTGGGGGAATAACACTCAGAAATATCACCATCATTGGAGTTTGAGACTTTATTAGCTTTACTCAAATCCTCAGGATCAACTTAATTTAGTACAATAAAAAGTCAAGTTCCTGATTATTTAACCCAGTTAAAATTAGATCCAGAATGTAAGTAAAAACGATGACAATATCGTCATAAAACAACAATCTAGTGCTTACGCATCCTGACGCCAACAACATACGTAAAAATTAATAAAAACTTACATTTTCTTTAATTTAATCAAATTTGATATTTTAAGAATCTTACCATAACTGCTATATAACTATAAACTTTCATACTGATAACCAGTTTATATATATATATATATAACAGTTACAAAAATATCGAGTATAAGTTTGAACAATTACACCAGATGTTGTAGAAACATGGTCCATAACAAGACCCGATAGCCTAAATTTCAATGTTTTTAAAAATAAAGGCCAGATAAAATATTTAAACTGCGACCGAATCAATAATTAACATCGAATTCCAGAACCTTAAAATTTGTAAAAACAAAGCCTTAAAAATTTTTAAAATACATAATCCGATACACTGAAGGGAGATGTTAAAATTGTATTATATACCACTTTTTATCCTAAAAATAAATGGTTACAGTGATTACAACTGTAGCCACCGTCCTGAAAGTAGGACACATTTAAGGTCACTTTTCCGTAATGTTAAAATAATGGAAAATTACATTAAATGTTTGAGAGGTTCTATCAAGTACTAGTTGTTGTACAGAAATAAATTACCTTAAAAAAATCTAAATTACCTTAATCATTTGATCACGACCAGTAGTCATGAATTCATTTAATTCAACGTCAAAAGAATTCCAAACTACATGACAAACATCTCTTTCGTGCGCATACAACCGGCGTACTTGATAAATGCATGAATCGGATGTAATATCGCAAGTCCGGCACGAATAAATTCCAATAATACCTTTTTTGTATCCGACACAACATTTGGCATCTGAAAAACTTGTTTTCAATTTTCCCCAAGCACTAGTTAGTGCTGTTTCGTTTTCATACTTTTTTTGAACATAAAACGATTTACCGTTAGCCAAGTCCAAGCACCATATAATAAGCAAACCTCTATTAGTTCCAATTAAACATACACAATAATTTAATTCTGAATTATAAAATGAAGATATTGTAAACGGATCATTGTTTGACTTAATAGAATGTACATTTAATTCTGAATAAAGAACCCATTCTTGGTTTATATAACGCCAACAACGCACAAGTCCGTCAAGACCACAAGTAAACAAAGAAATTTCTTCAGATTCACAAAATGCTATAGAAGTTGTTCGCTCATGATGCGCGTTAATTTGACCAATATACGACCAAAAAGATAAAATTTTATTATCCAAACCTTCTTCAATTTGTAATATAAAAATATGCACGTACGGCTTTGAAATAAATGCAACAAAGAAGTAACCCCCTTTATTATTCTTTCTCCATGAAGAACAAATTAAAACATCAGAAATAAACCAATCTGGTGATCCGGGGACAACGCATTTTGCAATCTCTCTATAATTCTAAAATAATATAAAATAACAAAATAGAAGACTAACCATCAAGGTAACGCAGTTAATTAAACTAAGGGTGTTAGTCAATGAAATTTAAAATGTAATAGTTAGTATATAAATTATTTTTTTTAAATAATAAAATTTAAAAAATAATTTATGTTTTATATTTTATTTAAAAATAAAAAATAACGTTTTTGTTAAATTCACAAGATAAGGAGGCGTCACATTAGGTGGAGAGTATATTTATTATATATATTTATTATTGTATATTTATTATTTTTGCTTACTTTTTACAATTCTTTGACTCTTTTACTATCTACTTTGATTTTTTTCAAAAAAAAAATTTGTGACAAATCCTTTTTTACCTCACCTTATATTTTTTCTGATAATTTAAAACAATTTGAGAACCGTGTATTAAATGGCGTTGTGGCCTACTCAACTCCTGAACAATCCTAAATCCTGAATTTTTGTAAAGTATAAAAATTGCAGGTTTTTTCCCGTTATTCATCAAAAATAAACAATTTTAATGTTATTAAAATCCAATCTTTTTATAACCAATTAAAATAATATCAGAATAAAAAAATATGTTTTTTTTATTCTGACATTATTTCTATTGGTTATTAAAAGGTCGATTCTGATAGACCTTGAAATTGTTTATTTTAGACCTATGACGGGAAAAACTTCCATTAACTTTCTACGCTGCATGTTAAATTTAACACCTTTTTGACTTCAATACCAAATCACAATACTAACAATAATTATTATTGTTATTGTAACTTAAAAACTTAAGTAGAAGTACATTCAGTATCGTACAATATAAAACATTTTTTTACGTTATCAGCATGATCAAAGAAAACAAACAGCCAAAAAATAAGGTTATATAATAATTGTAAAAATAATCAAATTTTTTTTTTAATATTAATTTTTCAAATTATAAAACACATCGTTTAGGAAATAATCATAGTAATGGTATAAACTGTTTCAGGATTGAGGATTTTTCACGACTTAAGTAGGCCAAAACGCCTTTTTGTACTCGGTTCTCAAATTGTCTCACATTTTCAGAGGGAAAAATGAAATGGATGGTGAGGTAAAGGGGATTAGTCACAGAAAAAATATTTGAAATCAAGATAAAATCAAGGTAGATAGTGGAAGTTAACAATTATAGAAAACAAGGAAAATTTATAACGGCAAAAATAATAATAAATAACTTTCGTATTACAATGCAAACACTGCAATAATCTTTAAAAAAGAAGAAAAGAGAAAAGGATGAATAACGCTCCAATGGACGTGTAACGTGACGCGCGCCTCACCTCGCGAGCAATGTTGGTTAAATTAAAAACTAAACAGACAAAAAATAGGTTATTTAAAACATAGCAATCCTTACTGAGTAAGCACCAAAAACATACTAATTAATATTTAAAAGACGAATAGATTATTCTGGGTTAATTAAAAATTTTGCAAAATATGAAATTCATAAATAGCGCTAAAAATAGTTAAATGTAAACAATTTTTATATTTGTTTTGTCTGATTCGATCTCTTGTTGAGTTCGGCATAGTAATCTTCATTATTTTGTAGATTAACAGGTGACTTTTAAAAAATGAGTTTGTCAACAATTTTTAAATATGCGGTTTATTTATCACTGTGATGCATTTTTCTAAGCTTACAATTTTTTTTAGTAAGTTGAAGAATATAATACAATAAATTAAAACTTATGAAAAATAAGAAAAAACAATAACTTTAAAATAAACACTGTTATTCATCTGTGTTTACTTTTGAATCGGTGCGATACACTTGCCCGACGTTACAAACCAAAAGTTGCTTGCTAATTGTACTGTGCTCATTGCTACGTTTTGCTTAACTTTTTGTTGGCGTTTTTCGGTGTTTTTGGTGAGAAATTAGATTTATATATATATATATATATATACAATATCTTTTTTTCAGTGTTGTTTTAGTGTGCCCATTGTAAGATCTCACTGAGATCTCAGCCCTAATTTCCTTTGATTTAACTTGATAGGATAATTATTAACACCTCAGCCAATTTCAATCAAAAAGCTCTTGTGTGATCTAAATTCATCGTTCTGCAATTTATTACAAAATAATTCAAATTTACATACCAATACTGTTTACCAATAGGAAGAAACAGGACACAATATACTCAATAGAACCACAGTCACGTTAACAACGTGATACATTCAAATACAAAAGGGCGCCTCAGAACAAGATTCAAACAAAGTCAAAGTGTTTAAATGTACAATAATATAAAAATAGTAATTGAAATAAAAATTAATAATAATTTAAATATTTCATTCAACAGTAACACCCATTGTTTATTGTGCATTAGCTTGTGCAGCGTGTGGTAACAAGATCACTATTTTTGTCCTGTTAACGATTGTCACTAGCCTTCTACTAGTAATAGGTTTTTTTCTTGTTTAATTTATATACCTATTTCTTAGTTGTTGTTTCTAGGTATGACTTTATCCAATTTAGTAAAATGTGGTTTATAATGCTGCAAGAAGGTTGCAAAGGTTGGCATGTTTTGTGCACTTTGTAGCAATTGGTTTTACGAAGCATACTAGGGATTATTCTCGGAACACTATTCGCAGCTTGCTATTAGTCCAATTAACTATAAATGCATGGACTGTAGATGCAAAATCGATATATGGCAATTGCCTCCTGCCAACAACAACAAACTGGATGACATCTTAAAACCACTTTTAGAGTCTAAGACCTATTTCTCTAAGATTGATAATCTTGTCTCCAGACTAGATGAAATCTCTCTTACTTTATCAGCTATGATCTCCAAGCTTTCCGAATCCCAAGCTAAAACCGAGGCATTAAACTCCTCTATCTTTCATCTTTCAAATAATGTAATAAGAGAAATAAACTTCCTAAGAGACCATGCAACTAACTTTAGCCCTTATTCTCTAGCAGCTAAATCGGTCCTAAGACTTTCCCAGGGAGAAATCTGCCACTAAACAATACGTCAAGGATACTAAACGTGATTGTAATATTGTTATTAAAGTTATTTAAGGAAGTGTAACTAACCACAAAGAATTGATATCCAATATCATTTCTTCATGTTTCCCTAAGGTTAAAAATTTTAGATTATATAAACGTCCCTGTAAGCGTCGTCACTCTGCTTCCCTCATTTTAGTCATTTTCAATTCTTTACTTATTAAGGATGACATTATGATGAGTTGGCTCAGCGTTTGCTTTAATTATCTTAGTGTTTGCCTATTTCTTACGGGATGAGCGCACTATTAGTTTTTCTAGGTACCTCTTAGATAATAAAATTCCTATAGTTCGTCTCACACCATTAAAGCTGTTATGCCAAATTTTTGGTTTTCTGCTAGGAGTATTTCACTATCTAGTATGTCATCTGTAGGGAAAGTTTCTATAATGTCTACAATGTGTGGAAGGGTGGCATCAACTAGTTCTTGTAATTCAGATGTTAGGTAAACTTAAAGCATTTGTGTAATATACCCTTATAAAAGAGAGGGGAGAGTAGAGAGGATAATTGTCTGAGGTGGTGTAAGATGGGAAAGCGAGTATGACTCCGGAGTGGATAGCTAGACAAGACTCAAGTAAGGGCAAGTATGGAGGATGCTTTCTTTATGTCCGTGAAGACATATCTTATTCTATTGTGTGTTTACATCAACGCACTTATCAGGAATGATATGATTCTGTCTATCTGGCATTAGGTCTTTATACTATTTGCTCTTTATTCTGCCGTTCCTCCTCACTATCAAAAAACTTTAATGAGACTTTTATATCAGAACTCAAACATTGTCTTTCTCTTTCCTATAGACACTGCATCTTAATAAAAGATTTCAATTGTCCTTCCCTTAACTCGCGGTCTCTCTCTAGTTCCAACTCATTCTAAAATTGTTTTCCTTATGCGATAAAAGGCTTCGGGGTGATTTTATTTTGGTATATTAATTTTTATTATCTGGCTCCTTCCGACCTTTTTTTCCGTTTGCCAGGATCTCTTGCACAGGTCATAATCTCAAACTGAACAAATCCAGAATGTATTCCAAGCTGAGACTCCATCACATTTTTGGAGAGTTATTAACAAATGGAAATAGTCTGTCTTTAAAGTAGCTAGTGCTAAATCTGTTGTATCATTGCTACGTATATACTCTTCTGCGTCTTCTAATTTCACATGATTTTAACACAAAATTTATTACTGTAGGAAATATTAAATAATATAAATATTAGTAAAAAAAATAAAAATAGTATACATATTACTACTACTACTACTATTATTATTATTATGAATAACAACAATAATAATAATAGCAACAAAATTAACATTAATAATATAAATAATAATAATTAATAATAGTAATAGTAGTATTTATAATTATATATTAAAAATAAAAATAATATTACTAATAGCATTTGTCGCAGTAATAGTAGTAATGGAAAATGTCAATCTAGAAAAACTAATTTTTATTCAAATTGTTATAAAAATAATAATATTTTTTTTGCACAAATTGGCAATTTCTGATGAAATAAAAATTGCATTTCAATAAGCTGACTACTTTTTTACTGTGAGTAAACAATAATAACCATGTTTTCTATTGGTTGTTCTAGAAAACATGTCAATACACACTCATTTTTAAACTAGTATTTTTATTGGTCAAATTTACAGTGTAAATTTTTTTACGGTATACTTAAAGACCACCCTATCTTGATTTTGTCTTAATTTCAAAATTTTTTTCTTTGAATAATCCCCCATCACCTCATCATTCATTTTATATTTCCCCCTGAATCTTTCTAATATCATTAATAAGTAGAACTGAGAATCAAAAAGAGCTATGTTTCTACTCAATTCGTGTATCAATCTGGAACCTGGAACCCGGAACCCGGAACCCGGAACCTGGAACCTAAAACCTATAATTTAAAATTTATAACCGCACCATCTTTTAATAAATATATAATTAATATGTTATTGTAGATAATAATAATAATTATTATTTTAAATGTTTATTTAAATATAATTCTTTGTATTTTTATTTTTACAAAAATATGTAACATGTTTAACTCATTTTATTTTTTTAGACGCGCCAGTTTCGAAGCATTAGTTTTTCTATGTTAAATTATTTTATTTTTTGTTTGTCAGGTAAGCAATGAATTTTGTTATTTTGCTGACGAATTTTTAAAATTTTTATTATGTTGCTACTTATTTTTAAAAAATACGTTGTCAGATATAGTGTGCATTGTAAAGTTATATCTTGAAAAATATTAGTAACTCCAGTTAATTATACTGTAGTGTATCACTTATTATTATTTTAATGTTTGGAGATATAATATATATATAGTGTACAACTGTACTTTATTTATAAACATTCCGAACTTTTGTTTAATGCGAACATATAGAAATTGAAATAAAGAAGGATTTTGGTTTTATTAGTGCTTTAAAGTTTTATTTTTTGGGGTGTTAAAAGTTATATTATTTACTTTATTTTCACTTTTTTCTGATTATATAGGTAACAATTTATTTTATAAAAAAACTTCTTGGGTATTTACTTTATAAACTAGAGGTAAGGATTGAAATGTTTTTAGTTTTTTTATTTCATTAATTTTATTAATTAGTGAGGTTATTATTTTTGTAATTTATTTATTATTTTTTTTCGTGTATTGAAGTGTTTATGAGTTTGGACCAGTCAAATAATTCATCAATATTGTGGTAGATTATCTAAATCGAAGTCGCCAAAATTTGTTTTAACGTTTTTTGTAATATAGTCAAATAACTGATATTATCAGCAGTATTTAAATTAAGTTAATCAATAATTTTAGTTTTGTACAGTTTATTTTTAAATTTGTTTTTTATGTGCTAAATTAGGTAAATGATTTATTTAGTAGGATTTTTTATTCGGATATATTGGCTATATAGGGTTGTATATAACAAACAGTACCCTTAGTTCTCATTCTTTATATATATATTATATATATATATATATATATATATATATATATATATATATAAATATAAAGCAAATGAAATTCATAGATTTTCGATTATAATGAAGTTTTAAAATTGTATTGAGATTGAGATTTGTGTTAGGGTTAGCTGGTGAGATAGTACAACATTACGAGTATACAATATTACATCCTGTGAAGTAATCTAGTTGCGTGCGAAGTAATTACAACAACAAAACATAGTGGCAGAGCTACCTTTTTATTAGTTCTAAGTCTGCGTGGCATTCCGAATAACCCTCTTCTACTGTTCACGGTTTCGGAGGCGTACGGAGATATAGGTTCAACAATTTTGCTATTGTTTCCAAGATAAAGTTTTGGTTAAAATAATTTTAAGATTGTCTCGAACAGCGTCTATCCAAGTATGTTTCTGACCGTCTTTCTCTGTTCTCCAATAAGCATTTGAACAAGTCGAAGTTACATTATGTGAGATTGCATCACCATTTCTACTGAAAACATGACCAAACTTGCGGAATCTTCGTTGTCGCAACACCAATGATAGAATATTATGAAATTGTATGTCAAATCGAATTTGAAAGATACTGATATTTTTTATCTAATTTTATGATATGGAGGCTGCGAAGTGGGTGTTGTGCCACATGTATCTGAGATTTCTTGCTCCAAATTTGTATAGCTTTATGATCTTCGATCCAGTAAGAATCCAGGTTTCAGGTGCGTACAGAAGTATTGTGCGAACCAATGAAGAGAAAATCTTTATCTTCGTGTTTGAATTGATAAATTTTCAACGCATTAATAACCAAAGAAATTTAACGATTTATTTTATTGAATGAACCAACATAAGACGTAATTGAAAAACCTAGACACGTAAATTATCCTACATTGAGGAGCACGACATCTGATACAATACTCGCATTAGGAGCTTGTGACAAGATAATGACTAAGTTTTTGGGTTGATTTTTAGAACATATTTACCGGAAACTTTTACAAGGAAATTTACTACACGCTGCATAAAAATTTCATTTACAGCTAGAAGAACAGCATTGTTACTACTGCAAATTTCGGATTTGTAGTAAATCTGTTTTAAATGCAGATTGCAGCAGTTGGGTTTTTCTGCAGAGCATGTAAGAGATTCACAAGTTGCAGTGGATTTTCGCAGGTAACATAGCAACCCAAAGTCGTTTTCTGTTAAGTGAGTCGAAAACTGAATAGTAGTCTATGAACGCTACGAACGTAGGATGCCTTCGAAAATTTACCTGAAATTTCAGAATGCGCTGAAGCGTTAGAATTTATTTAATGCATTCTGTACCAGGATGAAATCCATTTTGGTTAGGACGTGTGGTCTTCTCATTCGGGTGAATCCATTTAATTATGACTGAAGTGATAATTTTGGCCGTTATGCAAAGTAAACTAATGCCCTTATTTTTATTTATGCTAAGCTCCCTCGTCCAAATGCATTACTAAAATGGGCGTTCGCTTGTTTACCCCATGGGAGTCAACAGAGATCATTGGAGGGTTTTAACTTCTGATGTAATTAACATTTAATGTCAGCACACCCCAAGGTCGTTCTTGCCACACATTGCCAAAAAGTTCGACGTTTTTACAGACGTTTTAGTTTTTGACTACCGTGGGTGATAATAACCGATGGGGGATGTTTATCCCCGATGATGATGATGATGATGAGCAAGTATTTACCGATCTTCTTTCTTGTGAATAGGAACAATACTAGCACGTTACCAGATTTTATGGAACTGTTTAGTTGTTTAGAAATCTGTTATGATACCACAAAGGTCTTCAACAAGACACGAAGGACCGTATTTGCAGATATATGGAAGAATTCCTTTGAAACCGGTGGCTTTCATAGCTTTGAGGTTTTCGTAAATGTGCATAATGGTGGGACGTTTTACAGAAATTGGATAAATTGCTGAAGGATCTGTTTTAAGTACGGATTGGTGCTGCAGCCATCCTGATGTGCTTTCAAGATAGTTTAAAGTCTGATTAAAATGGAGTAACTAGTTTTCATTTGAAATACCAGACGATCTAACATTAACTTTGTTGTCACGGTATAGTTAATAATTTATTGTAAAGGTTTTGGTGGACAGAAATCTATAGGTTATCTGCTACAGAATCCCAGGGAATAATCCGGAGCATCGTAGTCAGGTCACTATATTCTGAAACGTCTAAGACTAAATTGTCAGAAATATTAATAAACTGAAGTCTAAATTACATAATTTTTGTTAATTATTTAAGATGATAAATTAATTTTTTAATTTATAGAAAATTATAAGTTATTATTGATTACCTATAAATTAAATGTGTTGTACGTGTGTTTGGTTATATAAAAATAATTATCTTGTTTTTAATGGTTGTTACATAATATTTAATTTATTTAATTTAATCTGTTTATTACTTAATTATTAGTATTACTTATGAAATATTTTATACCAAACGAGAGACTGATTTTAGTTCCAGTAGTGGCACTCGAACCCAGGTCATACCAGTTTAAAGACCAGCACTGTTCTACTGGACTATCCTGGCAATTATTATCAGTCACTTATGTGTTTCGAAATTTGAAAATGTAATTAATTTTTATGTTATTGCTGAATATCTTCTTAATAAGAAACAAGTTGTTTTTATTTAAAACAAAAATGGATAAGTTGACGTTTAGTGACATTTCTTCCATTTACTGTGTTTATTAGATTAGAATTAATATTTAAATAAAATAGTTATTTAATAAACAAGCATTTATTAATGCGAACTGTCCTACATCATTTGCATATGGAAACATTAAAAAAAAATAAAAGGAAATTAAAAAGTATTTGGAACTGTCTATACACTAATTGCTGTTCAGCGATGATTTGAGCAAAAATTTGAATATTACCTCTGGTAAGAGCATCTATAAATGAAACTTGTGACTTTACTCAATGAGCACCTTTTAAATTTTGCAGTAGTACTGTTTAAAATGAGTTCCTTTAACGGCACTTAATGTAGAACTTATTGTTTTTTGGAAAAATATTTACGGTTGGTTTTGTGCTGTGGTTATTTTTTAGAAAAATGGTGGTTATCTTACAGCTTTGGATTTGATTATTATTGCAATAAATAACGATATTTATAATTTGCACAATGTTAGAAGTATTGAATTAATCAAGTAATAAGCATAATTGGTTTGAGTAAACCAGGAGCACTCTACAGCTGTTTTTTAGGAATGATCAGTAGTGTATAGTTTTTAAATTAAAAAACAACACTTTATTAGATGAACCGCTGTCAGAAATAGTTCAAGAGTTCAGATATGTAATTTTTTAACCTTAGGAAGCATAACATCCAGTAAAAACCTCGCATCAATAGTTTGAGATAACACAATGGCAGATTACATAGGATTATTTTTTAAGCCAGTTTGAGTCTTATTTTTATCAGATAAGGAAGCACGAAACTATCCATATTGGTCTTTTGTTTACGAATATTCCAATACTAATTTATCTCCATATCAATATTTTGGGTAGCAACTGAAGTTGATAGGTAGGCCTTAAAAGACTTGTCAGTGTAGTCGCTGTTTGTGAGTAGGGAGTAATTTGAAGAAGGAATACCAGATTTGTTTTTGGCCATTCTGAGTTGCAGTCAAAGTGAACAGGATACTGGTGAATGGTCGGAGTTGATATTACTACCTGTTGGACAATTTATGTATGCGCGAAAATTCTTGATTGTATTAAGCTAGCGTTTGTTGACTAGCATGTAATCAATTTGAGATGAACATCTATCACAGTTTGAACAGCAAGTCGCCAAATGTGCAACGGGGTGTCAATGATTAAGTTTTAGAGAAATGTAATAACCTTGTTTTTATTGGAGTCTTGATTTTAAAAATTATTTACAGTGATTAAAAGTTCATTCATTTAAAACAACATTTTTGTTAGTTTTAAATAAACTTGTTTTTTAGTGCAGTTTGTGGTGAACCTTTGGATTTGTTGCAGTATTTAGTTATTCATTCATTTATTTATTTTGGTTGGTGACGTAGTAACTTCGTTATTATTTCTATATTTGTTCAACATATTAAACAACCAACTTTGATGGCCTGATAAGCGTAATAAATGTAGAAGAATAACATTTTCTTTGCTAGTAGACGGCATACTTATAACGGCGTGACTGTTCTCGAAAGTTGACGAAGTTGCTTGATTTCTGCTCAGAGTTATTTTTTTAGCTTGAGGTCTATATATGGTATACATATACACTAAAATGCCTTTCGAGTACTCTGAATGTATCTCTGCACCTACTTACTAAAGCAAAAGCCTAGTTATAGCGCTGTGTACTCTTTTGCCTTGCTGTTAGTTTAGGTGCTTGGATGTAGCTAGTCCAGGGTGCTCCACGTGGAGGAACAAGGGATATTATCATTATTGGAAATTGGGGGTTTTCACAAGCATTACTCAAATCCTTAGGATTATTAGCATCCCTATTTTTTGACTATATATTTAAGAATGACAAATGTAGACATTGCATTATTATTGGGGGTTAGTTCAAAGTTTTCAAAAGTCTGTAGACTATCAATTTTTTTGTGCACTTAATAGCCGACATTAGTAGACTGACTGTTCTATGTACTGCAAAGGTAAACGTTTGAGAATAACAAATGTTTTTATATTAGTAAACATGTTCAAAAATGATTTGGACAGGTGTACTAAAAGGTTAGTATTCACAAAAAGTTTATTATTATTATTATTATTATTATTATTATTATTATTATTATTATTATTATTAAGCTTTAATATCTCACTATAGATACATTGAGCGTAAAATACATTTTCACCATCAATGTTAATTGTGATCTGATTTAAGTGTAGTAAATTTAGGTGATATTTAAAATAAATTAAATTATAATTTTTTAAGACATTGGACCGCATTTTTGTAGCATGATTAATTTAAAGTAATTAAAAGGTATTTTAAGATGATGCTATTTAGTCAAAACAGATAACCCTAATAAAAAGATAGGCGTTCCGTTAATGTTTGCAAATATTGACGTTTTTACAGAGATGCTGTTTGTAGCCGAAGAATCGTATGATTTTCCTTTTATCGGATATGTACGAAATGATGAAAGGCCAGTTTTATTAGTCAATTTATTTGGGCGTTTTTGTGAAAGTATTTGATAAATTACAGTTTTTTAGATAAAATTTATCGATAATATTTGACTGGTTTTTATCTATTTTATTTAAACATTTAAGAATGAAATGAGGTTACTCAGTTTTTAATGTTGGACGTGGAGACTGCTATTTTAGACTAGACATATTTTGTAAACAATAGTAATGTCATGAAATAATTAATAATATAAATTATTAAGGTAATCCACACACTGCTTTTTGTAGTACTAAATTAAATTATTTTGTCATTTACAATGGATGAACGTGCTGTTGTCAAAATCAACGCAATATAATTGATTTGCTTTTGTGATACTATTTGATTAGATGAAGCACATCTAAGTTGTACTAAAACATTCTTTTAACACTATCTTAGAAGTATTAGTAAAATATTCGGTAAAAACTGACATTTTACTCCAATATCATTATGAAATTCTAATTTAGGCCAAAAACAAGAGTGTTAACATTGATAAAAAATTATTAACAGCTTGTAGGCGTTTTCAATCTATTTCATTTAATAAAATCACTGGTTTATTTTTGGTTTCATTTTTTTAATTTTCTTTTTCAATGTAAACTCAAAAACGATGACTTGTATGTGTGCTTGGTGCTTCTCTAGATGATCCAACAACATGATGTGAATGGAAAACGACATAATTGTCTAAACGAATTAACAATGCAAAGCAGATTGATGACTGACGATGAGAATAAGAATGGAAAGAAAAGCAACTGGTTTAGACTGAATTTGACAGGTATGCTTGTTCGAAAAGTACATGTACATATTACACATGTTTTCATTGTTGATTGTATTGGATTAAATGAGTTATTTGATTGTTTGCGTCACAGGTCCAGTGAAAAACTTTTCTAGGACACTTTGCCAACTCACCTACATTACAACTCTAGTCATAAAAAACAACAACCTAGAACGACTGCCACTCGAACTTGGGAATCTTCAAAATTTAGTCAATTTGGATGCCAGTTGCAACCGATTGTATTCACTTCCCCAAACCATTGGAGATCTTATTGAATTGCGCGCGCTCATTTTGAACGACAACAAAATTGTGGAACTACCATTCGAAGTTGGTCGGTTAATAAATTTGCGTCACTTTAGTAAGTACTGGTGTTATATTATTATTATTATTATTATTATTATTATTATTATTATTATTATTATTATTATTATTATTATTATTATTATTATTATTATTATTATTATTATTATTATTATTATTATTATTATTATTATTATTATTATTATTATTATTATTATTATTATTATTATTATTATTATTATTATTATTATTATTATTATTATTATTATTATTATTATTATTATTATTATTATTATTATTATTATTATTATTATTATTATTATTATTATTATTATTATTATTATTATTATTATTATTATTATTATTATTATTATTATTATTATTATTATTATTATTATTATTATTATTATTATTATTATTATTATTATTATTATTATTATTATTATTATTATTATTATTATTATTTTATTATTATTATTATTATTATTATTATTATTATTATTATTATTATTATTATTATTATTATTATTATTATTATTATTATTATTATTATTATTATTATTATTATTATTATTATTATTATTATTATTATTATTATTATTATTATTATTATTATTATTATTATTATTATTATTATTATTATTATTATTATTATTATTATTATTATTATTATTATTATTATTATTATTATTATTATTATTATTATTATTATTATTATTATTATTATTATTATTATTATTATTATTATTATTATTATTATTATTATTATTATCATTATTATTATTATTATTATTATTATTATTATTATTATTATTATTATTATTATTATTATTATTATTATTATTATTATTATTATTATCATTATTATTATTATTATTATTATTATTATTATTATTATTATTATTATTATTATTATTATCATTATTATCGAATGTATTAATATTATTATTATTATTATTATTATTATTATTATTATTATTATTATCATTATTATTATTATTATTATTATTATTATTATTATTATTATTATTATTATTATTATCAATATTATTATTATTATTATTATTATTATTATCATTATTATCAGTATTATTATTATTAATATTATTATTATTATTATCAGTATTATTATTATCATTATTATCATTATTAATATTATTATTATCATTATTATTATTATTATTATTGTTATTATTACTATTTTGTTTTATTTTTACTACTTTGGATGTTTTACGAGACACTTCTTTCAGCAGTGGACATTAGAGCGAAGCCGAATGTGGGCCCGCATTTTAGTGTCGGTGGTTGGATTCGAACTTATGTCCACCAGGTCCAAGTCAAGCGCTGTACCACTAGATCACACCGGCACAAATGGAAGTTCCTATGCCAAGAAATGAATTCGTTTTAATGTTTGTTTTTGATTTGAGTTTTGATTACAACTTGTTTATATTTCAGATCTGAATGACAATCCGTTAAGTCCAGATGTTGGATCTTTGTATGGAGACGGTTCGGATGCAAGTGTCCGGCGTATGATACGCTATTACATGGATTGTTTTTACTTCTACCGTATGTTTGCTTTTTTCTTTTTACATAATTTTGTTGTTTTTGGTAAAACAGTGTAGGATTTTGTTGAAGTAACATTCGTATTGGCTGGGATAAAGTAGTACACAATTAAAAATTGTTATTGATGTTTGATTGTTACTGGGTCTATGGTTTTCGGCGTTCGTTGCAGCTATTACTACATGTATCTATATTGTTTAGATGTTTTAAAAAGGTTTTTGGTCGCTTTTTTAATGAGGACAAGGTTATTTCTGCCTGGTTAAGGTTACTAAACGTATTTAAAAATTCAAGATAAATATGTATTTATTTTACTGTTGTTTATGTTTTTGAGTGGCTGAGTTGGTTAAGGCATCAGGGTTCTCAAGGTGAGACTGCTAACAAAAGTTCAGCAAGGTTATTAACACTTAGTAATGGACCTTGTGATTCTGCCATTATGAGTACTTTGCCATCATGCCATAATTGTGCACATTATTAAAACGAAATTACGAAATGAAGGGTTTTTGAATTTTTTAAGGATTAATATTTATCGTTAATCTTTAAAGCTCTTTAATGATATAAATTAGTACACTGCATTTTAAAATGTAGTTGTAATATATTTTTTAGTTGATTAAACGAATGTACTTGTTCGAAACAAATCAATAAATTAAAATTATGTTTTACGCTACATTTGCATCTGATCAACTTTTTCAGTTTTTAATTTCAATGACGTTTTACGAATAATTAAGATAAACAATTTCAATTTGAAAGCGTTTATTAAGATTTTACATAACAATCTACTTGATTTTCTTTGATTATGTATTTTTAATGGATAAATACAAACAGAAATTAGAATTTATTGATTTTCATTTATTTGTTTTTAGCACGTAGAAATCCAGTAAAACTGAACAAGGACCCGCGTTTAGTGCCGATAGTATAATTCGATCCTATACTCACTCAGTTTTGGGTCTAGTGCTTTAGATACCTTTGCCACCCCAGTATATACAACCTATTTAAAAAATTCTCACATTGGAATTAAAGCTGTGTTATGTTTAAATTGATATTTAATTTGGGATAACTGTTTAAATAATTATTAAAAATTATAATATATGTTGTATAAAGTATCCCGTATTTATTATTATTATTATTATTATTATTATTATTATTATTATTATTATTATTATTATTATGGTTATTGACTTGGATACTTCATTAAAAATAGCTTTCAGCACATAAAAATAGGTAAAATTATAAAATACATAATTAGCTGTATGTAACATCGGTCATGTTTTTGGTCACAGCATGTAGTGGGCTACATGTATTGGAAAGTGGTTTACATATTCGATTGGTTGTTAATCGATTACTTTCAAATGAATTTTGATAGCTTTATTTAAATTAAACAAATTCTAGTATATTTTCTTGGATGAGTTGAAGTTTTACAAATTAATAAATTCCTGTTAATTATATTTTATAATTTATAAGACTGTATTTTATTGCTTTTAAGTTACACAATAATTTTGTTAACAAAATAGTTTTTGATATTTTTTTTAGAAAATGCCCGCAATATATTTAAAAACATTCATCTAATTTTTAAGTTGTTTTAACAGAATATACTACATTTTTATTTTTATGCAAATCAATTTTTAACTTAATTTAAAAAACGTCATTTTTTTGATAATATCCAAAGTAATTATTTGAGTGTAATATTATATCCCGAACTCGTTGTTAATATAAACTAATTATTTCTACTAAAAGGATTTATTAAAACAAAAATATTTCTTTGAAAATAAAATATAAAAAGGTAATTAACTTTTTCAATTTTTAATAAGTAACAACGTTTCATTTTATGTTGTAGAAATCTAAGCTTGGAGTATTAAAAATATTTTTAAATAATGATTTTAAGCACATTAATTAATAATTTATTAATTGTTACGAAAAATACGCAAATTGCATTTAGTAATTCTATTTATATTGGTGTTGTTAACCAAGTATGAACCTCTCAGTTGAATATATTTAAAAATTTGTAAATAAAAATTTTTTATATATAAAATTAAGTGTGGAGTATTATACACTATTTAATCTAATTTTTAATAAGTTTATAATAAAATAAACCAACAGTAATAATTAATTTAACATTAGAATTTATTAATTTTTTTCCACTATTCTCTTTAATGGTTGTAATAGTTAAGGCAAACACGACATCGAATTTCTTGCTAGACATAATTGAAACAATATCCATTTATTCATATAGTTGGTGACTTAGTCACCTCTTCATTATTTCCATATTTGTACAACATATTTAATGATTGACTTAGATAGTTTGATAAGTGTAAGTCCAAGATACGCTACGTGGAAGAAGTCAGGAATATCACCATCATTGGAACTGGAGACTATAAGAATTACTCAAATCCTCAGGATCATTAGTATCCCAATTGAAACAGTATATAATTCTTTTCTAAATTTGTGTGTTTTAAGATAAATACTAGTAATTGATCCTTAAAAATAAAACATTGAATATATATACTGTTTATACAACTTTACAAATGATCATTTTTTTTTATTTACTCACTCCAATACTAATTATTTTGAGTAGTATAATTGTTGCACAAAAAAAGAATACTTGTGTGATATTACAAAGTGATTGTGCACAATAAATATTTTTTGCTATATTTTCAACAATAGGAAGCATTTACTAGTTTTATTTTATGGAGTGACTGAAAATTTAACTACAGACATACATTTTACTGTTTACCCGCATGTGACGAAGCATTAAAACTCAATTTTTAAAATTAATTTGTGGACATAATGCCTTCAATAAATGTTGGCTTTTTAAAAAAATGTAGGTTTGTTTTACCTAACTTGTTGCCAACTTTACAAATATTTCAGGGGTGACATAATATTAAATTAGATTTGTATTTTAATGGGCAAGGCTTTGATCATACCACACAGTAAATTCAGACCTGTGTTTGGTCCAATTGTAATATCCACTTGTAAAAATTAAGGTAATAGACTCAAAAAATAATTACAAATGTTTGGATAGAAACGAAAGTGATATATAGTTTTATTAAGTTTATAGATGTTTTTTTAAAATAAATGTTTATGAATAAAGTGTACTATTGTTGAGTGACACAAATGTGGTCTTTATAGAGTTTTTAATTCAGTAATAAAAGTAAAAATGCCCATTGAAAAGTTATTTTAAACTTCCCAGGATATTTTTTTATAAAGTGTGACTTTGAATGGTTAATTTTCGAGGCAATGAAAATTTAAATTAAATTGATTATTTTTAGGATGTATTGATTTTTGTTCCTTATAAATAATAATTTTTCTGTTTCTTTGAATAAACACGTTTTTATTTGTTTTTGAGAATTATGAGTGACTCAGCATTAACAAATAATTTTTACCTTTGTGGTGTTAATATGTTTTCTTTAAAATCTTTGAATAGCTAGTAAATGACTATTATTTCTATCACTACTACTATTACTACTACTTACTACTCGTTATTTTTGTTTCTAATCGTAAAAACCTACATTAAATTTTGATTGGTTAAGAATAATTTCATTTGATTGGTTAATGTACTAGTATTTTAATTTTTGCATTTAATGATTGAATATTTTGGTTTGAGATAGGCAGACATACTTTTTGCCATGCTTAATATAAATGAATAAATTTATCCTGTTTTGAATTTTCCAAAGCATATATTGTCGACATTTTAAAATATAGTTAGACAGTTTAAATTGCTTCTTGAAACACTACCATCCTTTTAATTTTTTCAATAAAACCTGAATTTGCTCAACAAGTGCAACATTTTTGAAATTATTCATTGTCGAATTTTGAACAAACCTCGTAATGCGTGAAGTGGACGGATTGGTTTTAGGAGGTGAGCATTCGGTAGTTCCGTTCGTGTCCAAACATGTTGGCTCAAACTGTCTGTGTAAATGTTGTTTGAAAATGTGTTCGGATTATTCGAAAAGCCAAATTACGACGCATGCGTTGAGTAAGATGGGCTGGTTTCATCCACTGCCCGTTTGTGCCAAAATGGGATCGTACGAACCCACTGCTGCCGTAGGCAACACATCGAACGTACCATCTTCGTATGACTCGAGTTTGACGGATTTGAACAAGTCGGATATAACCGAATTTGCGGACGAAATATCGACCGACGAAGATGTATTTTTGTCCAATTCTGAATCTCAAATTTCACGACCAAGTAATGGCGTAGCGGAGCCCAAACAAGGTAGTCCAACTGACAAGGGCGATGGGGCATTTGTAGATTATTCCCAATCGGAAGTTGATGGTGATGAATGGTGTCCATTGTGTGCTCAAAATCAACCCGGTGATTTTTCTATCGATTGTTGCTGCTGTTCCGAAAGATATGCTAACTTTTACAATCAAAAGCTTGCTATGGGTTTTGATTTGCTTAGCGTCAATGCATTTCAGATGCACGCGAATTATATGAATTATGATTTGAACGAATCGCCAAAAGTACTTTCCACGGTCTATTCCAACTTTGACATGAATAAAAATTCGGTTTTCGAACCAAAAATTAGGCAACAATTGCCTTGGCACAACCAGTCGAAAAATGCATCGCGGACGAACTATTCCATTTCGCGTCTTAATTCGGATGATCCCCTCAAAATGAAGAATAAAACGCTGTCATTTGAATTACCCCATATGAGACACAATAGAATGAACCTTTATCGATCTACAACGGCACCAGAATCCTACTCCCCAGTTTCCAAAACCCGAACTTATGCTGACGTAGCTGCATCCGCTATTCAAGACGGTTTGAAGGTGCTTAAGCCTAGCGAAAACGAAAATACAGACATCTCTGTTGAAACAACAGTTGTGCCGTCGAAAGCAAATTATTCAGTGGCTTCTGCCCGAATTCCAGTAACTCCAATCTATTCAAAGTTTGGCAATGTGCCGTACACTTTTACGGATTCCTATTGGTTTCCCCATTCCGACTACAGTGACAGCTGTTTGCCTTCGAATTGCTATTCCGAATTTTCTAATTTTAATTCCTATTTTGATGAGCATCATCCTGCTCATTGTCGCCTTTGTCTGGATGCCCAACTATCATATCCGTGTGCTGTTTATCCCAATCCATGCAGCATTTCTTACAATCATAATGCGAATTTGAATGCTCATCAGTCATCCAACGAACTCCAGCCGTCTAGCATATTTGTCGATTTGACGGGATCTGATGTGTCAATTTCGGTTCATCGTTTGCCTCCATTTCCCAATTGCAAACCACCCGATTTCCAAACGCCTCACTTTATGCAGCAACTGTCTCGTGCTAAGACATCATGTCATATACCTGATTTGCATCATATGTCGTCTCAGTGTGGCACGGAGAAAGTGCCACTCTGTTTGCGCAACCCAATTTATCGCAATTGTACGTCTCATCAACTAGTCCAAAGTCGTCATGGTCTCTATCCCCACTGTCCCGCATGTTATCATTCTGCATTGCATTTGCACTCGACAATAAACCAAGCAGCAATGCATTCGAATTATAGGGCAAATAGGAAAACGTCGTGTTTGTGTTTGTCACGTGACAATGACTGGGTTTTGGACGGAACACAGCGTCATTTGTTAGATATGAAAAGACATTCATTTGTTTCCAGTCAAAATACACCACCTGCTGCAACGGAACAATTACCGCAGTGGGTCTATATTCAAGAACCTTTGCGGGTACCGAGGTCACGTGATGTTTACAACTCTTTGCGCATGTGCCTTGTACCTTGTACCGAATTGAGGAATTGTAAGTTGTATTCTTCCATTTGGGCGCTTCAAAATTGGGTTATTTTGAGGCTTTTGTTTTACTGGTCAGTAGTCGTAGTAGTAGTGCATTGTTTTGGTATCGATTAAGCTGTGATACAAGTAGTTTTGCAATTTCAATTCACTTAGACCATTTTGATCATGTGTTTTTATGAATCAATTTTGAAATGCCTTAGTAGAAATAAGTTAAGCGTTTATTTAAGCGAATTGAATTTCATAGACCCAACTTAATTATTTAGTTCATATTTTGTACAATTTGGCGTTGAGAGCTATGCTTTTTGTTTATTTAAATCTGTATAATTTTATTTAACGTTTGCAATGTTGTTTATTGTTAATGGTCTTGTGAATATAGAAAAATGTTTATGGGAACATGTGACTAACTGAATATATGGATACACACACACACATGTACACATACACATATAATTATTTATTTAACGATTCTATTCCTTATTCTTCCAAAACCAATCAAAAATTTAGGGGTGAAAATGTTATTGTTGTTTATTCAAAAACGTTGTTTTGGTATTTTTGGGCCATTAAACGAAATTTTAGTTAATGCTTTGTTTTTTTTTTTTGACAAATACGCACTGTTGATGATTTAGATAAATTTTTTGTGGAGAAAATATATTAACTGGTCTTTAAAACGGAAAAATTGTATCGTGTTTTTTTCAAAATTTGATTGGCTAAAAAGTTTTTATTTTTTCCTTATATACCTGTTCCTATATGATTTTTACTGCTATTTGTCGATATTTTTCATTTAACAACAAAGTCACGTTAATGCTAACGTGGGTAGAATTGTACACAGAGATGTACGTTTATGTATATGCATACATAGGTATATGGTTTATGATTTTTAGATTTTAGATTCTTGATCAATATATTTTTACGCATTCTTGTTCATTTAGTTGTAATACTTTTAATACTGTATGTGTACTTACTTGTGGTTAGTTTTTAAAATGGTTGGGAAATTTTTTTGGTTTTTAAATGACACGTGAATTTCGTTTTATTGATGGTATATATATGCATATATAGAAATGTGTGACATGGTCATTTCTATTATTATTAGCACAATGGCTACATATGGCATACGTTTAACTTAAGAGACATTTAAAATATCCTAGGTGTATGCTTTCATTCATTCACTAAGGTGTAATTTATTATAACAATATAATTTGTCGCTAATCTTTGTTGGTTTGAGTTTAGGTTGTATCACATGGAGATACGAAAATATAATTATTACTATTAGTAGAAATTGACACTGAGTATTACTAAAATCCATCGGCATACTAATTTACTGTAAATTTTAGTAATTCTTTTTTATTTAATCCTGAATGTTTGAAATTTATATTAATTAATCAATCAGCAGCATTTTTTCGAAAAAAACACGGCACTGTACGTAGATAAGAAAATATTTTTTATTCTACAATTTTTTGTCACTACTTATTATAGTATTGAATACATGTCTATTGAAATGTTTCTGTGTTTCCTCCAACTTGTGTTTAGATGTGGACAGTACTCCTCCTCCTCGACAATGGAGACGATTGGCCGAACCCAACAAAGATGGCTGTGAGTAATTTTGTCAAGCACTAGTCTTTATGGTTGTAGCTATTAGTTTTGAGTATTACCATGTTTCTTCTTTCTTTTTAATATATATATATATATATAATTACACTTTACATTGAATCTATGTTGATTGAAGTAGTTTGAAAAATTGAATTGAATGTAATAATTTTTTTGAATCACTACAGATTTGTAAATTTTGTAAATTAAAGAAAGGCAATTTTGTTAAGTTTTTACTAATTTCAATACTTCTTTTAGCATTCATATTTTTTCATTTCATTTTAAAAGTATTAGCGATGACGATTGTGAATTTGGAGGTGTTTTATTGAACAAATCAAGTATTGTCACAATTTTTTTAAACTATCTCAAATTAATATGTATAAGGGACGTAGGAATATTCTTTTGAAATAGTACAGTATATGAAGAAATGAAAAGTAATTTTTATTTTAAAATAATTTTGATTGATGAGCGAATAAAACATTTTTGGCGCGCCGGAAACGATCAGTTTTACTTGACGTTTTTAGCAACTCTATCATACGTGAATTATGCAAAATGATGATTTTTCACTAATCTATTGAGAATTAGAAAAAGTTTTAAAATGTTGATCTTATTATTTTAATTAAATAGCTTTTTACGCATCCGTATTCTACAAGCCTGACTTTTAATTCTTTAAGAAAATAGTGAAATGAATTGAAAGAGTATTAAGTCTAAATTAATCTTAATTTCTGGTTTGATTTTTTGTTCAAGTTAACATTGATAATTCAAAAATGATAATAAATTATATTAAGTACTGTTTATTTAATTCTTCAATTTAGAAATATTTTTATACTCTACAAACAATTAAAAAGTTGTACTTTAAAGTCAACACGCATATAAGAGTAATTATTAAGTACAATTCACACAATTTTTATATTAACTAATTTATTATTTTATAAGCTTAGTTTTATTTTTTAAAAGTATTTAATAGCTAAAATGTTTATTTTAGTACAATATTAACATTTTAATTGCTTCATAATAATAAAAATTGAAATTTAATAAAAAATAAGTGTGAAAAATTCGGTTTTAGTAATAATTTTTTTAGTTAGTAATTTGGAAAAAAATATGTTACAACGAAAAACTAGTTTTGTATTGTTAAAGTGAAATTTTTAAACATTTTGGAACTTTATTTTATTCTTTATACTAAACTAATACAATGTTTGTCGAAAATATTAGAGTTGGCCCATTACAGTAACTTACTTTGAATTCAAAATGTCAATTTATCTTAATATAATATTAGCCATAAAACAGTCATTATATTGTGAATTATACAAAATATCCTAAGTAGCGGTATTTTTATTTCAGTGTGAACGAATATTGTTTAAGCTGAAATGTAATGCACTTTTGAGAGAGTTAAAATTGTTTAAAAAAATAATGTTTTATGTTCTATTTTCAAAAGTCAACTTTAACTTTATGTTTTTCCTTTGTTCAATTAAAAAAAATTGTAAATATTACACAGGGTGAAGTATCTATAGACATAGCTAAATTAAAAATTATCTGTTTGGGCCATTTTTGAAAAAACGCGATTATTTAAGACTACATTAACAACCTAACCAACAGCATATCAAAGCCGAAGTGGTTATAAAAAAGTTTACTGCATTTATTGTTTAATATTTTGTCGTGTATTATACTACAAACTAATTAGTAACAAAAAATTAGATATGTTTTGTACATATATATATATATATATATTGATGGAATTATAATTATATTTTATTGGTAATACAGTATTGTATATTGTATAATAATTGAATTTTTTCAAATTGTTTGGTTGGTAGAGGTGCTTTAGCTAGATAAGTGTGTTATTTGACTACATTTTTCAAGAGACTATATAACAAAAATTAAATGGCAATTTTTTGAACAAACTATATGATTACTGAAATGACATAATTATAGATTCATATTTTAGTAAACTGTGGCTTGAATCTGCCTGAATCAGTACTCCAACGAGAGTCTTCGTTTGGTTGCGCTAATTTTGGGTAGAACGATTGAGATGCATTTAGAATGAGAAAAATGTTTATAAATTGTTTATCTTGTGTTGCAGTTCCTTTTACTCTGATGTGCTACAATCTACTGAGTCCGAATTACGCCACACAAACGATGTATCCCTATTGTCCGACGTGGGCACTAAATTGGGATTACCGACGACGCGCCATTTTGGATGAAATTCGAATGTATCATGCCAATATTATCTGTCTGCAGGTTCGTATGTTTTTTCTCCTTCTTTCTCGTTTATCGAGTTTCAAAGTGGTTAAAATTGTTTTTTGCAAGTTGCATTTGTCATACTTTATATTATTATTGTTTACAGTTTGTATGTATGTCGATATTATATAACTTTATTGTTTATATGGCATTTTCACGATTGTCGGTTTGGGATGAGTAATGTCGGCAGGCAACAATTTTAATTTGTGTTTGTGACATTATGGGGTCACTGATTATGGTTGCAGTATATTTATTTAAGCATTGTCAAGTTGGGTTTAGGTCTAATTCAGGACTTTGATTCGGTTTTTATGTTGGTTTGTGTATAAAACGCGAATGACCATTGAAACAATCGTTGGTTTTTATTGTCTCAAAGTTGTTGCAATTTTGATAATTTTCGAAGTGATTGATTTGATGATGAAATAGGCTTACAGTAACAATGTGATTTTGCTTGAACTATTGATTTTTTTAGTGCATATTGAATGAGAGCGCCATTTGAATAGATGGTAGCGATTTAGAATAATTCGAAATGAGAAAAGAGGAATTCGTTTTTTTTTCTACTGTTAGTACAGTAGTGAAGTCAGCAGTAAACACAATTTTCTATTCACAATTTAAAGTAGAAGTGCGATGCCGAAATGTATTCTTGGAATCTATTTGCGGCTGTACTACTGAATCGGATACCAACGTAAATTTCAGGACGTTGGTTTTTTGATATTATTTTGTGAAGTATTTATTCAAAATTTATGTACTTTTTGAATATTAGTGTAATAAAGAAGGATGTATACTTTTAAGTTGGTTTGCGCTATTGAACTCTAGTAATGTATTTGGTTTTATTGATTGCTGATAATTAGCTATTTTAAAGGTTTTTTTAACAAGTAGTCACTTAGTGTTATCGAAACCGGCTATATATTTGATTTTAGTAGTGGAGTGCAAACTCTTAACTACTTGGGATACGAATCTGTACTACTGTACCTCATAGTAAATCAAATGACGAGGATTGTATTTATTATACAAATTAAAGTAGATATTTGTATGTCAATGAGATTAGAAACGTTTATTTATTTATTTTGTTGCATTATGACAAAGTTACTTAAAATGTTGTACTACTCAAATGACTTCAATTTGGTTTGAATTTTTGTTTTTATTCAGGAAGTAGAAACAAATCAATTTGAGGAAGTTTTTAAACCGGAATTGCAAAAGTTGAATTACGACGCTGTCTTTTTACCAAAAAGTCGCAGACGTACGATGGATTTGAAAGATGGAAAAAAAGTGGACGGTTGTGCAATATTTTGGCAAGCTGACAAGTAAGCACGTTGTTTGATGCCCATTCAACAATTTATCTATTTTGTGTGACTGTTTTTCAAGTGTTGGACAGAATTGGAATATTTCTGTTATTATTTAATTGGGATACTTTAGTAACATAACATAACATGTGTTGGTGGCAGTGTCACCTCTCCATTAATTCCAAGTTTGAACAGATTTTTGAATTTATATACAGAAAAGATGTCGGATGCGAATTGAACTTGGATGGATAAATGAAATTTCTTGGCTAGAAGACCGCTTTCTTGCGAGGACGCCAGTGTTTACAGGTGATCTTATGTAGGGTTGACCGATCCACAAGCCTAACCGGCTACATATGGTAAACAATCACCTTACAAATGTACCTCGGTAGATTTGTAAGCACCTTGGGTATGTGCTAACACCCATTTACTGAACGTGAATCCGGTGAAAGCCTAATTTTACCGCTGTGTACTTGGTCCCTGTTGTTATTAGTCCAAATACTTGCTGGCACCTAGTCCACAATGCATCACATGGAGGATGAACAGTCAGGAATACCACCATTATTTGAAATTGAGACTTTATAAGCATTACTCAAATCCTCAGGATCATTAGCATCTAGATATTTTAGTGAAAGTAACTTTAAGCATAATTGTAACCCAGTCGTTCCAAGGGCCCATAGTCTTAATATTTTGTTTAAGACCGTTGTGTTGTTGGACATTTTAAGCCCAATCTTTCCATTGAAATTGTCCGTTTTGGAAGGTGAAGCTTTAACTACCGCGATATTGCCCTACGCATATACTTTGTTATATATTTTTTTAATGTAAAAGACCTGACTGATTTCTATATGTTCCTATATATTTTATAGTGAATAGGTTTATTTTTTGATCTTCATTCACTAGCTTGACAGCTACCCACTTGTGCTAAACTTTTACGATTTTTTTCCATTTTTCGTAACCATATCAACACAACTTGAGCACAACAAAAGGGAATGTTTATTAAAATATGGCTATATATACATGCTTATATTTGAATAATTGAAGTAACTAATAAGTTTCATAATAAACAACTTACCTTAGCAACCTTAGCAACTTCTTTTATTAGTTTTTCAAATAATGTTAGCATTAATTGAACAACATTTTAATCTATTTTTATTTTCATTTTTTGCTTGAACTGTACTTTTCAATTTGTTTGTTTAGTGCTAATGATGTAAAGTATTAGTTTGTCTATCCGATGGTACTAAATGTACTTCTACTGTAATACCTAAGTTGACAATAATAATAACAATAATAATTGTTTTTCTGAAACTTTTTCAAGTGTGTGTTTATTAGTGTTTAATATCATGTAGACTTCAATTTTATTTTTCCTAATGTAAGCAATGTATTTGTAGGTTTGAAAAGCTATTTGAATTTCATCACGAATTTATGCTTTCGTGTACGAGCATGTGCGAAAATCCTACTCCGTTGATGCTCAATCGAGTTATGAACCGCGATAATGTTGCATTGGGCGTAATATTTGAAACCAAAAGCTCTGCAGGTATGTAACTGCTATGTTAGATTTTCAAAAGATTAATACACAGTAAATGGGTGTTTTCAAACAATATTTGGGATATTTATTATTATTTTGACAATTTAATTTATTTTTTTGATTATGGCAATATCACTAATTCCACACAGCTCCATGTGGTGTATTCTAGTTTGAATACTTCACCAGAGGTACATTCAGCTTATAGATACATATATAATACTATTAATACCATTAACAGAAAAGCAACACAAGGTGAAAGTACAAAGTTACAATTAGATAAATTAAATTATTATCCAAGTATTTGCTTAAGTAAGATTCTTGAACTAATGTAAAACAACTGCTGATCTAAATTTTTGCACTAATTAATAGGCGTAGATCATCAATTTTGTTAACCATAGATCTATCTTCCATTGAATGGTAGAATTAGTGGTAGTGACATTTTTTCTGGTAAATTTGATTTTGAGGCACGTTGATAGTTACTATGGTAATCCATGAAGTTCACTTATAGACGATTTGAGAAATGTTTCATTCATAAAATTTCCTACACATTAGACAATATATTATATATATATATATATATATATATATATTCATTCATTTTGGTTGGTGATGTGGTCACCTCTTCATTATTTCCCATATTTATACGACATGTAGAACGATCGATTTCGATGGCTTGACAAGCGTAGACAAACGTGGAAGAATAACAAAGTTTCTTGGCTGGTAGACAGCATCCTTGTGACGTCGCCACTGTTCGCAAAGATTGACGAGGTCGCCTGATTTTTTATCAGGGTTATCTCCCTTAGCCCAAGGGCTACATATGGTATACGTATACCTTTAGATACCTTTTAAGTATCCTGGGTGTATGTTCGCACCCACCCGCCGTAGCGGAAGCCCAGTTATACCGCTGTGCACTCGGACCCTGCTGTTATTAGTCTAGATGCCTGTTGGCACCTAGTCCAGGATGCACCACGTGGAGGACTAACAGTCAGGAATATCACCATCATTGGAAATTGAGACTTTATAAGTATTACTCAAATCATCAGGATCATTAGCATCCCATATATATATATATATATATATATATATATATATATATATATATGCGATTCTATAGCGTTTACACTATTTATAGAAAAGTTGATTTTTTTGTATTAGACAAACGTATAAGGTGAGCAAAAAAGGCGGTATATGTGACAAACTATCAAACTGATTATGTTTTTTGCAATTCTATAGACGTTTACACCGTTTATATAGAAAATTTGAACTTTTTTGTATTAGAAAGAGGTCAAATAACGAAGTTGACTTTTATTTAATCACGTATGAGGTGAGCGAAATAGGCGGTACATGTATCAAAATTCCAAACTTGTGTATTTAAAATAAAAATTCACTTTGTTTTAGTTACCTACTATTTTCTGTAATTTGTTAGACAAAGATTTATTTTAACATTTTTTATATTAAACTAATTTTAATAAAGGTAGTAATTATTGACAATTTAAAATACAATGCGAAATGATATATTTTTTATTTATATTTTTACTATTTTAAATGTTTGCACGAGAAACATCTTTTAGCAGTAGACATTTTAGCGATGCCGAATGTGGGCCTGCATTTAGTGCCAGTGATGGGATTTGAGCTCATGCCCACCCAGGTTTGAGTCAAGCGCTGTACCACATGTATTAAAAAAATATTTTTAGCAATTAATTTTATAAATTTAACAGTTAAATGGGTATTGCTTCACGGATGTGTTAGATGTTATACAATTTTTTTATAAACCTTTTGCTTACAAAATGTGTAAAATTCTTTTATTTTTAAGAAATAAAGTTTTTAAAGAACTACATTTTTAATAATTAAGTCGATTCAAATTTATCACCTGTATCTTGACAGGTACAAGTGATAAATTAATAATATTAATTTTAATGGTAATAACATGGTTGATGTTTTATATATATAATATATATGGTATATATATATATATATAAATATATATATATATATATATATATATATATATATATATATATATATTTATAATTTATTTTACTTTAAATATTTTACGGGAAACATCTTTCAGCAGTAGATATTTTAGCAAAGCCGAACGTGGGCCCGAATTTAGTGCCAGTGGTGGAATTCGAACCCCGATGCCCACTCAGGTCCAAGTCGAGCGCTGTATTGCTAGACTACCCGGGCATATATATATATCTATATATATATATATATATATATATATATATATATATATATATATATATTAGTAAATAAAAATGTGATGGCAAATAAAATATATGCTAGGTTTGTTGTCATTGTAATTTAGTGTAGTGTAGCCATTGGAGAACTCGCAACTTATAATAATTTTTACCTTTAATTTAAACAAACGTTTATCCAGATGGTATGGAAAAACGTCAGTTTTGCGTTACAACCGGCCACATTCATTGGGATCCCGAACATTCGGACGTCAAAATGATTCAAACAATTTTGTGGATGACCGAACTGTGGGCTTACATCGATCGCTTTTTGTCGGGGGTTCAAAATGCTGATGGCAAAACTTCTCCAACTTTGTCGCGTTCAACTCCACTATCGTCCCGAATTCCTGTGCCCGGTCCTTCGTCACCAGCTGCTGGAATGCCTGTCATTTTGTGTGGCGATTTGAATTCTTTGCCAGATTCGGGGGTTATCGAATTTTTGCTGAAAAGTATGCTAATGCTAACACACAACGACTTTCTCAACAATGGATTCAAGTATATGTTGGAAGAATGGCGCTTGATGGAGAAATGGGCTGTTGATGGCAATGCCGTCCGCCATCGTTTTGATTTTGATCGTGCTTATCAAGACGCTCAGGGAATGACTTTGACGAATTTTACGTAAGTGCGTGTGTGTATGTTGACTGATTGTTGTGTAGTTTTGTAATTTTTAGAAGTTAGTTACAATGCTTTAACAATGGGACTCTTTAACACTGTAGCTCTAGCAATGAGATAACTTTCGTTGATTTGTTGTAGTAATACTTGATTTAGCGTTTAACTGTTCAATAAGACATCGACAGAGAGAGCATTTGGTTGACAATTTTATCCTTTTTGGCTTAAATGTGTGTGCGAATTCACGTCGGTTAAAATGAGTTGTTTTTATGTACTACGTCTATAAGTTTCAACTGGAAATTGGAATTTAGTGTAAATAGAAAGGTGTATGCTTTGTGATTCGTAACGCAGACGGTGGCTGTATTTTTGTAAATTGTTTTCTACTATAGATACGTTTTACCAAGTGCACAGTTTAACTCAGCCACACCGATGTCCGTCGTTTTAGGTGTCGGCAGCAGGATCTGTTATAGGAGCGTAACAACTTGGACACTGCTGCACTCTGCTATTAATGAATTACATTGTGTGTATTATTTCATTGGTAACACTATAAATATATTGAGAATTTTGTTGAAATTACAGACTGAGACTTGTGAAACAATATTTAGGAATAATGAAACTTGCAATTCAACCACTATGATAAATTTACTATTTTCTGCTATGACTTAAGTTATCCAAAGGAGGCTTGTTAGAAGAAGCTTTGTATCAAACTTGACCTTTTATGTAACCACATTTTTATTCAATATTTTCATAACCGAAACACCACTGTCATTTTACATTTTTCTTTCTTTTCAAAATAACGCCCAATTCAGTCACGATTTCAAAGGCATGATTGATTACGTACTCTTCACACGGCAGCATTTTAGACTGTTGGGTAGTTTGGACCAAATTCAAGAATCGTGGTTCAAAGAAAAGAAGATTGTCGGTTGTCCGCACGTCCACTTGCCGTCCGACCACTTTTCGCTTTTGGTTGAGCTCGAATTGAAGCCGACGCCCCAACTGGCGCCTTATATGGACCGAGTGCCACGTACGCGTTGTTCGAGCGAAGGCGCCAGTGATGTTGCATTTTCGTCGGGTCTCGGACCGACGACAACTTCTTTGTCTTCGCTGAATGACGGATTTGCACCCACAACGACCGCAACGAGTCATGACACGATGATGCAATCTAATGGAACATCTGGTGGTATGGCGAAGCATCGAAAGCGTTAGATTCAGTTTATGCATATATATATATGTGTGTGTGTGTGTGCTTGTATGTGTGTACGTATATTTGTACTATTCTTTGGTCTGTTTTTAATCCCTGAACATCATGTATTGATTAGCTGCTTGTATTTCGTTTCCGAAATGTTGCCGGTGTATGATGTGCGCGCCGAGTCTGTGACGAATTTTTTGCAGTTTTTCGATCTCCACTCGATTATTTTTAAGTAAAATATTTCTATTGCTTTTACCACTCAATAATTTCGAATTAGATAAGCAATCATTCTTTTTTTTGTTGTTAAAACACACATTTCTTTTTGTATTTCAATCTCTATTCATTTTATCATTTCTTTTGTTGCATATATAAACATTGATTGATTTCTCTTAAATCTATTGATGAGATGAACTTTTCTTGATGTATATCATATCACAATTCTCATTGTATATAACAAACACCTATTTAAGGATATTTATCTTTTGTGATTGTTGTACATTTTTGTTTATCTTTTCTATTTTCTTAATTTTCAATAACTTACCTTTCTCAATGTGTTTTTGATTTCGGTTTGAATTTTCTAATTTTAATTTTTATGCATTCAATTCGAAAACTGTCCAAAGACTTTGGGAGTATTATCAATTTTTGTCTCTAAAAACGGCAGCTAATATTTGTATCTGCCATGAACTGGTTTAAAATCAATACACTAAATATCAGTGTTCGAGTGTTATAGAGCTGCATTCCGTTTTATCCGAGTGGTTTGATAATTTGTGCACAATTTTTACAGACTACTAATATTTTTCTCTTTCCAAAATAATATACTTGCAAAACGTTTCGTGTGTATACTACAATTTTCCCATATTAAATCCTTGTATTTCTTTTTTTTAGAAAAAAACAGTTTTATGTTAATAATTATTGAGTTGTTTGTATCCAAAATCGTATTTTACGATTGTATTTATTTGTTTTATTCTCTTCAAAAACATGTAAGTCAATAAAAATGATAAAATTTATGCGTTCAATTTTGTTTGTAAATTGGGCGATTTGCTTAGGTTAGTCCAAAATTGGCTCCGCTATCAACATTCGTCAATTACATTGTCCGGTTTTTTTCCAAAAATCTATTCTGAACAAAATTGTGTAGAGTACCTATAAATTTAATAACTAAATTATATATATATATATATATATATATATATATGTAAAAGATTTCTTACAGATTAACATGAATACGTTTAACAATACACTTTTTACAGATTAATTTAAACCAAATTAGTGCATTTAGTTGAATAATGTTACCGAATATTTTGCATAACTGACAGTAACATTATGTCATCAAAAATTGAAAAAATAACAGCTAAAAGAAACTGCATACAAATTGACGTTAAGGTCAAATTTTTTTTGATAAATTCACTAAAATAGAGAGCGAGTATATCAGCAAATGTACAATTAGCTTTTTAATGTGGAAAGAAATAAACACTTTTTGGAAGAATAAAATATTGAACAATTGATGTAATTTTTTAAAATACACATTTTATTGTTAACAATTCTTGCCATTCAATAAACATAAATTATGACTATGTTAATAGTAACAATTTTGAGATTCGTTTAAATTGGTATAATTTTATTTTTATATTTAAAAGTAACTCATTTCTTTGACCGCTGATCGTTATGGAAAAAAATTGCATAAATCCCTTAAGTATTTTAAGCATGGTAAAAAGTATATGACGTAATAATATAAACTGTTGGTTAAGTCAAAAGCGAAACAGCAAAATAAATGGGCCATAATTGGAGTAAATTAATTCCTGTAGCGCAAGCATAGGAAAGGCGCTGAATCAGATTTGAAAACCACATAAAAAGTTCATTTTTTTAGTCAATAATTACGCTAAATAAGGCATAGACGAATTGTAGTTGATGTTTGTGCAGCATTGGGTGTGAATAAATTTTTGTTTAGTTCCGCCTAATGCAATCGTTTTGTTCAATGTAATCGATGTTCTCCATTAACATATTGCTAAATTGACGATTGATCTTAAATATGCCCCCCAATACATTTTGTTAGTACCGTTGATGAACGTGCTGTTGTCAAAATTAATGTAGTTTAATTGATTCATTTTTGTGACATTATTTAATTATATTAAGCGCATCCAAGTTGTACTGAAACATTCTTTAAATACTGTCTTAAAATAGTTGTTAAATATTTTATAAAAACAAACATCTTATACTAATTTCGTTGAAAAATTCTAATTTAGGTCAAAAACAAGAATTTATACTTGAGTAAAAAATAAAAAACAAGCGTGATTACTAACTAACTTAGAAAATATGAAAAATGAACTTTCCACGTGTTTTTCGAATATTATTCAGTGTCTTTCCTATGTTTGCTCTATCAAAATTGCTTTGCACTAACTGACATAATTATTTTGCTGTTTTGTTTTTAAAATAACCATTCTTACTATTATTTCTTTCTTATACATGTATGTACAGAATAATTGTTTCAATTTTTTGGTTTATTAAACATAAGTATTTTTAGTATACAACATTATTTAAAAATCTTCAATTGCTGAATATGCTTATACGTTGAAAAACCATGTTTGACCTTGAGTTTTCCATTTTTATGTAGATTAATAAACGAATCTAACAACAGAACCAAATGCAATGATCTGATTTAAAAATTTGAAAAATGAACTTCTAATGTGTTTAGAAAATGTTAATCAGTACGTTTCCTATGCTTGCATTATTAAAATTACTTTGATCTCAACGACTAAATTATTTCACTGTATTATTTTGAATTTAACCAACAATTTATATTATCACTATTATTGCTTCCTATATTTTTCGCCATCATGCTTAAAAAATCTAAGGGATTAACGCAATTTTTTTCCATAACGAGAACTTATTATTTTAAACATTTTTTCATTTTTCCATTATTTTAACACTTTATATTATTTGGGTCTTTAGCACTTTTTTGCTTGTGTTAATAGTGTTAAATATTTTTGTGTATCCTATGATGTTTGAGTTTTTTTACTGAAGTATTTAAACCAAAAATAGTAAGCAAATAAATAAATAAATAGAGATTTTACTAATTTTTTACAATGGTAACTTGCAAACATAATCTGATCTAATATCAGGATTTTACTTCGACCACCGTTATTATTATCATCATATATTGAGCATTCAAAAAATATGGCCATTTTTGTACTTTGGTTTCATCATAATTTCGTGTTGATTTCTGCACCTTGAATGTTCAAATTTGCAAATTGTACCGTAGATTCCTATTATTATTATTATCATTATTATTATTATTATAGACAAAGTAAATTGAACATTTTACTCTATTAACCTAGTGAAATCCTAAACGATAATTTCCAGTTTGGGAAAGTAGCATTGATCATAGTTCAATTGATTAAAATAAACTTGTTATAAAATTTGGTAGTTATAGTTTTAAATAGCGCACTTTACAATATTTTTTTATTGTATAATTACGTCATATTTAAAAAAAAATCAATGCAAAAATGAATAATTTTTCATCATACTTTGACAACCTATTATTTGCGGTTTGTTTTAATTCAAACAAATATTAAACAAAAAATAATTAAAATGTTGGATACATTCGTTATTATTTTTTATATAAATACCTGATATTTATTTTTACAAAGTTACAATTATATTATTGTAGTAAAAGTCAAAAATGTATGTATTGCAAAAGTTATGACAGATTTAGTAAATATACATTAGAAACTACAAACCAACACTCCTAAGATTTAAAATCACGTGTTAGAGGAAATAGTTTTTGTATTAAAAACATTTTAACACGCGCTCTTTTAAATATAGAAACGAACACACACGCACACCATTAAAAAATGCAAACATTTAAACCAAAACGTGTTCCTAAAAAGCACACAACAAATAATCCATATGTTACGCTAAACTTTTCCGTACTCAAACCGTCTCTTTTGTGAATTTGTGGCACAATTAAACAACGTTGAAAGGCGTAATGTTTTCCTTGCAAATTTTGCACACAAATGATGTGAGAACATGTAAAGTATTTTGACAACTTCAATAATAATTAATTCTTAAAATTGATTAATTTTTAATATTGAGATTAAAAATATGTGATTGTATTACCATAAATAAATAATTAGAATGCAATTATTTTATGCAATTGAATATTTGTGACTTTTTAGAACATTATTATTATTATTATTAATATCAGTATTATCCAATTTAAGTTTTTGGCTAGGCTATATATAAATATATATATTATTTTAAATATTTTTACAGCTTAAATGTTATACGAGAAACGTTTTTCAACAAACGAACAGTTAGTAAAGCCAACCGAGAGCCCGCATTTAGGACCCGTGGTGGGATTCGAATCAATAACTATCCAACTTGGAGTTTTACCCTGTGTATCACTAAATCATCCCGGCAACATTGAAAAACGCCTTTTAGAATTATTTTTTGTAGCTATATTTTCTTCCTATTTTGAATGTAATAAGAGAAACGTTTTTCAGCAGGTGGCCATTTTAGCAAGCTCGAATGTGGGTCCGTATTTAGTGCCGGTGGTGGAACTAGAACTCATGCCCACCTAGTTCCTGGTTTAGAGTTATATTAACATTGTCACCCTAGCACTATTATTACATAATTGGGCACATTATTACATAATTTGATGCATTCATAATTGTGAGTTGTTGCAGTGACAACACGTTTCTAAATGTAAGTATTTGTTGAAGCATTGCATTAGTCACTTTTTTTAATAATGTTTAATGTGTGCTACTTTGAATGTTTGCACGAGAAACATCTTCAAGCAGTGGACATTTTAGCGAAGCCAAACGTGGGCCCGCATTTTAGTGCCGGTGGTGGGATTCGAACCCCGATGCCCACCGAGATCCGAATTCGATCCCTGTACCACTAGACCACCCCGGCATTTAAATTAGACAAAATTCGTTTACTTAATCTACGTAAACCGAGTCATAATGTGAGTAGTTTTTATCACATTTTGAAATTACTGTGCCTAGTTTGGACTAGAAATGATTCGATCTAGCCAGTATCAAGCCTGTACAAAGGAGGAGGGTTTGAGTGCAAAGTTAGCAACCTGGCCTGTGTAAAAAAAATTATCCAATAAGAGGACGCCATTCTGGCAAACAACGGCAAAGTAGTAATCGCACGTATCTGGATGATAGAGTTACACGGATGACGGGGTTGAGTGAAAGCCGAAAGGAAAATCAATCTTTGATTTGCAGAATTTTTAATACCAAAACCTTAACCACTGTAGGGATATGGAATGAACAACTTATTACAAATTAGATACTTTAAGTATTAGCGTAATGCGATAGAAAGGCCAAAGTCATTTTAAGAGTGGAGATAAAATTTTATATTCTGGACATGACGAATATCATATTCATGGAGTTGGTATTATGTTGAGTAAAAATGCTGCTAAAGCTATGATTAGATGGAAGGCCGTGAGCGACCGTATTATTTCAGCCAGATTCAACACTAGATTTGCAAAAGCAACAATTGTACAAGTCTATACCCCCTACTGAGACTACTAATTAGATTACATTATATTAAATTTATTAGCCATCTATTCAGATTGATTTTTAGTCATATACTAGCTTCCATCTAAACTTTTGTAATAACATGACATTTTATTTAAAACACACTATTTTAAGTTGTTGTTTAATATACATGACTAAATGTGAACTGAGTTTAGAGTGGTAATTTAGCAAATGATAAATGAAAATGTTAGTTTATGATAAACAAGCGAATCGCTAATGCAAATGTTATTTCCAAAGTTATGTAGATAATAAGCTCATCCATAGAATTAGTTATGAACACTAGCAGTAATAAAACATTTACAATTAACTTTTCCTTATCGAGAAACCATTACAAACTTAATCTTTTATCAACCACCTGTAAAATTTGAAAAACGGTTTAATTTTTAAAAAGTGTATTAAATATAAACAGATTAAAGAAAAAGACGTCAGGAGCAATGTATTAATTAATGTACAAATGACAATGAAAATGGTGCATACCTGAGTTAAACAAACTACAACTGTAATCATTACTTGCTCACGGGAAAGACGCATGGTTTTTAGCAAACATTTATGCACATGCGCTTTTGTTGAAAATTAGATTGCACGTAATTAACATTAGTAAGCTAATAATTAACTAGCTCAAGTAGGCTGGTTAATTACAAAAAGGCGATCGCATTTATTAGTAACTATACAAGAAACTAGATGATAATTAACAAAATTCCGTATTCCTTGTATTTTCTTCTATATATGAGTATAATATTCAATCTGTTATTATAAAACAATTGACAATCAATGTACAATTTTGTAGTATTAATGATATGGACTTAAAAAATACTGTTATTATTATTATTATTATTATTATTATTATTATTGTTATTATTATATAAAAAACAAGTTTTGTATATTGTATTGAAACACTTAGTCTTCATTTTACATTATTATTATTATTTGTTTGGATATTTCAGTCGAAGTAACTGCTAGCTAACAAAAGTGAGATTACTATAATCATTTAGGTTAGAAAATTGCTTTTATTGTGACAAGTTTGATAATAAATAGACGGATCGGCGATTATTAACAGACTTGTTTTACTCTTAGACTAGCAATGCACATCGAGTCTTACCGTGTCCCTATCACGAAAACCATTTTAGGGCAATAGGTTAATGTTTTTGCATTTTATTTTCGAAAAGAAATAACTTTTAATTTTAAGCGTTACAACTTAATGTTATTATTTTGTTAATTGCAAAACAATGTTTTTAAATAAGTTGATCAAAAAACGATTATCTATTGGAGACGCAGTCAATTATATTGTTCTTAAATAACTTTAATTTTTTTGAAACTAAGTTTGTCAATTGACTTACATTGCATTATAAAAATTCAGTTGTATGATTGTGTTAAACATAATTTCATCATTCATCCTAATAGTATTAAAATTAACAAAAAAAGACAATTTAGTAATAATTACCAAAGTAACCAAATGTTTGTCATGCAAAACATACTTAACTTAAAAACTGCAAGTACTTGTTTATCTGTAAACAACTAGGAGTACTGAACGTTTATTCAATCATTAATGATAAATCAATTACAGTTGTATATGCAGTATAGAAAAGTAGGCACGCCATCAATGTATGTAGTAGTTAAAAAGTATGTTGAAATAATAATAATAATGCTTTACACGTTTTACAATGACAGCAGTACATAATAATAATTGGTATAATTGAAACAAACACTTAATTAAAATATGTAGTTTCATTTAACAAATTACACACATATATGTATATATATTGTGTGGGTCTGTACAGTAGTAGAGAGGTGTGCGTAAAACCATAATAATATATCAATTAATATTTTTTGTTCTTTAAAATTACATTTATAATTGAAAGGCAATTATTGTTCATTCACATTCTCAAAAACACATTTTTTTTCAAAATGTTTGCTTCAATGTTAACTCAAAAACAAATTTACATGTTTTCAGAATTATTAAACACACAAAGGTTTTTATGTATGAAAACACGTGTAAAAAATTGAAATTGAAATTCCTTTATGCATTTTTCAAAACATTCAGTAAAAAATTTTTCAAACTTAAACACAGAAAGCTTTCAAGCTTTTCCACTTATTTTGACATTTTTATTTAACAATTAACACAAACACTTTTGACATAATTAAGTAAACATTAATGTAACTTCACTATACCAATTTTGTTAAAAAACACTTACATACTATATATAATCTATATATAACAAAACATTGAATAGTATTTTGCTTTTTTATGTGTGTTTTAAACGTACTTGGTAAATCCCATCAAGGTCTATGTTTTACAATGGCCTAACCATTATCTTTCAACAGATCAACTATCTACAAAAGTAAACACTTCATTTTGTGATCGCAATTATTGCATAACTATACGTTTTTGCAAGTTTTATTTGTTTATGTTAATATTGTATAGTATTTTTTAAATTTATATTTAATTATTGTAAATATAATTGTCCTAAATTATCTGATAGAAGGATAATTAATCAATTTATACAGTACTTAATTTATTGATTTTTATGCTTTTTTAATTAAAATGTATGGAACATCAATTTAAATAAGGAGTAACTATTAATTTTAAAAACTACATAAAACAACTGTTATTGGTAGATTATAATAAATTTGTAAAATTTTATTTACCAACCCTTTTGTTCTAAAAAACAAGAAATTAGCATATGATGTAACCAATTTATGCTAATAATAATAATAATTATTATTATTAATGCTTGAATTCCTGACAAGAAATATTTTTCAGCAAATGGACGTTTTGGCAAAGCCATAGAAGGACTTGCATTTAGAGCTGGCGGTGGCTCTCTAACCTATATTTTTCCAAATTTGAGTCCAGTGTCCCTTTTACTTAACCGCACCGAAAATGAGAAATAGCAATAAAAAGTTTGGTAGATTGGAGAAAATTGGAATAAAGATATTCGGCAAGACCTAATTAAAAAAACCTCACATGAAATTAGATATGTTCTTTAACAATTGTGTCACTTTTAGAAATTCTAAAATTTGCAATAGATAAATTTAGCAATAAACAAATGCGTTACAAGTTGTTGTTGTCAAAACTAAACATGCATTGTTTGTTAAAAACGTCATCATAATTATATTTTTAATAATCTACACTTGACCAATCAAGTTTTACATGCCATTTTCTGTAAAAAAAACAATTGAATACTGTTTACCAAAAATGTACTTATTCGTAAACAAACTCGTGATTTTAAAATTGCAGCTAAAATAATAAATTGTACTATTGCTTAAAACACGTGCCGGTCTAAATTGTCAAAATAAACACCAATTCTTGTTTGTTACCGAATCAATGAAAGAAAACAATGACGTGAATTATTTAAAAAAACTTTTACCCAAAAGTACAATAATGGATGTTTATACAAATAAATTCCTTTTATTGATTAGTTGTTTGAGATGCTAATGCTTCATAAGGATTTGAGTAATGCTTATAGGTTTCAATTTTCAATAATGCTGTTATTCCTGACTGTTTCTTCTCCACGTGGTGCATCCTGGACTAGGTTCTGATAGGCATCAAGACTAATAACAACAGGGACTAAGTGCACAACGGTATAACTGGGCTTCCACTACGGCAGGTGGGTGCGAACATACACCCAGGATACTTAAAAGGTATATTAAGGTATACATGTACCATAATTAACCCTTGGGCTAATGGAACTAACTCTGACAAAAAATCAGGCAGCTTCGTCAATCTTTGCGAACGGTGGCGACGTCACAAGGATGCCGTCTATCGTTGAAAAAACTTTATTATTCTTCTACGTTTGTTAGGCTTATCAAGCTACCGAAGTTGATCATTTTATATGCCGTATAAACATAGAAAATAATGAAGAAGTGTTCACGTCAACAACCAAAATGAATGAACGAATTTTAATATTCCACTTTTTGGCTGTTGGAATAGCGTTAGACCCGAAGTTGGGTAGCCAATAAGTGCCGGACGACGTTTAATTTTGCTAAAATAACCATTTGTTAAAAAATGTTCCTTCTAAAATAATAAATTCATTTCATTTTGGTTAGCGAACTGACCACTTCTTCATTATTTTCCATATTTATGCGGCATATAAGACAATCGATATGGATAGCTTGATAATCGTAACAAACGTGGAAGAATAACAAACATTCTTGGCTGGTAGACGGCATCCTTGTAATGTCGCTACCGTTCTCATAATTTAACGAGACCGCCTGATAGTTTCTCAGGGTTATCTACCTTAGCCTAAGTGCTACATATATACGTATACCTTAAATCCCCTAAGTGTATACTTGCACCCACTGACTGAACCGGAAGCCCAGTTATACCGCTGTGCACTCAGTCCCTGCTCTTATCAGTCTTGATACCTCTCAGAACCTAGACCAGGATGCACTGTGTGGAGGAGGAACAGTCAGGAATATCAGCATCATTGAAAATTGGAACTCATAAGCATTACTCAAATCCTCGTGGAACATTAGGATCTCAAACAACTAATCAATAGAAATAATTTATTTTTCCAAGTGCCTGCGCTCTAACTGATTTAGAACCGATGAAGTTGCCATTGGTACACTCTTTTCATATTATTGTAGGTTGTCATCTATATGCTTTACAACCAGTTTTCAAATAACGGAAATTATAGCCCAGCAAAACTAGTAACACCCATTGGCGTCAGTGGAGCCAAAAGCCCTACTCATGAAGATACAAATCTAGCGACTCGTGTTATTTTGATACGGTACTGTTGCAGTTTTTAATAACAGAAAATTTGTGATTTTATAAATTTGAAAATTTTAAAGTAAGAATAACAAATTAAATTCTATCTAATTAATTTTTATATTACTCCTCTCACAGCTTTTCACTTTTCTCCATTTGGTTTTGTATCGAATCAATTTAAAGCATTATAGCTATTAAATAGGTTTTCAGTGGGTCTTTTATTGTCAGCTGCCATTTCTGCCGCAAAACCTTCTCATTTATCCTGATCCTCTCTAGGCAGAGTTGAAATTTTATATTACTAGTGATGTTATTGACTAAATTTAAGTAGTTTATCGAGAAAAATTAAAACTATACACCGAAATACTAATTTGTTCAGAATTGTAAACGTTAGAAGTTCATGTGAAAATCACGTCATTGGTTCTTTTAAAAAGACCTTTCAACCAAATATATTGGCTAAGTTGCAGTTGTATAAATCAAATTGCAGTTAGTTAGAAATGTTATTAAATAGTTACATCAAGAAAATGTTTTTTAAAGTTCTTATACCAATAATCAGTATTATCAATTATAAAACATTTGCCATGTTGACTATTAAAATCTGAACAGTATGTTAGGATTTATTTATAAGGTTTGGCCGGAGAAGTCACTTACTTGCTCGTTAGCGGTAGCAACGTGCAACATTTGAGTTTACTGGGGGGGATTAGCGTTAATTAAATTTACTGTAAACAATCAATTTACAAAACCTGTCAACTACCCACAATTCCATAAATAATACTTAGGCCTAAAACGTGGAGTGATGTGGATTATAATCTATGTAATACTTGGAAGGCATGCAATTATATTTCCTATCAAGAATGAAATAGCTGTACAATGCTCCTGGTTGGCGGGTATATTTATTATTTACAAGCTTAAAGGTTATAACACTGAAAAACATTTTCGTTTCTTTGCTTATATGCACTGTTGTACTTGTATTTTATATGTTCAACAAAAATTGGTTTGCACAACTGATACAAAAATTATTCCTCAAACTTTCAAAACTAAAAAAAAACAATTGATTTCTATAAAACCTTTTATTAAAAATAAAATTATCTAATAAGCGTTGTGAAAATAAAAATGAATGATTGAATTATATATATATATATATGCACCAGTGTAATTTGATTTAAAGGGGGGATACTTGAAAAAGGGAATTTATTTGTCGAACCCGGTATTGCCAATAGTTGGCACGAATACGGTCAAGTTCGAGTCTTAGACGATCGCACAAAGCCAACGCTTGCTCTTTCATTTCTTCTATAGACTTGTCATTTGACCTAAAATAGAAAAAATGTCACAACAATTAGTAATAAAAAAACAAAAACACATTAGATATTAAAACAAAAAAATTATTGTTGTAAATTAGCAATGTTTACTGCAAGGTGGTAAACCCACAAACCATTTAGGATGCTAATGAACCTGATGATGCCTATATATAGTTTTAAATTCCAATAATAATGATATTTCTAACTGTTCCTCCTCCATGCAATGCGATGCCCATAGGAATCCATACTAATAATAGCAAGAACCAAGTGTACAACGGTATAAGTGAGATTTCACTGGACTCCTGCTCAGTGAGTGAGTGCTAGCATACACCCACGATGTATGAAAGGTTTCTCAAAATATCTTAAAACAATCTCGAACGTGCAGTAGATGTTATATTTTAAACGAAGTGTAAATATTTCAATTTTGTCAATTACTGTTGTTTTCCTTCCATTCAATATATCGTCAAGGTACACCGAATATATTGAATAAGACAAAACAACAAACTTGAGTTGTTAGATATTACTTCGTAAACTATAGACCAGTTTTTATAACTACATTCTAATTAATCAACCAATACACACACAAGCACATAAACTATATTATTTAAATAACGTAAATGACATCTTATATGTGCTCAAATCTTATTTCAATGATAAACTTTATCTTATTATTATTATTATTAGTTATTGGATTTTTATTGCATAAATGTTTTACTAGACTTATTTAGCAAACTAAACAATGGCATGTAGTCAGTAGAGATAATGAAATTTAAACTTCAGTAAACTAGGAACTTAGCCAATATGCACCTTCAGCGCAAATTAGTCCCCTCTTGATTAACAGATACTAGCAAAAGATTCAAGTATGTAACTTTTGCTGTACCATAAATCACACGTACAAAACGAAAATCAATTTTAAAACATACTAAACGGTAAAAATATGTACTTTGACGTAAAATACATTATATGCCAAAAAAACTCAACTCTTTATGTTCGGACACACGACCAAACAATTTTTCCTTAATGCAATCAATGTATAGATCGACTAGAAAACCTAAAACAGTTCCGCTATCATTTGCTATTGAATCAGAAGCAATAAGGTCTTCGGCAAATTTTCGGATGGAGTGAATATTGTTTGCTAGTGAATCACCGGTGGGTTGAGAAACATTTTTTGAAGATGCGTACTTTAAATTCGCTTGTTCGTTGGAAAGAGGAACTATTAAGCCGTATAAATAGTTCCAAGAACTTTGATTGTTTGGATACATTCGTATCATACTTTTAGCAAATTCCACTTCCTACATTTATAATAAAATGAATAAAAAACATCAATAAAAACGATTATTATCAAAGTATAACTGTTAGTTGCCTTAATACCAAACCAAAAAGAATTTAAGCACATAATGAATTTATAAATACTTCTACACTGATAATTTTTCTTATAAATTATAAAACTGTAAAGTTCAGTGCATAGTGGAATAAGTGAGCTTCCATCCTGGTGGATGGGTTTAAACATAGATCCATGGTATTTCAAGGTATCTTAAAGCATATATATATATATGCACCATATGTATATACTCAATGTAGTCACTGGACTAATGAAGTCAATCATGACAAAAAAACAGGTGGCTACTATAACGTTTGCAAACAATGGTATCATTATATCAGTGTTGTCTATCAACCAAAACATTCCTATTTTCTTCATTTTTTGTGCATATAAGGTTTCTTTCATTATAGGGGGCAATCGTTTGAATATGCCCTACAAATGTGGCAATAATGAACAAGTAGCATACCAACAAATAAAATGATAATAACAGTATAATCATCGAAATAATAGTTAATTAAAAGCCTCAAGAGTCATAACCTGATAAAAAGTTATGCTAACCATAGCTCATCTACTCTATTTACATTGTTAAACTGTGCACAAAAAATCCAAAACCAAGCATTACCATGTATAAGTCAAAAGTAACATCGTTATTATTCCATTCTTATGTATTCATAGCTATACAACCGAATTAATTAATTAATTACCACCCAAAAAACCAGCAAGAACGGTTTTGGAATGAAAGATCGAAAATGGTAAAAGAAAGGTTGGTAGACCACAGAAAACTTGGCTAGTAACTATTTGAGATCTAATTGAAATGAATGTTTTATAGGATCAAACAAAACGTTTGGCAGAATGTTCGAATACATGAAAACATTTTGTCATGTTCTTTTTGAATTACGAGACTTTGTTGTTGTTTTTTGTTGTAATTGTCTTATTGCTTCATGTTTATTTTTAAAGCAAAAGGGTTTTGTAATAATAATAATAATGTAATACAACCAATAAGCTCATTCTCAAAAAAATGAACAACAAAATCGATTAGCATTTCAACTCACTCTATTCAAAACAGCGTCGTTTAAACCTTCAATTTGGGTAACAATTGTAAAACAATGATTCCAAGCGGAATTGTTTAAAACATCGTCATCAATCAATTTTTTAGTGTAGCTAAGTTCATTTTCGGGTGACACATTGAAGCGAGTAACTACCCAATAACGATGTTGCCATGCATGATAATTTTTAGAATCATCCACAATAATCGAGTGCAGAAAGTTCAGCTCGTTTGATTTCAAAGTGCTAAATTCATCCGTTTTAAACGTATTCGAAGCTAATTTGTCAACCAACCATTGACGATGATGCCACAACTTAAATCATATATACATATATATATCACTGAAGGCACACTCAATATACTACAAAATTACTAAAATTGCAATTAACATTGTAAATATAATTATCATTGCAACAATGTCTAGTTGGTAGGAAATCTGTCATCGGACTGAATGCTGGTAGGTAGGTAGGTTCAATTCTTGAAGCACAGCCTCTTATTTAAAGCAAAATATCTAACAGTGTTCAAATCAAAAATGTTAAGCAAACATGTGGGATGTAGCCAACATATCCTCAATTGGTAAACCCAAAAATCGAATATTTTATGTAGTTATTATCTTTTTGTTTTTAAAACATATCTCCTACAATCACATACTAAATGCGAGTCTTCGTTTAGCTTTACTAAATATTCACTTGTTTCATACTTTTTTGTACCAAGTGTGCAAGTAAATAAACCGAGAAAAATTAAATGACGTCACTTATCATTATCATTAAGAATGATTAAACATAATAAATTGTAACTTTGTATAACTTAGGTTCAAAATCAGGTAGAACAAGCAAAATATGAACAAAAAAATTTCGTATATAAAGAACTAACCTGATAATTTTTTGAATGTTCTTCAATCAAATCGCGTAAATATCGCAATTCTTCCCAAATATCAAGACCTAAAGTTTCGATAATTCTTCTTCTATACTCCCAGCAAGTGTAGTTAGCAGGATTCAGCGTTACAATGTCAGTAGTAAGATCAAAAGCTCTCATACTACGCTCATCCTTTACTAACATAGCACGAAAATAATCATGAGCATCCACAAAATCTTCAGAATAGGCAATTTTTACTATGCTTCTATTTCCATCATCTTGAGGAATTGGTTTCACATCAGCCCATTCTGGTCTGTCTTTGTACGGTACATATTTAGAGAATTTTGTAAAACGTCCCATTCTTAAATGAGAACATAAAAACTAGTACAAACACTTATTTACAAATCTCATGCTATATTGAATAAAAAAAAATTAAACACAAAATATTCAATTAAACAAACATTTAAAAATGTAAATTGAGTAAATAAAATTTTCGGCGTGCATTTAAAACAATCTTTCAACAACAATATTTGATTTTAATCAATAATAAATAATATTAGTAAATACAATTTTTAAAAGCAGCTTATTAAATTGCATCTTAAAGCACTGGTAAAAGGATAACAAAAAGTGCCTTGATATCATTTGATACAAGTACTAGACTCAAAAGTGGATAATGATAGATCTTCCTTTAGTATCGATAAATGTCTGCTTGATGGAAAGTACTTATCAAACATATGAGTAATAAAGACCAAATAATATGAAACTTAAAATCAGAATTAAAAATATACTAAGAAAGAATGGGAGTAGAAGAGTAATAGCGATAAAATAGTTTATCATAACTAATTTTAATAATTAAGTTTGAAGAAGTAATTGCATATCGAGGAGAATTATATAAAGTAGAGAATTCTATTTAAATAATTAAATTTTTGTTTTTAAATAAACCTAGGTTTAACAATTTTTTATAATGATTTATTTAAAATATTTAACAAATAGTCAAATTGACTAGAGTTTTAAAATTTGTAGACCAGAAAAGGACAGCCTCGAAATCGTTTATCAAATTAAAGAAAAATTATTTAACAATCTGTGTATATTTGTAATTTATTGATTAAGAGCGAAAAGGACACTTTGTCAAATGACTTCGCAAAGGTGGGCTTCCATAATCTTTTCGAGTATCTTACTGATAGCATGCTAATCGGTCTGTAGCAATGAGAAGTACGAGATCCAGCTTTGAAAATAGATTTAATGTAGGCTTTTTTACACTCTGAGAGCAGTTTTCCTGATACTAAACAGATCAATTATGTACGTTAAGGATTTGGTTAATTTGACAGCGCATTCCCTAAACACCCTCGGATGAATTCCATCAGGACCTGGGCTTGTAGATGATAACATTATGCTATGATGTAAGAGAGTTCGTGTTAAAAACTGAGCTAAAAACTTGTTAAAGCTGTTACAAGCTTCTACATACAAAGGCACTTATTTGTTGAATTTAATAAGTTTCCTAGATATAACAGAAAATCAAAACATACTTCTTCCACATTGCCCATATACAACATTTGTACAAATAAAATAATCTGAATAAAAAACAAAATATCCAAACCAATAAAAAGTAAACAAATAAACAACTTATCGTGTTTCAAAAACCGGCGTTTAAAAATAAATTAATACTCAAAAATATAAAAGTAGAAATATTAAAAAAAATAAAAAAGAATTTATGATATATTTTACTCTAAATAATTAGTAAAGAAATTAGATTATACATACCTTCAAACCGATAAGATTTAAATAAAGAACTGTAAATAAAATTCAGAATTGTTCACAGATTCTGTACGTCAAAATGCCTTTTAATACTCGGTTCTCAACTTGTGTCAAACTTTCAGGAGCAAATATAAAGTTGATGGTGAGGTAAGGAAATTTGTTACAGAACAATTTTTGAATTTAGAACAAAATCAAGGTATATGGTGGAATATCTAACAATTAAGGAAAATGAGTAAAAATAATAAATATACAAAAGTGATATTACAATAAGTTTCGTATTAATGTGTAGAGTAAAGCGCGCTACTTCAGGATCAGGATCAAATAAAAATTAAATAAAAATTGTTTTTAATATTTTTAATTTAAATGTGCAATATATATAATATTTGTTACAAAAACAATTTAAAATATTTTATTAAAATTTTGATTTTTATGATTATGCGCTACGTATTTTACTTTAGTTTCAGGTTTGTACACAAATTGCGTAGCAGAAACTCCTTATGATCTTCGGTTCTAGTGTGTTTTGTTATAAAATTTTAAATTATTAATAAATAATAATAAAAAAGTAACTAAACTGAGGAAAATATTTACTAATATTTATTAGACATAAGTCTGGCAGTTTTGCGGTCCACTTAAATCTGGGTACCTATAACAGGTTACAGGTTAATACACGATTTGAGTAAGAGTAAAACTCCTTTTGATTCTCGGTTCTATTTATTGATGACATCAGCGAAATTCGGGGGGAAATATGAAATAGATGGTGAGGTAAAGGGAGATTAGTCACACAACAAGTATTTGAAATCAAGATAAAATCAAGGTAGATAGACGAAGTTAACAATTATAGAAAACGAGCAAAAATTTTAAATATACAAAAAATAATAAAACAAGTACTTATTATAATGCAAAAAAACGCCGCAATAATCTTCAAAACAGAAGAAAAGAGAAAAGGATGGACGTGTAGCGTGACGCGCGCCTCACCTCATAAGTATTAATCCTATTCACTGGCAATAAATTTAAGCTCCGTTTATTTTTAAAGGTATTCATTTGGTAAAAATGTTTTTAATAAAAAAAATTAAAAATATTAACAATAAAAATACTTACCAAAATTTATCTTTCTACAAATTATCAAATTGTAGTAAATTTTAAAAATTGTATTAATTTCCATTTAATATTGCAATTATCTAAAAAAATATTTATTAAAATTAATTTTCGTGTGTCAGTGTATTGGTGTATAGCTTGTGCATCGTGTAATAACACAAGCACTTTTGTTATCTTTAAACGATTATTGCTAGCGTATTTCTAGTGATAGTTTTCTTTTTTTTATTTTTGATTAATCTATACGTCCATTTTTCTTAGTTTGTTATTTTGTAGATATGGCTCCCTCCAATTCATCCAAATGTGGCCTTCAACACTGCAAGAAGGTTGTGAAAGCTGGCATCTTTTGTGTAATTTGCGGGTATTGGTTTTATGAAGCGTGCTTGGGGTTATCCTCTGATCACTATTCGCAGCTTGCAAATAGTCCGCTTGATTATAAATGCATGGACTGCAGATGTGAAATCGATTTACAGCAATTACCTCCTGCTAGCAGCAACAAACTGGATGATATTCTAGTAACTCTCCTAGATTCTAAATCTATCCTTTCTGAGATTCACAATTCTGACGCCAAGTCAGACGAAATCTCGCGTACTTTAGCAACAACGGTTCACAAGCTCTCTAAATCTCAAGCCAAAACTGAGGCCTTAAAAGCCTCAATCTCCCACCTGTTTAATAGCGTTATGTCTGAGCTGCATACCCTTAAGGATTAAATTTCCAAATCTAACCCTTCTTTCTTAGCAGCGAAAACGGTTCTAAGACTGTCCCTGGCTGCCACCAGGCAACACGTTGAGGGTATTAAACGCAATTGCAATATTCTTATCAAAGGCATCAAGGGTAGCGTTACTAACTTTAAGGAGTTGGTGTTTGATATCATTTCCTCTTGCTCCTCTAAGCTTAATAATTTTAAATTATGCAAACTCTCTTGTAAGCAACCCTATTCAACCCCTCATATCTTGGTTACTTTCAAGTCTCCCCTTATTAAGGATGAAATTATGGAGGGCTGGTTTAAGACTCGCTCTTCCTTTCCTGGAATTCGTCTTTTTAAAGATTTCTCTCGGGATGAACGCGCTAAAAACTTTGCGAGGGCTTTAACCTCTCTAGATAATAGAACTCCTATAGTTCAACTTACCTCACTAAAGTTTACCACCAATGATATACCAAATTTTCGGATTCCTTCCCGAAGTCATACTCCCTTCCCTATAATACATCGTCTCAGGCAACTGTCTCCTCTCCTCCCCACCTCTCCTCTATAAAGGTACTCTACACAAATGCTTTAAGTCACTTAATAAATTATCTGAATTACAAGAGGAAGTTAGAAACTCCTGTCCTCACATTGTTGGTATCACAGAAACCTGGCTCTCCATAGACATATTTGATAGCGAAATATCCATATTGGGCTATAGCATAGTCAAGACTTTACTAAAGGTAAAAAAGGTGGTTGTCTTTTCTATATCAAAAATGACTTATTTTATACTGTTTCTCCTCATCAAAGTATTCCTCAGGTGGAATATGAGTCAATTCACTTGGCACTAGGCCTCCACACTCTTTGCTCTTTATTTTATCGCCCTCCCTCATTATCAAAAACCTCTAATAAGGCTTTTGTTTTTGAACTCAAACACTGCCTCTCTCTCCCTTATAAACACCGCATTTTAATGGGGGACTTTAACTGTCCTTCCATTAATTGGCGATCTCTCTCCGGCTCAAATTTTTTTATTTTATTTATTTTATGTTTTCTACTTCGAATGTTTTACAAGAAACATCTTTCAGCAGTGGACATTTTAGCGAAGCCGAACGTGGGCCCGCATTTTAGTGCCGGTGATGGGATTCGAATCCATGCCCACGGAGGTCCGAATTCGAGCGCTGTACCGCTAGACCACCCCGGCACAATTTGATAATATTATTCTAAGGCTTAGCATCAAGCATGCTCTTACTCAGCATGTTTTAACTCCTACTAAGTATAGGCTCGGTCAATCCCCATCATGCCTTGATCTTGTTTTCACTAATGAATCCTCTTATATGACTCCATCTCCTACCTACCCCCTTTTGGGAAAAGTGACCATATTCCCTTGTCTCTCGAAGTGTCCCTCCCTCCTTGTGGTACTACAATTAAGAGTGAGAACCCATCACCGATTCCTGACTTTAGGAAAGCTGACTTTGTGAATTTTCGTCAATTCCTCGCCTTGGCTGACTGGAGTCCTGTATATGCTAATAATCTAGAACAGGCGTATTTCCACTTTGTATGTTTTATTAAAACTGACATCAACAAGTTCGTTCCGCATCGAATTCCTTTTCACACTAGTCCTAGGCTCCCTAGAAAAATTGTTCGTTTAATCCAAAGGCGGAATAAGTTTTTCTATCTTTGGAAATCTTTTAAGCTCCTCTGTTTTTACTATAACTATATTTTAATTAGGGACTAATGCTCCAGATTAATTAAGACACATAGGGACCTTCAGGTTCACAAACTTTTACTAAAAGCTAAGGACAACAAATGCACCCTGTACAAGTTTATTAAGGATAAGCGTGCTTCTGAATACTCCCTACCTTGCCTGAAAAAGGACAATGGTTCACTTTTAACTAGAGGCGAAGCTTGTAAATGTTTTAGCGATTACTTTAACTCGGTATTTCAACGCTCTGATTCCCCTGTATCCCACATCCTAGACTCCGATCCATTAATTAGTCCCTTTACTTCGGAGGTTCAATTAGTTTGTAAACAACTTGAAAGACTTAAATCAACTTCTTGTGGCGCTGATGGTATCTATCCTAGAGTTCTAAAAGAATGTGCTGGATTACTGGCTCTTTATCTATCCCATATCTTTAACCTCTCCCTTCTAGCTGGTCAGCCTCCACTCATCTGGAAGTCTGCATTTATTAGGCCAATATTTAAATCAGGCTCTAGGTTTACGCCTGAGAGTTACAGACCTATTAGTATACTATCCACACCTAGTAAAGTCATGGAAAGACTAATAAGGACTCATTTACTTGATTATGTTATTAAATATAAGCTAATCAACCCTGCACAACACGGTTTTCTTCCCCAAAGGTCCTGCCTCACTAATTTAATAGCTTATACAGATAGCATCACGAGTTTATTAGACTCTAGGCCTTCAGTAGATGCCATTTACTTTGACTTTGCTAAGGCGTTTGATAAAGTGCCACATAACCTACTTTTGTTAAAGTTAAGATCAATTGGGATTTCTGGGCCTATCCTAGCTTGGATAACCGATTTTCTCGCAAATCGCTCTTTTAGTGTACGACTAGGCTCTGATATATCCCCACCTTGCCCTATTAATTCCAGCGTTCCCCAAGGGTCAGTGTTAGGGCCTCTTTTGTTTATTATCTTTATTAATGACTTACCTAAAATGACCCTATCCAATATTTTGCTATATGCAGACAATGTCAAGATCTGGGAGTCGAATGCTAACCAGCTTCAGGTTGACATTAATAACATTTGTCAATGGTCTGTAGACAACTCTCTTCCTCTAAATCTGTCGAAATGTAAACATATATCCTTTGGTAAGCCATCAAAAAATCTTTTTTTAACGCCCTATCAGGACACGCACAGGATAGAAACGGTTAAGTTTATAAAAGATCTGGGAGTAACCATGGACTCTGCATTAAAGTTCACAGGGCATCATTCTAAAGCCACTCAAACTTGCTACCGACTAATTAAGTTCTTTAAAAGAAATTTAGGGAGTCTTTCTTCTAAATGTGTGCGTCTGTTTTATATGCTTTATATCCGACTACATTTAGAATATTGCGCACAGGTCACTGCTCCTAATCTAAAATCTGACTCCATTAATCTTCAAAAAGTACAAAAGGCAATATCTAAAATACCTAGGTCTCTAAGACATCTCCCCTATCAGGATAGGCTCTTCTCTCTAAAGCTATTTCCTCTAAGAAACAGGAGGCTTTGGGGGGATCTTATTTTGATATATCATTATTTAACATCTGGCTCCTCCCCTTTCTTCACACTATCTAATAACTCTTGTAGGGGACATAACCTCAAACTGACTAAATCTAGAGTGCAATCCAGGTTGAGGCTCCATCACTTTTCTCAGAGGGTTATTAATGCTTGGAATAGTCTACCTTCTCAGGTAGTTAACGCCATCTTGGTCATATCATTCAAGACTGCCTATGATCGTTATGCCCTTTCGAATTTCACTTGTTCCCCCAGTGGTTAATGGGTGTTTATTTTTAACCTCTGTTTTAAGTTCATTTCCTTTCTGAACACGATATTGTCGATACATCAGAACCGAGAATCAAAAGGAGATTGTCTCCTACTCAACTCGTGTACTAACCTGTAACCTGTAATGTTTAAAAATTGAAAAACAATATATATTTTTTCATTAAATAATGACAGTGAATATTTACAATTTTTTAGTGATGATATATTTAAAATCAATATACAATATATTGTAAAACATTATTTACATACAATTTTTAAACAATTTTAAAATAATAATAATTTAAAAAAATAATATTTTTTTGTTTGAATGCACTACGTATATTATGTCAAGTCTTAGAACTGTTTTGGTGAGATTTTAAGACCATTGTAAAATTTATAAATTATAAAAAAAATTTTTTATAGCACTTTACTTAATTAAATTATATGTTTTACTTATTTTACAAATTTACATATTTGAAGTAAATACACATAAAATTAGTATTTGTATTGTTAATAATTTGTTTAATAAATTTTGTAAAAAATATTATAGTAGCATTTACAATTAATTTTTTTTTTAATGTATGAATTGTATTAAATTTATTGTTAAATATTGTTTTGTAATTAATATTATAATATTATTATTAATATATTAAAAAAAAACGAAAATTAGAGGTTATTTAGTCACATTAAAACGATATTTATTTAATATTCAATAAGTATTTAAACTAGAAAATAAATAAAATTAAACATTGCATAGATATTATATTAAATTTTTTTAGAAATAAATAAATATAATAATTAATAAATCTTAATTAAATGGTTATGTTTAGAAAATAATAAAAACGGGATATAGAATCAGGATCAGGATCAGGACGGTACACGAGGTGCGTAGGATTTTATCCTTTTAATCCTCAGTTTTCAAAGAAGTTGAAAATTTGAAATTGTGGAAAATAAAGAGGGAGGAAGAAACTGGGACAAGAAAAATAAATAATTGTGTGAGAAAAGTAATAAAAGTATGGTGGAGAAAAGTGAAAGAGTAAATTAGAAATTAAATGAAATTGGAGAGCATGTGTTGGTCATAATTTATTTTAAATGACCCTAAGGATTTAGAATTGATTACATGACTGAGAAGCTTATTTTATTCTGTAATGGATCTGTCTGTGAAATGATTTAGTTTAACACTAGTGAGAGCTCTGGGTTTGTGAACCTTTAGACAATGTCCCCTAAGGTTACCATTATTAACATTAAAAAAATGAGTGATTTTATTGTTTGCGAATAACTGATATATTAAAATTAAGTCGCCTCGGAGTCTCTTATCTTCTAAAGGGAATAATTTTAATTTTTGTAAACGTTCAGAATAAGACTTGAAACGAAACTCATGAGGGAGTCTGGAGAGCATCCTTTGGACTCTTTCCAGTTGATATATATCACCTTTCAGAGATGAGGCAGTTACCTGGATACAGTATTTTAAATGTGGTTTTATATATAACATAAATAGTAGTCAAAGGCAGTTTATCGGAATTTTGCCTAAATTGCGTCTGAAAAACTTAATCAGGCTAAAACATTTTTGGGTCGCTAATTTGTGATGTAATGAGAAGACTAGGGATGACGTAAATGTAACACCCAGATCTTTAACCACTTTTACTGTTGCAATAAATTTATCTCGAATTGTAAATGTTACCCCCGAAGATCGTCCAAAAGTTATATGCTTACACTTTTCTAAATTTAAAGGAAGTTTATTTTTAACCGACTAAAGATAGATATTATTAATATCTTGTTGCAAAAGTTCCGGGTTTGTGCCCCAGATTTTAACATTATCCGCATACAGCAGAATGTTTGATTGAACTTTTAGAGATAGATCATTGACAAACAAGATGAAAAATAGGGGACCTAGGACTGATGCTGGTGGCACACCTGATGTTATTTTGCACTGGGTAGATAACGTGTTCCCGAGCCTAACTCTGAAATATTGATCCTTCAGAAAATCACTAATCCAATTTAATAGAGGATCACCTATGTCAAAAGTCTTTAATTTAGCTATTAGGAGAGAGTGTGGGACTTTATTAAAAGCTTTAGAGAAATCGAAGTAGACAGCTTCAACGCATGGGTGTTGCTCTAAATCACTAGTTAGACCGTTAGTGAATTCTAATAGGTTAGTTAGACATGAACGAGAGGGGATGAATCCATGCTGAGCAGGATTTATTAACTTTTTATCCAGGAGATAGTCTATTAAATATCCTTTGATAAGTCTCTCTATTACTTTACTAGGTGCAGGTAAAATGCTAATCGGCCTGTAACTATCAGGACTAAATCTGCTGCCTGTTTTATGAATTGGCCTGATGTAAGCTAATTTCCAGACCTCTGGTACTTGCCCACTAAGAAGGGATACATTAAATAAATGATGAAAAACTGGTGCCAATACATCGGCACACTCCCTAAGAATTCTAGGATAAATACCATCAGACCCGCATGAGTTAGATTTTAGATGCTTAAATTGTTTACAAACCATATCCTTAGTGATTTTAAAATTACCTAAACAAGTAGAAGGATCGGTAGAACAGCTGGCTACCATCTCTCCAGTGCAAAAAACTGACTTAAACTATTCCTTGAAAGCTTTGCACAAAGATTCAGCTGATAGAGACAAACTATTTCAGTCTTTAATACTAGGAAGAACATATTCCGAACATCGTTTTCTTTTAATAAAATTAAATAGGATTTTTTAATCATTTTTGGCTTTATGTAACAATGTGTTAAGTTTTTTGGCTTTTTTACCTTTTAATGGCTGCCACGACTTGATTTAGAATATCGATATATTTGTAATAAAAACAAAGCAATTTTGTAGCGTTCCACTTAGTAAATGCAGAGTTCCTTTTCTGGATTAACCGCTTAATACGGCTGGGAAATATCTTTTTATATGAGGCTTGAGTCTTGAAAGAAACAAATAACCTAATGCCACGCCTAATAATATCTGTTATATGTGAGTATAGACAATTTACATTATTAAAACCTAGTAGATTCTAATTGGCATTAAGGAAAAACTCCCGTAAATCATTAAAGTTAGCCTTCCTAAAATCAGGGGAAGTAATATGTTCCTTTTCTGCAATTTAGGGATAGGCGTAGGGAAATAAACTGAGAAAGACAGGACTGAGTGATCGCTCTTTCCCAAGGGAGAGAGAAACTTGATAGAGTCTACTAGAGATGGAATGTTAGTAAAAACCAGGTCCAGCTTCCAGTTCTATATCTAGTAGGAGAACGGACATGCTGCTGGAAGGCGTGTTCGATACTAAAATTAAGCAGACTGTGTTTAAAGAATACTTGAGGCCCCTCAAGGGAATTCCAGTTAATTGAGGGAGCATTAAAGTCCCCCATTAAAACAATGTATTTATGAGGTAGGGAGGCGAAGAAGGAGAGTTCTTTTACAAGAGATCTATCTAAGGCCTTTGAGAGAGAAGGGGGTCTATACAAAATAGAAAAGAGAGCTAATTTTCCCGAAGCCAATGGAATCTCTAAATGCAGAAAATCATACTCCTTTAACGTATCACCTGAAACTGGTTTAAAAATAGAGAACTGTAGGGAGTTTTTGACATAAAAAATACACCCTTCACACTTACCCTTATGCGAGTCTCTCCTAACAATATTATACCCATGAATGTTTATTTCACTATCTAAAATTTCATCAGTGAACCAGGTTTCTGTAATCCCAATGATGTGTGGTTTATAGGAGGTGGCTAAACACTTAAATTTAGACAACTTATTTCTAAGACTAAGTGCATTAGTGTACACAACTTTGAGTGCTACGGAGTTATTAGTAATGGTGAATTTTGTCTTAGTCGATGTCTTAATGGGACGTAGATTGGACCCCGAGGCGAAGGGGGAAAATCCTGATTGATTTTATCTAGCCTAACTATAGGGACTTTAGATGGGTTTAACACATTGTTGGGGATATTACCTAGGAAAAAGACCGCTTGGGCCTTTTTTCTGGTGGTAGATCTTTAAAAAGTCTTAGGTTAAAAGGTAACGAACTTCTAATACTAGGCCAGCTTTTAAAAAGGTCTAATACATGTTGAGGCGAAGGGAATCTGACAAGTAACGGGGGAGGGAAGAATGAGCTAGTTTACAATGAATTCTACTTACTTTAATTAAAGGTGCAGGATGGAGAATATTCTTACACATATCAGATATGATTTGGTGACAATTCGTCACTGTGTCGGGCATACCCTTAATGATAATATTACATGCTTTTTGTTGTTCAGTAACAATATCTTTAGAGGCGTTAAAAATCTTTCCCTGAGAAAGTTTTAACGCACAGTTTGCAACTGCATTAGCTGGGCAAAGCATGGAGATATGAGATTTTAACTCAATTATTTCCTTATAGATATTCCTAATATCGATTGTGGATGCATTACATTTTTGTGCAAGAGCACAAATTTCCTTACACACTATAGCGTTGTTACAGTTACCTTCTAAATATTTATAGATGTTATCCACTTTATTCTCAAACAAGTCGCCTGTTTCTTTAATGGGTTTGCATTTTTTATGCAAACATTCCCTACAAATAAAATCTTTATCCAAATGAGCGTAAAAAGCATAACTAGCTATTGAAAGTTCCGTACAACATTCATGGAACCATAAATTACATGAGGAACATATCATCCCAATTTTTACAGGTTTGCTACACTCACGCCGTCCACAGTAATTTGAGTGTGAATCCATTTATGTATAAGCAACGAAAACAAAACAAAAAATATTTCTCAATAATAAAAACAATGGTTTTTCTAAACAAATAGTAAGAAGAACCAAAGATTATTTTTAAAAATATGCAAAATGTAATCTGATTAAAGAGAGAGCAAAAAAATCAAACTTATCGTGAATCGAAGATTTAATAAATTATTATAAGCTAAATTTTGAAAACACAAAATAAAAAGCATAATCATTATTTATAAAAAATAAAATTGTTTTGCTAGCTAATAATAATTTCTGTTTACCATATGTTTATTAAGTTAAACTCTGTAAGCAACAAATTCATACAATGTTACTGTAGAACATATGTCTTATTTCACGTTTTTGCCGTTTATATATATATATATATATATATATATATATATATATATATATACTATTTTATTTTATGTTTTTTTAAATTAAGTTGTTAAAATTAAAACAAAATGTTTATTTTCTAAGCTGTTAAATAAGAAACATTATTTATTTGTAGGTAAAATAGCTATTTCCATATAAATTTTATTTTATAAGTCTTATTTTAATTACATTTTTTACGTATAGTACATATTTTCATTTATTTAATTTACTATTTAATTTAATTAAAAATTTGTTAATTATATAAATTAATGTTAATGTAAATTTTAATGTAAATTTTTTTATTAAAAGCTTTATAAAATTGTTGTTTTAATATTTTAACAAATAAAAGTTAATAGTAAATAGGAAACGTCTAATTTCGTGATATTAGTTAAATTTAACTTTATGTTAATAATCAAACAATCTAGTAACATAACCAGTTATAACAACATTTTATGTTTTAAAATTAAAAAAATTTTAAAATATTTTAAAACAATATATATATAGATGCCTTAAAAAACATATTTTGATTTGTACAAAAAACAAAATTTTGTGAAGTATTTTACATAATTTTTAATTGCAAAATTGTAGTTGTTGCATTTGTTTTTTAATTTGTTTAAAACAGTTAGTTTAATTAACAAAAGAAAAATGTTAATTCAATCAAATGATTATAAAAGATTTTACATTTTGGCTCCGTGTATTTTATTTCCAATTTTATTAGCTGTTGCTAGTATTAATCCAATAATTACTGCTATCGTTTTGTTATTAATTATTTCGTGTTTTCGTTATTCAACATTTGCTGTAATTCCAATAACAAAATCGTCAAATCACAGATTAAATAATATATTGAGCACATCGGAATTTACTAACAAATTGTCGTTTTGGAGTTATATTCAATCAATTAATAATTTTATCGCGTAAATTTTAGCATTTTGCGTTATTATTATTATTATTATTATTATTATTAGTAGTAGTAGTAGTAGTAGTAGTAATAGTAGTAATGTTTATTAATATATAGTGCAACTGTTTTTTAATGTATTTGTAAACATAAATTATTATTATTATTATATTTATTTATTGATAAATCATAAAAAAATTATAAAATGTTGTTAATTAAAAGCATATTAATTTTTGTTTAAATTTAATAACTTTAGCACAATTTAATTTAAAAAATTTAATTGTTTAAATGCCAATTTCAAATTTCTAGCAATATAAACCCTAAGATTATGTAATTTTATGTTTTACAAGTAAAATATAAATAAATAAAGTGCTAGCAGTAAGACTTAAACTTAGCCATTTATTTTATTGCTGTAGAATATGTTTGAGAAAGTTAATTTTACGTAACATTAACTAATAAAATTAGGTTTAAAAGTTAAATTTTATTTGTTTGTTTAAAACGAAAAAAGTTATTTTAAGTAACAAATAAAAATTATTACTTTTAAAGAGACATTGTTTTGCTAACTTTGTATTATAAACGCACATTTAGTTAATTATTTAATTGACGGATAATAACAAAAAGTATTTGGTATATACAATTTTTAAAAAACACAATAAAAACCTTATTTAGCATTAAAAAAACTAACAATTATATAACAATTTATTTAATATAAAACTTACTTATTTAACATAATTTTAACGATTCCTTTAATAAAAAAAATTTAATAGAATTATTTATGTTAAAAAAAATTAAAAATGTAAAAATTAATAATTATCTATTTGTAATCTTGCGGTAAAGTTTTATAGTATATAGCTTTTATTAATAAAATTAATTATTGCCGTGTTTTAGGTTACATAGTTTGGCAGCAGTACACTTGCTTATGTCACAAACATACTCAAAAATTATTATTTAATTATTTGTTTAATTATAATTACTTACATTAATTAAAAATTTTTAACAGGTTTTTTTATTAATAAATACATTTATTAATAATCTACAAAATTTATTTAATAATTAAATTTAAATGTTATCACTTTGTCTATTATTAGATCTTTTGTAAAATAAATTTTGTTTGTTTATCTGTTTTGTATAGAATGTTTAAAAATTATCAAGTTAAATTATAAAAATAATTTTTTGTTATCATTGAATAATAATTTATATAATTTAAAATATATTTTTCAGTCAACCGTATCTCACTTATACAAGCACAATGGTAATTTTATTTTTGTGGTATGGAACATTAATGATCATTGTCGGTATAGAAAACAAACTTATTTTCTATGAAATTATTATCATTCATTTGATGATTTTTTTATGCAGCCATATAATACACAATATTCGTCATCAATCGTTTACTTTACCCTATAACACCACCCTGCAAAGTAAGATGTTATGTTTTATTTTGTATTACATTTAAAATAATTTTTTTTTTTGCTGAAACCTTAATTTTTTTGTAATCTTGTGTAGTCTACTAAAATAAAACTTAAATAGGCATGGATATAAATGTTAATACCAGCACTAAATTTAAGTTTTTTTTGACTTTGCTAAAATGTTTACTTGCTGAGAAATGTTTATTGAAAATCATTCAAACATTAATAATAATAATAATAATAATATTAATAAATATTATTATTACATAAATGTTTGTTGCATTTAAATAACAGCTTTTTTATGTCAGTAAAATATTATAAATCATTGTTTAGTATAATAAAAGTTTAACAACTTGAGCAATATGCCACTTTGAGGCATTAATAACTTTTTATAATAAACATTATTTTAATATTGTTTATTATAAAGTTAATAAATTAAAAATTACAACATTTTAGAGTAAATAAATAAATATATATAGTTGATTGATTTAATTTACAAATGAAGTACAATTTTTGTTAAAACAAAAATGTATATTTCATTTTATTTAAGTCGTTTAATGCTGTTTTACATAATAATTTAATAACATTAATTTTTAAGTTGTTTTGACGGAAAAATTGAGAATAAAACAATAACGAATATGTGCTTATAATAGTCAACAACGTTACACAATTATATGTTGATTAGTTTGTTTAATTTAATGTTAATTTAAATGTTTGAAAACAAACTCTATAAACCAATAAATAATTTTTAAATTTATTGATTTGTTTTCACACAACATGGTACAAACAAATAATAAAACAAAATTTTTAAGGACACCGACGAGCGATTGGTATTGATCAGATTCACTATAAATAATAAATTTACAAATCTGCGTTTAACCATCCATGGCTCAATAGCCAAAACCTGAGCCTGACACCAGAATGTGGTTTCAAGTTTGTGTCATACTTGTACTGTTAATGATTCTAAGCAAGAATCAAATAAATGTATAATGCTCCTTGTTAGCTTAAACAAAGTGGATTTGTTATGCAAGTGACTCTAACAACTCTAATACATAATCTTTGAAAACTTCATAATCAATTTTATTTATATGATTACTTTTAAAAAGAGTAATTTTAATGTTACTATGTCTTATTAATATAATGTAAAAAATAAAAAAATATTTAACTAATAAAATAAACATTTATTTTATTAAAAACAAAATAATAAAAACAAGTGATGTTTTTAAATTTGGTTCTATAGTTAGTAATAAAGTATGTTAAATGTTTTTAATATATGTACCTATATGTAACACGTAATTTTAAAATCTTGTGCTACTGTTACATTTATAGTTCTTACTTAATAATGATAATAATATAAAAATAATTATTATTATAATAATTAGTAAAAACATGTTTTTAAAAAATACAGTTTAAATTAATTATTTTTATTTATATTTTATTTATTATTTAATGTTTGCTACTTTGAATGTTCTACGAGAAACATCTTTCAGCAGTGGACAATTAGCAAAGTCAAACGTGGGCCCGCATTTTAGTGCTAGCGATGGGATTCGAACCCATGTCCACCGAGTTCCGAATTCGAGCGCTGTACCGCTAGACCACCCGGCAAATATTATTTAATTGATTTACTAATATTTCAATTTATTTTTCTCCTCCAATATTTGTTCCAACTATTTGCTTTAAAATGTGTATACACACTTCACGTTCCAACGTAAGTAAATTTTGGCTTTCAACATTGTACATATTAAATTTTAAAATTGTTTGACTTTTATTTAACCCTTGTATTAAGAAAATGTGTTTTCGGTTGTTTTTTAATCTATTACCAAAATAACAATCTTTTTTAGGTAGTAGCTTGGAAAAGCAGAACTACTAACCCAATGCTTCAACTATTCTATATTTTCGAATCTACTTGGGATTGCTTAGAACATTGAACAGAAGCTATTTGTTTTTTTAATTATTTTGTTTTACTGCACCCAACGTTTTTAACATTTAAAATCTTGAACATAAAAAATGAAATTTTCTTCTGTCATCGGATAACGCTTTCATTTTTTCACTTCTAATTATATGGCATCTTCTCGTTGCAATCTTGACAAAATTATTTTTTGAAGGGCCTTTGCGCTCCAACTATTCTTTTTTTTAACTGAACTTAAGACTGACTGTATCGCACTTAAAACAGTAATAACTACACTTTTGCAAAATATAAACCGTCTTATCTAATTGAAATCAGCTAATAAATATAATATACAAATATCAATATACATGTATACATGTAGTTCAGTTAAACTTGTTTTTATAAGAATTAATTATTTTTTTAATGTTTAAATAAACCTTTTAAATAGTTTTTAAAGCTATTTTAAATTTATAATTACAAATATATTGAGTTCACAAGTTGAAATAGTAAGTATTTAAAACAATTTGGTAAAAAAACTTATTTAAAAATACTTAATCCGTTTATAATTGACATTATGGTAATTATGATTTAAAATCCTATAGATTGTACAATTTAAAAAACCAAATTGTTTTCAAAACATTTACATTTTTTAAGGTTGTGCTTAGAATCAACAATTTTTGCATCACAATATCCACGTAGATCCCATAGAAAAAGAAGCCAATTTTTTTTAATGCACACGTTAATTTCATTTGTCAGGTTCCCATCTAAAAAGATCTTTTACTGTCTCTTTTATTTTTCTAAGACAAAAGGCGTCGTTTATTCCATAACAATTACTAAGCGTTAACAACCCATTGTCATTATTATTTATACTATCACATAGAAAATATTTAACAAGTGTCTACCTGAGTTTTCATTTAATTCAACATTCAAATTTTTAACCAATATTTTAATACAATGTTTTAGCAGCATTTTTACTAGACAGAATACCTATTAAAACACAGAATTAATGCATTTTTTATTTATAAAATAAAAAACAAGCTTGGGTAAAGTTATATATATATATATATATATAATCTATTCAAAATTATTCAAAATTATCCAATTATGTACTTTGATTACTCAAATTAAATTGTTGGCACTAAAAGTTCTACAATGAAAAAATAATGGAGTTAGTTTTAATAAAGTTACAAAACGTTCATTATATATGTAACATTAAAATAAATGGGCATTATTTTTATGCTTTAAGTATTTTAACAAAACAAGTTTTTTATAAATAGTTTACTTTACTATGCGTGCATTTAACATAAAATAATTAATTGTTACTATTTTAAAAATAGATCAAGATCATTATTGTTTATCTACTATTAAGTGAATTTTTTCTTGTTGATCTTGTCTAACATTTGGGTTAGAGTGTTTGTATTAATATCTAGTTTTATGTTAACTTTAATTGTAATAAATGGCAAAGTTATATCAAATTACGTTTAAAATTATTTAGTTTTTATATGTATATATGATTTTTATAATTACTTTGAAATGGATTGCTTTATTTAAAAATCATTTTGATTTTTTATTAGTTCTTCTAATTGTTCTCATTTATTGCTTCTGCTAATTTTGTTTTATTTAAAACTAAATAAATTAATCTATCTGTAACTAAGCAACAAAAACAATAAATGTTTGATTATATAGCAATTCAAATAAGCAGTGCATTGTAATTAGATAATATAAAAAACTATTGATTTTTATTAATGGATTTAGAACAAATAAATTTGTTTCTATTTAGTTAATTTAGATCAATTTATAATTTATATAAAATATAACTTAAATGATGGAAAGCATTTAATAATATATATTTAGGATATTTTGCTAATAGTTTTTGAAAGACTGATAAAAAGTTTGTAATTTTTTGGTTTTGTAACTCGAATTACATTTTAAAAGATATTATATGTTAACACAAACATACATTTAAAAGATATTTATTACAGACATGGACTGGTGAGTTAACAATTATCTGCTAAACGTTATGACACGCAGATTGGGATTTAAAAATACATTTTTAAAAAGGTTTAATAATAATTTGCAATGACATAAATTTTCGTATTTTTATTAGTTAAACCGTTTTATAAGGTAGTTATTGTTTATTTTATTTATATTATTATTATTATTATTATTATTATTATTATTATTATTATTATTTTCATTATTATTATTATTAATATTATTGTTATTATTATTATTAATATTATTGTTATTATTATTATAATTATTATTTGCACTACAACTTTATTTTGTTAACTTATTTTTATTTATTTATTTATTATGCCTTATATCAATATTTTGTAAAGTGTTATGTAGTAGTATTATTATGTCATTTAATTTAACATTCTGTTAATGATACCAAGAATATAAAAGTTCTTTTTAAGATAGAAAATATTTTTACATAAAATAAAAAATACTTTGATTTAAGGCTACAAATAAGTGTATTAAAACTTGGTTTTATTTCCTGTTTTTTAAGGGTAATATGTTAGAATTGTCAGATTTACTGAATAATAAATCCACTTTGTTTGAGTCAATAAGGATGTGTCTTTATTTAGAATTGAATACCTTTCAGGTCTCATATAAATTTGAATCCACTATTTATTTAGTGTCAATCTCAAGCACTTATTCACAGATGGTTGAAATTGATTCCGTAAATTTAATATTTATAATAAAATTAAATACAATTAATTGCTTAATGGTTTTAAATGCTTTGCATTATAAGCGCTAACAAACAAATGAATAATTTCCTCTATTAGAAACGTACTATATAGGATTTTAATTTAGAACATAGTTGTTACACAAACACTGTTTAACTAAAAAATCAAATAATTATAATGTAAAAAAATTAAATTTTCTGTTTCTCTATAAAAATAAATCACCAGATATAATTTATAGATTTTAAATAAATATTTATTACTTTTATAATTGTATAATAAATATTAATAAAAACTGCATTTAAACCTGTTAATTTACCTATAAAAGCATACAAAATGACAATTAACATATTTACATTCCCTCAATAAATATGATATATAATAATTATAACTAAAATATGTATAGACTCGTTTACGTTTCGGAAATGGAGCAAAAACCAATTATACTTCTATATTAATAGTTTTTTATTTCTACATAATAATAAAAAATAATTTTAATATTTAAATTTTCCTTCATAACAAATTAGATAATTTGTACATACGACTCAATTTGTACCAGCTACTTTATCAAACATTGACCAATATAATCCAACCTAAAGTTGTAAGTTTATAAGAATTGCAATAAAATGATAATATTATTAGAAAGTTGTTTTTTGGTTTTTACAAGTGTTGTATGTTAACATGTATTATATTAGTATTTAAAAACAATTTTAATTAGTTTTTATTAATTAGATAATTTACAAAAAATAATGTTTAGTAAGAATCTATTTAGCAAAACCAAAACAGATTTACATTTCTACTGATCGAACTCAAACTCATAATTACACAAATTTGTTTGTTTCGTTTTGACTATGGTCTGCAGCTTAAACACATTTTCTGTCAGATATTCAAATAATAAAAATCAATAAATAAAAATGGCGTTCCAATTTAAGGTTCTTAGGTAAAAATGTAAAAACATTTATTTACATAAAAAATGCATTTGAGTATGTTTTAGCATATTTTAGCATATTTTATGTCAATCATGAAATAGTCTAAACTATTTATAGAGTTTTTTAAACGTTTTACAAATATTGATTACATTTCAAACCATTTGAAGGTAATTGGTTTTGTACAATACACCAGTTGAAGGTGCACTTTGAAATAACAAATCTTGTTTTTTATTCGTTGTCGTAGTGATAGTGAAACGATGTAACGCTTACAAAACCACATTGCCATTAAAACTGATAAATAATAATGCACAGCTAATTTGTATTGCCGAAACAGTTTCGAGTACTGTACACAAAAAGATTTAGTCGGTTATAAGTATTATAAATTCCGATTAGTTATTGGAAATATGTTATTAGTTAAATTTTTGCACTTGTGATTAGATATACCTAAAAAACGTTAACAGTTGTTTCTTATTTCAAAATCATTGCTTTTATTAAATGTTTTAAAATTCACCTTATATATATAAAGAACTTAAATTAAAAAAGTTTTTTATTTAGCAAAAAAGAACAAATATATATTTATTATTTTGGTTTGTATCATGTGGTTTTATGGTTATGGTAAAACTAATTACATTTAATTAGAATTTAAAACTTATTTATGCTTAATACATTTAGTAAATATTACAAAGTTAAAAACTGCTAACAGTAATAAAATGATATGTCTTAATGGATATTTTAAGAAGTAAACATTAAATATATATATATATATATATATATATATATATATATATATATATATATATATATATATATATATATATTAATAAAAAATATTTTATTTGTGTTGTTTTTTAAATGAAGAATTTTGAAATGTACTTAAATTGGTCCTGCTTTAATATTACAATTGAAAAATCTACACGTTTGAGGTTTATTTTTTTATTATTTTTGTACAACGTTTTTGCATTTTACACTTCTAATTTGGCTCTTACATCTGTTTGCACGCCAAAGTCATATTTTAATTTGTTTCTTTTGCCAAATGACTGCTCTCAGATTTATTCTGAATACGGGTAAGTATTTTGTAATTAAATACTAGTGCCGTTGTGGTATAGCGGTAAACTAAAATTTACGTGGGCATGAGTTTAAGTGCTAACGCCGACAGGAACTACGAGTCCTCGTTAGGCTGTATTAAAATGTCCATTTACTAAAAATATTTTTGTAAATCATTAAAAAATAATAATAACAACAACAACAATAGTAATAACACTATTAATAATTTGTTTTTGGGTTTATTGCTTTCATGTTTAACTAAAAATCATTTATATAAGCATACATAAAAACAAATTACATTTAGTGCCTTAATGAAATTATAATTTCTGTTCAACAAGGTATATATTTACAGACTTATTAACTGCATCATTTCGGTACAAATAATTAATCTATAAAACAATTTTATGCGAAAGTTGTAATTATTTATAAAATATTAAAAATAAATTTACATACAAATTTATTATATATATATATATATATATATATATAGTATTATTTATTATATTCTTTATTTATGCTTTATTATTGTTACAGACGTGCCTGGGTGTTCGTTTTTACTCTTTATTGGCTTACTGGTGCCATAGTTCCAATCATATTGTTTATTAATCAGTTTACATTATTTATTCGTTCAAAAAGGAATAAGAAATTAAATTTTTCTACAGAAAACAAATTGTGTACATTACAAATTGTATAAAATAGTTTTTAAAAACTGTTAAAGATAATCCATTTTAAATTCAAAAACAAGCAAACGTCATTAAATTAAATATTATTTTTATATTTTTATAAATAAAATTATTTTTAGTAATTTTAAAATTGTAAATATAATTATTTTTATATTTTAGTAATATTATTTTAAAAGTATCTTTTTTTATTAATTAAATTGTAATTGATGTACATGTACAAAAATAAATTTTATAATAATAAAAAAATATTTTTTGTTTAGATTTAATTGTTCAATTATTAATTTTATTAATTTTTTAATAAAATACAGTTTATTTTGTTATAATGAACAATTATTATTATTATTATTATTATTATTACAGTAGACAAAAAAGCTGCTGTCAAAATAAATACAGTATAATTCATCTGCTCTTGTGAAACTATTTAATTATTTGAAGCACATACTAAGGACTTTGTTAAACATTATCTTAACAGTACAAATAAAATATTTTGTAAAGGTTGTTATTTTTTTACTAATATCATCTAAAATAAGGTCAAAAACCAGAGTATTGTCATACTAAAATATTGTAAAAACAGGCAAATTAGTTGCTTAAAATAATTTGTACTATAAAATATGTACACATATATAAACATAGATAATAAATGTGTACATTTTGAATATTTTAAGTAATATTCATTGATTTCTAGAATGTTCTGTAAGCGTTTAATGTAGGAATAGCTACGTATTTTAGCCTAATGTTGTGGAATTTGATTTTGCATTACATTATTAATTTTCATAATTGAACATTTTTATTTCTTAAACCATTTGTGTTATATTTTAAAATTATTTTAAAAACTTTTAGTTATATTAAGGCTTGTGTAATCTAGAGGCAATTGTATAGATCGAACATTAATTTAAGTCAAGGAGTTTACACTTTATATTACCAAAATACATTAATTTCAAAATCATAATAAAATTTATGTTATTTTTTTTAAAATATAGACTAGAGCATTGTTTTTATTAGTTGTTCAATGTTCTTAATTATCACGTTGTTTTTAATTATAAAATAGAAAATTTTATAAATTTTATTGCTTATTGTGATTTGCACTAATTTATTTATCTCAAAAATCTAATTTATTGAATTATGTAGTTGGTGAAGAAACTTTTGTGTTAATTTAACTGCTGTTTATTATTATAACAAAATTACAAATTACCTGAATATGGAAAATATAATATTATTATTATTATTGTTATCATTAATAATAATAGTTTAAGTATTTTGATAAAAATGCATTGGAACTTATACAAAAACACTTTACATTACTAGCATTAAAAGCAAAATATATAACAACGTATACAGTTATACAACAATTGCATAATTGAAAAAAAATACTATTTAGTTAATAAGTATTTTTGTAACATAATGCAAGTAATTCTGACAATTTTTATATGACAATTCTACAAACAAATATTTCCTTAAACACCCAATTATATTTCTAGCAAATTCTAGTGCCATATTTTTAAATGAGTGAAAGCTATAATACAAAAAATTGGTGCATATATTTTACAAAATATAAAAATGTCGAAGTAACCTTGCAGTACATCATTTAACTTGAACACAAGTGGGCATATATTTGACTCTTTACTTAAGGCTTTTCTATATGTCTACTTGCTAATGAATGTCTTTAATAAAACATTTAATAAATAAAACTTAAATAAAACCATAATAGTTTGTATAATTTTTTATAACGTTGTGCAATAAAATTAACAAATGATACGTTTTTTATAGTTATAGTGCCGGAGTGGTCTGGCGGTATAGCGCTCGAATTTGGACCTCGGTAAGCATGGGTTAAAATCCCACCACCGGCACTAAAATGCGGGCTACGTTCGGCTTCGCTAAAATGTCCACTGCTGAAAAATGTTTATTGTAGAACATTTAAAGTAGCAAACATAAAATTAAAATAAATAAAATATATATTAAATCAATTAGTAATAGCTATTGTTGTTATACATAATTGTGTTGAAAACTTTGATAAATTTATCTGCATAATATTAACTATTTTCTAATTTATTTAGCTTTAATTAAGTTAAAAATTGTTAAGGATAACAAGTAATTGTTTTTGAATATATCAATTTTGAGTATTTTGAATATTAAAAGCGATTCTACAATTACACTTATGGCAAATAATTAATAGGGTCACGAACAATAACAACTGTGTTTATTATATATTCAAATCACAATCCACTGTCATCTAAACCATAATTATTATATATTTGTTTTAATTAAAATTTGAAAACAAACAAAGTAGTGTCTAAAATCAATTATATAATAAAATATGTTTACATATATAAAAATAGATAATAAAAACTATACATTTTTAATATTTTCGATAATATTCATTAATTTCTAAATTTTTTTAAAAGCGTTTAATGTTGGGGTACTTATAAATTTTTAGGTTATTTTTTATTTATAAATATTAATCTCGAATTGTTTATTTAAAATTATTTTAAACAAATCTTTCTTAAAAATATTATAGAATTAAATTTGAAAATCTATTGAAATAATTATTTAGATAGCGTTAAATTTGTTTAATTTTTTAGTCAATAATTGAGCCTTGGATTGCAAAATATTACTTTATAACATTTATTTATTAATATAAAAAATAGTTGATTTAATATTGATTTTTAATAAATGTTACATAACAAATTAAAAACAAATTTAAGCAATTAACTTTGTTATTTGAAAAAATTATTAACATTATAACATAAGTTGATTTTAAATTTAATCAATTTTTAACTTATAAAAAAAACTATCAAAGTTACAGCTAATGACAAAAACAAAAACGTAATTGATTAAATGTTTATCAGTATTTGATTAGATTTTACAAAAAAATTATATTAAAATTTATATTCCATTAATTTTATTTATTGAAATTTAAAAGATATAATAATATATTAAATTGATTTACTGATTGAATTTAAGAGAAAATGAAGGAACATTTATTAATTTGGTTAAATATTCAAAATGTTTGTAATTATTGGTCACTAATGATCGAATAAATGTTTACGCGTTTATTTTCCATCGTGTGTACAGTACTTGAAACTGTTTCGGCAATACAAATTAGCTGTGCATTATTGTTTATCAGTTTTAATGGCAATGTGGTTTTGTAAGCGTTACACCGTTTCACTATGATTTTGAAATAAGAAACAACTATTAACGTTTTTTACGTATATCTAGTTACAAGTGCAAAAATTTAACTAATAACATATTTCCAATAACTAATCGGAATTTATAATACTTATAATCGACTAAATCTTTTTGTGTACAGTACTCGAAACTGTTTTGGCAATTCAAATTAGCTGTGCATTATTATTTATCAGTTTTAATGGCAATGTGGTTTTGTAAGCGTTACACCGTTTCACTATCAATACGACAACGAATAAAAAACAAGATTTGTTATTTCAAAGTGCACCTTCGACTGGTGTATTGTACAAAACCAATTACCTTCAAATGGTTTGAAATGTAATCAATATTTGTAAAACGTTCAAAAACTTTATAAATAGTTTAGACTATTTCATGATTGACATAAAATATGCTAAAATATGCTAAAACATACTGAAATGCATTTTTTATGTAAATAGATGTTTTTACATTTTTACCTAAAAACCTTAAATTGGAACGCCATTTCTATTTATTGATTTTTATTATTTGAATATCTGACAGAAAATGTGTTTAAGCTGCAGACCATAATCAAAACGAAACAAACAAATTTGTGTAATTATGAGTTTGAGTTCGATCAGTAGAAATGTAAATCTGTTTTGGTTTTGCTAAATAGATTCTTACTAAACATTATTTTTTGTAAATTATCTAATTAATAAAAACTAATTAAAATTGCTTTTAAATACTAATATAATACATTTTAACATACAACACTTGTAAAAACCAAAAAACAACTTTCTAATAATATTATCATTTTATTGCAATTCTTATAAACTTACAACTTTAGGTTGGATTATATTGGTCAATGTTTGATAAAGTAGCTGGTACAAATTGAGTCGTATGTACAAATTATCTAATTTGTTATGAAGGAAAATTTAAATATTAAAATTATTTTTTATTATTATGTAGAAATAAAAAACTATTAATATAGAAGTATAATTGGTTTTTGCTCCATTTCCGAAACGTAAACGAGTCTATACATATTTTAGTTATAATTATTATATATCATATTTATTGAGGGAATGTAAATATGTTAATTGTCATTTTGTATGCTTTTATAGGTAAATTAACAGGTTTATATGCAGTCTTTAATGTTTATATACAATTATAAAAGTAATAAATATTTATTTAAAATCTATAAAATGATATCTGGTATTTTGTTTTTAAGTTAAACAGAGTGTGTATAATAAAAAGTATAAAAATATAAACTACCTGTATTATAAAACTGTAGTTGAATAAATTATTCACCCTCTTGTTGGGATTAATATTAAAAACTGTTTTTCTTTTTTTGCTAAAATTTCACGTTTTGAAAAATATTAAAGATAAAGTTTGCTTAAATTAAAAATTATTGATTATGATTGTTTGAACTAACTTAATTGTATGTGAATTGACATGCGTACTAGTAGCTTGCTTATTTTCTATTAAAAATAAATTGAGTTTACTTTCTAATATACATATACATTCAATTTTTATTTATATAATATTATAAGCAATATATAATTTCAAAGTCACTATATTAATTTAATGTTCATGTAAAAAATGAATACTACTGTATGTTTATTGTACTTTTAAATTAATATTTTGAATTGAGTTTATGCATATATAGAGACTTATAATAAATTTTTGTACATTATACATTAATACATAATTGTAAAACAATGGTATAATGTTTATTTGAAAGAGGAACGTGGTTTTAAATTAGTTTTAAAATAGAATTATTTAAAATTATATTTTTTAACTAGAATTACCTTAATTTTATTAAAATTTTATATTATATTATATTTAACGTTTGTAGATTTAAATAACAATACAATTTAAATTTCAAGTTACGCTTTAATTTTTAAATAAGTTGTTACACAACATTTTTGTTTTTTGTAGTAAATTTCTTATTTATACTAATTTTCGTGTAAATTATTATGGTTTAGTTTATAGGTATAATAAATAAAATTATTGCGTTGTTAAATTATTTTTGCATATTTTTAAAATTTGTATTTTAAAATTTATTATTGATTATTTTTGTTACTGTTATTGCTTAAATGCTTTAGAATATACACGTTTTAGTGAGTAAACATTTAAGCAAAGCCAAGTTTCAATCCATTTCCGTAACACTGGATTGTCCTGTATTAACTTCTGAAAAATAATCTATATTTATATGTTTATTTTAAATAAAAAATTTAATTTACAATGAAAAGAAATAAGGAACAATGCAATTAATAAAAAAATGTTTTTAAAACCAAAAAATTTTTAGAACTAAAATAACATTTCATTATTAAATTTGTGTATTGATGTCACAAAAGAACATTTATCATTGGTTTTAGGCAAATGCACAATACGGAAAATTTAACCGAAAAACAACACAATTACAAAATAGAAGGAAATGCAGGTAGTGCACAAATATGAGACATGGTATGGTGTTTGTTCAAACATAATCGAATAAAATTAATAAAATATAAGTAAATGTTAAAAAGAAAATAAAAGAGACATGTAAATAATTGTACATAATGACCTTTTGTTAATTGTAAAAATAGATGTTTTTTTATTTAAGCTTGCAAATAATTGCTATAAATAACTAGAAAGTAAAACATTATTTTTTAAATAAATGCAAAATAAATTGTAGAGACTTAAATGAATTTTTGTATTTTTAAAGATTAAATTAAGTGTTAATTGAAAAAAATAAAAATAATCTAAAAATTAAGACAAATATAATACAGCTTAAAAAAAAACATTTATAAATTAGAAGTAAAACATTGAAAACTCTTTTTTATTGTTTATCTTAAACAAACCAAAAATGTAATAAATAAAAATGGTATTGCAAAATATGCGTAAATGCTATTGTACTTTAAATAAATATGCAATTTGTTATCACTATTGCACCAGTAATAATAAGTTGATGCACATTAAATTGTTTGTTTGAGGCCAAACCGGTGAGTCGCAGTGTTTCGGGCATATTGAGTACTTTACCGCTGGCGCCACTCAACGACGACGTTCGGAATAAAATCCGCTGGGTTTCCGAAAATCCCATCGAATTTTGTCCAACAAGTTCGAATTCGTATGCCGTTGATGGTTTTAAATCAGAAATTTGAAAATTGCAATTAGACAGACCCGATTCAATAATGGATCGATAGCAAGTTGGGTTGATGTTGGTATATTGGAACCACGGACCCAATGGTCGCTCGATTACATCACCTATATATGAGTACAAACAAAGCAAATGTAAAACGCAATAATTTTATTCAAGTACATGATTAAAGGGTAAATTGTTAAATTTAATGTTTTATTTACGTAAGTAGACACCTGGAACAACCAAAAGTTTATGATGAGTATCAATAGTGTCAATAGCTGATGTCATTGTAATACTTTTAGTACTACATCCATTTTTAATGTCAAAAATTAATGTTTAAAAATTTTGTTATTATAAAATGTATAATTTGTATTTTTCAAATACAATAATTATTTTTACTCATTATAAAATTTTTGTGTTTGCACTTGATTTTAAAAACACATTACAACTGAAAATAGTAGCTATATACAATAACCAAATATTGAATTACATTGACTGAGAGATTTTTATTAATTACATTTTAGACATATAATTATAAAATAAAGTAATAAAAAATATTCATTAACAAATTGAAACAAATTTCAATATTTGTAATATTGAAATAAGTAAATGCATAGACAATAATAAATTGAAGTTATATCTTTGATTAGTAGATAATTGTTTTGATTTATAACTATGCTAATATAAAAATGGCAATTTAATAAACTAGATTGTACTCACAATTAAAAAAATACTATATACAATTTTTAAATTGCACAACAAGTTACTTTTTTAATAATTTGTGCGGTAAACTTACACAAACATAAATCAATATAAAAACTTTTTAATTCAAAATAATTTTATAAATATTTAAATTTTGATTATATGTATTTTTCGATTGTTACTGCTTTGAATGTTTTACGGACAACATCTTTCAGTAAGTGGATATTTTGGCTATGCCTAACGGAGGTCAACATTTAGTGTTGGAAGTAAAGATCGAACCCATTCCTACATGGATTTGAGTCAAGCGCTCTACCGTTACACCACTTTGGCAATGTTCAAATGTTTAAAAAATCATAATGTCTTAGTAAGTAGTTGTTTAACGTATTTGTGGACCATACTTTGTGTTAAGTATTACTAAAAAACTAGAAAAAGATACCAGTTTATTAAACATTGGCAAAGAAATAAAAGCTGCATAATTCCAATGACAGGGTTTAGTGAAATCTTTAATATGTACAATCTTCAAAGTCAAAAATTTAATTTATAATACTTGTTGCCCGATTCTTTTCAAAGCAAAATGATTTTAAAGGTATGTTTATATTTAGAAGTTATCAGGTTGTAACCAAAATTTTGAAATAATTTAAAAACCGATTTTTTATTGAAAGCGTTGCTTAAGTTTTTACTTTAAAATATTAATTTGCTGTTAAATTTGAGTTAAAAATTAATATTTGCATACAAATTAAAATTAAAAATGCTATATATCTTTCAAACTACTTAAAAATTAAATCAATGTTTTTAATAATATTTTGGTTGTGAACAAAATTATTATTTAACGCAAAAGTGATAAAATCTACTATTTTTTAAATTATAAAATATAATTAACACAAGTTTATTTATTACTGGAAGTTGAGTTAATTTTTATTGCAAAATAAAAGTACAAAAACTATGTTTTGTAATAGTAAAATAAAATTGTTTTTAATACTAATTACTTTTAATTGTAGTTAATGAACCACTTACTTAAAAGGATTAATCTATTGGATAACAAAATATGTTTCTGTGTATAAATATTTTTGTTCAAACTTAAAATTTTACAGTTAGTACAATATATATAAGTATCAAATATTAAATTGGTTTTATAAAAAGTATTAAATAACCCTTATGTAAACAATTATACTAAGCAATTTAACAATGTTTTTTTTCTAGTAAAATATATCAATATTTTTTAAACTAAAATGTATTTTACTTATTCCAGGGTTACAATTATTTATAAAAATAATAATTTGTATTATAATTTTATAAAATTAATTGCAATTCTGTTTAAATTAATTTTGTTCAGATAAAAAACATGATTTAAACATAAGATGGACTAAAATAAAAATAATTATATATTTCAAAATCGATATTTAATAGTTCTAATATTAATGTTATTTCTTTTATTTTTTGTATAATAAAACATAACATGTATAAGCATATTTAAAACCAAATAAGGATAAAACAGCTGTACAGTGTTCCTGGTTGACTTGAAAACCTAGTAAATTTATTATACAAGTAAATCTGTCAATACTATTATAACATTTCTAAAAACAAATAATAACTTAAAAACCCATTGTTAAAAAAGATATTTGTCTAAATAAATTTTTTGTTAAAATTTAGATTACATAAAACTATATCAGCATTTTAACAAAGAACGTACCAAAACACCTAAGCGAAGTGGTTACAAACACAAGACATATTATTTAAAATTTAATATTTTGTAGTAAATTAAACATAAAACAATTTAATAACTCTAAAAATTAGAAATGTTTTGCATTTAAAAAAAATTTGGCATTATATTTTATGTTGATAGTTTTACTCAATCTTTCATTATGAGTCAGTTAATATTTTATGTAAATGTTTTATTAATTACAATATCTATAAAATTATACTTGTATTTTAATTATCAAATAATATTGTACGTTTTATAATTAAAGTAACGTCTTTGTTGTTTATAATGTAATTGTTACAGATGTTTTAGTTTAATAACTATGTTTTTAACAGTAATTAGCTTAAGAATTGTACTGTGCACAATGTAAATGATCATTTTAAATAAATTTAATTTTTTATTAGTAAAATTAAATTTATTAAAAGTTTTTTTAATGAAGTTATTTTACACATAATTAAAAATGTTAAATATTTAAAATTAAACAAATTGCATAACTAAACGTTTGTCTATAATCTAAAGCCATTTTTTATTTATAGCAAAATTAACTTTTTACACAAAATGTATTTTTTCCTATTAAAATTAACAAAACATTTTTTTAATTAAAAAAAATAAATTTACTAAACTTTATTTATTTTTTAGCATAAATTAATGCAAAAAAAAGTTATATTTTATAAAAAATTATTTTGTAAATAATAAAAAGACATTTAAAAAAAATATAAATTAATCCTTTTTCAACTTGACTTACCTAAAGAATAATCAACTTCAACTGGTCTAACATTAATATCATATTGATCGATATTTACACTATCCGTCGACTGAACCTTCCAGTGAACTTTGTAGCTTGTAGGATGAATATATTCTTGTGCCGCCAGTAAGTGTATGCTTGGTTTGGTTAATCTATTAGTTGTAACCTTGAAATTAACAAAAAAGATAAGTGTGGAATAAAAGTAAAAAGACAACCGTTTAAAAACCTCACATTAGTTAATTAAACAATAATATAACTGATAATACACTTTGCATAAAAGCAAATGTTTGCTTAAAATATTGTAGCTAAATTACAATTGAACTATGTTGTAATAAATAAAAAAATAATTTTATTATAAGTAAATAAATAAATAAATAAATATTAAATTAAAAATTTTTTGCATTACAATGCCACCTAGTAAAATCCTTTAATGGTTTTTATTTGTTTTTATTATGGATTGTGCAAAAATAATTTTTTGTAAGAATTGGTAAACAATTTTATACGTTAGCATTTTGCTATTTTTAAAATGTAAAAATTACTTTATTTTTTATAATTTGTATTGTGAATTTATTTATAAGGAATATAATAATTAAATGTATTGTTTAAGTTATTTATAATTAATTAAGTAGTATAATTATTAAAACTTTAATAGTTCCTTAGTGCAGTTTTTTTTCTTTAAACGCCGTAATTTAAACAAAATTTATCTAAACTAGTATCTTTTAAGTTAACGTTTAAGGTTTTTTTAAAAGACAAAAAAATAAATCTAGAGTAATTAAAATCTTAATTTTGTCAGAAATAGATCGTTTAAATTCATGCACCCTTTTTTCTCATCCCTGGATAGCGTTCTAAAACAATTAATAGTCAAAATAAGTATACAGGCCACTCTTACTAAAGCCTAAATATTTTCAGTTTTTTTATCGGTTATTTAACAAAATTAATAAATAAAAATATCAGTCACAATTAAATAATAAATTATTTTTTCAAAAACATAAACATTTAATCGTGAGGATTATAAATAAATAAATCGTATTAAAGTGTTCAGCCTAATAAAAAATTTTTGATAAATGAATCATGTAAAATAATTACATTACTTAAATTTAAAACAAAATTATTATTTTTAATTACAATATGAATATTTACAAAAAACAAAAATACGTGCACCAGATATTATTTATTTATAATAGATTAATTGACTTGCAAACATTTGTAAGTGTAAATGTTTAAGTATTACGTTCCTGTATAGAATAATTAAATGAAAAAGGCGTGTATCTTAAAATCACTTGTTATCTACATGTTATATACTTCAGTCACCTATCTAAAATGTGTTAACATAATAAAATCAGTTAATTAAAAGTTGGAAATAAGATCTATAAAGGATTTTTTAACATTATTAAATGTAATTTCTTCATTTATAAAAAAATGTTTTGTATGCATTTAGAAATGAGTATCTTATAAATGTATGTTTTAGTAAATACATAAATATTTAAAATTTTGTTGTGTAGTTTTTTAAACATTTATATTTTTATAACTGGAAACTTTTGTTTATTGTAGCTAGTAAAACACTGACTTAAAAGGATTAATATACTGCCTATTGAAATAAGTTACCGTGTATAAGATATTTTGTACAAACTTAGAAGTTTACGGTTAAAAAACAATATTTATACATAAAACATTTTAAATTAGTTTTAAAAAGCTATTAAATAATTTTTGTTTAAAAAATTATATTAATCAATTTAAGCCGTGGCATTTTTAGAGTAAAATATAAAGATAATTTTTAAATTAAAATGTAATTTACTTATGACAGAGTTACAATTGTTTATAAATATAGTAATCTGTGTTATAATTTTACAAAATTAATTTTAATTGTATTTCAATTTATATTTTAACATAAAAATTTTAATTTAAATATACGGTCTAAAATAAAAATAATTATATTTTTTTAAATATCTGCATGTAATAGTTCTAATATTAATAAAATTTAGTTTGTTTTTTGTATTATAAACCAAAACGAGTATAAGCATATTTAAATCAAAATACTATCTGTCAAAATTTATTTTCTGGTTAAAATTTAGTTTATATAAAACTGTATCAACATTTTAACTAATAGCATACGAAAACACCTAAATCAAGTAGTTAGAAACACAAGCCATCGTATTTATTATTTAATATTTTGTAGTAAATTATATATAAAACAGTTTAATAACTAAAAAAAATTGGATACGTTTTCCATTTATAAAATATTTGACGTCATATTTTATATTAATAATTTTACTCAATCTTATATTATGAACCAATTATTATTTTATATAAATGTTTTTTTATTAATTTTAATATATATTAAAAAAATATACTTATATTTTAATTACTATATAACGTGGTATATTTTGTAATTAAAGTAACGGTTTTTTGTATGTTACATGACAGGTAGAGATGTTTTAGGTAGATAATCATTTTTGCTGTATTTGTTGTAACGGCTGCATATAATTTTTAATACAATAATTCGCTTGTTTAAAAATGTTTAAAAAAATATTTTCTCAAATTGTTTAAGTTATATTTTTTGGTTAATTTAGTATTTGTTATTAATAATTTCTAGATTGTTGTTCATGTAATGTTTAATATGTGGTTCAATAGAATTTATGTGTAACTGATACAATTAAGAAACGGTAATAATAGCTAAATATTTATAGTTCATTGATTTTGACAACTGCACGTGCACTTTTTAATATTAAACAATATTATTATGTATTAATAATGGTAGATGTATAACGTGATGCTAAATTAGTAATATTAGCATTAATAGTATTAATAATATTAATAAAAATGTATTAGTTACTTGCAAATAAGCGTTGGGCCCCCTGCCAGCTTTTGATACAGCCGAAAGTGCAAATCTATAATAATATCCAGGAATCAGATTAGGAAGTCGCAAAACTCGACGTCCCGGTAAATAAGCAAAAGGTCCATGAAAAGCACCACGTGGATGTGTTTGAATACGAAGTTCATAATGTGTCAAAGGCAAACCACCATTTTCTTCAGGTGGTTCAACACACAATTCAATTAAAGTTGCCTCAACCTTCAAAGTTAAATATAATTAAAATATAAAAAAAAATTAATATTTAATTGCTCTACATATTTTAATCATTTATAATTCTATACATATAATTAGACATTATAAAAGATACAAAACTTATTTATTGACAAATTCAAAAAATAAAAAAATAATTTACATTAAAAATTTCAGAAAATACTATTAAATTAATACAATAATAAAACCAAAATTAGCACAGTTTAATGTTTGACAAATATAAAAATATTAACATAACAAAAACAGTTTACCCACAATAAAATAAAAAAATTCTTTATTATACTTTATAATCCAACTCCGCCTAGATTGGTCAAATTCTACGTTTACCGCCCGAAAGTCCAGCAAGAACGGTTTTGGAATGGACAATTGTAAATGGTAAAAGAAAGGCTGGCAAACCAAAAAAAACTTGGCTAAGAACTATTTGGGAAGATCTAGTTGAAATGAATGTTTCATGGGCACAAACAAAACGTTTGGCAGAATGTTCAAATACATGGAAACATTTTGTTGTCTCATGTTCTCTTTGAATTACGAGACTTTGTTCTTGTTATTTTTGCTGTAATTGTTATCTTATTGCCCCATGCTTATTTTTTTAAAGCAAAAGGGTTTTGTATTGTAATGTAATGTAATATTAACATAACAAAAACAGTTTACCCACAATAAAATAAAAACTTATTTATTATACTTTATAATCCAAGTAACTATTGACGTATTTTTAAATCTACAGTAATGATTTTTAACTTTATAAATTACCACGATTAACAACATTTAACAATTACAGTACTAATATACATATAATAATTTTCAGAAACATACACTTTTATAAACACTTAGTTATTTAAACATTAATTTTAGTATAAATAGTACAATGTACATTTGTTATGCAAACCTCAATTAAATATAAGTAATTTTTGCTATTAATGCAATTTAAAATTTTATTTGAAAAGTGTAAATTTAGAATTTAGTTAATTTTATTTTTTAAGTAAAAGAGAACTTTTCTTTAATTTAACATAAATGTTAAAGTCTTATAAATAAAATCTTCATCTATTTTATTTGTTTATTTTATTTCTTTTTTAAATTTATAATTTTGTAAATTTGTTTTTATCAAACTATTAGTACTAATTACAATATAATTATATATATATATATATATATATATATATATATATATATATATATATATATATATATATATGTTATGCATAATTGAATAAATTATTAGATAATAAGGTTTTTAGACAATTTATTAGCATATCTGTTTGTGGAAAAAATGTTTTTATACGTAGTTGTTATTTGTATAATATACTAAATAAGTTTTATTTTTCTAATTATCTAAGCTTACACTTTTTAAAACGACAATTTTTTAAAGGATAAAATTTATAAATATTTAAACAAAATTGGTTATAAAATTAAACATTTTAGTTAAAGTAGTTAAAAACGTTTGTATTTACAATAAATTTTACTTACTTTGCAAGCTTTAATCGAGGGCTGACTTGGATGGGTAGCAAGTTTGAGGCGGACGTAACCTGTTGCTGATCCCAAACGATTTGTACTAACACAAATATAAGTACCAAATACTCCCACATTCCAATATCCAGCAGGAATTGTAAGTTCGCTAATCGAATACTCTCCATCTTGATGATCGACTTGTGTATATCTTTATATATATTTATATATATACATATATATAGATATAATTGGTAAATTAACATGTTATAAACTAACGTATTACTTGTGAAAAGCCTTATTTATGTTATAAAAATGGACTTTTAAGTAATTATATCGGTGCGTTGGTAAACTTACATTCAAAGCGGTTAACAAAATTTATAACAGACAGTGAACGTTGTTTATAATGTTGAAATTATAAAGTTTGTAACGTTTTCTCTACATATTCACACATTTTAGTAACTAAAATTTGTTTTTCTAACAAATTATGTGTGTTTGTTTTTAAGTTTTAGTTGATGGAAGTTTGATGCTTTATTGCAAAAAGAATGTTTTTGTACATTTTAATTAGAAATTATTTTTGTGAATAATATTTTTTATAAATTTAACACTAAAAATTTGTTTTTTAAGCATACATATATGTAGTAGGTAATGAATTAAAAAATGTTTTACGCATTACAATATAGTTTATACCAACTTTTTATTTGCCATAATATAAAATCTAGTTTTATAAAATACCTAAGTTTTAATTATTTCAATTAAATTTATTTTCAATCTATTGATTAATTAATTAATTAAAAAATAATTAATATTGAATTACAATTATATATATACATATATATGTTTTCGTAAAAAGCATAATTTCATATAAAACATTTAATTAACTAATAATAATTTCATTTTAAAAATAATTAAATTAAATTGATTAATTTTTTAAAACTATTTTGCATGTTTTACAGGAAACATCTTTCAGCAGTAGACATTTTTAGCGAAGCTAAACGTAGGCCCTAATTTAGTGCCAGTGGGGGGATTCGAACCCATGTCCACCCAGGTCCAAATCGGGCGTTTTACCGCTAGACTACTCAAGGTCGTTTTAGTATATTGTATGATTATTTAAGTACTTTGAATTACTGATACCTATAATTGTGCAGTTCATTGTAATATAAAATAAACGTCAACGATGTTATTTTATCTTTAATCAATACAAATATTAAACATTTTTATACAAAAAATGCGTAACAATAAATATAATTCTGGAAACTTTTAAATTAGGTTTGTTCAGTGTGTAGATTATTTCGTAAATAGAACACTTTTTAAATCACTTATAAGGAGACTGAATGAATCTATCTATAAGCAAAAGTATAATCAATCTCCTATAATATTTTGAAAAATATATATTAATTTTGACAAGGTAAACAGAAATAGTGAGAAAACTCATAATAATGAATTATAAGGAAATGCATAAAATTTTATAATATACCATAAAAAATGTTTCACTGCAGAACACAACAATGGAGACTACTGCTATATTTTTAAAAATTAAAAATGTGTGTTGTTATTTATAAATCTCAAACTTATAACATTTGAGAGTCACATAGTGTGAATTTGGTAAAGATCATAATTATTTTGCAAGAAACCAAACTTACTCGTCTCGTGCATATGGTTATACTAATAAAGATCTTGACTTATTTAAGTAATATAAATAATAACAATTGAAACAATAGAAAATTTATTTAAATTTTAATAAATCGTTCTAGTTATAATTGCAACAAGACACCCGGGAAAATTGCAAATATGTTTACAACAATGATTTGGTGTGTGTTTCAGAATTAGTAATGTGTTTTATTTATTTTACTATTAATCTATTTAGAATATAAAAATCTTAAAAAGCATCAAACGGATTTTTATTACATTTTGTTGTATATGAAACCCAAATTTAAGTCTAATTAGTAATTTTGGTGGTTTTAAAGGTTAACTTAACAGATTGGAAAGCAACGTACTATTTATAAAGAAAATCTTTTGTAATATAAAAACTTGCGCTTTACGGAATTTTATTAGTAGGCTGATAAAACGATATTGAAAGCGGTTGGTAAAAGTTACAAAAAACTGTAAATATTATTTTAATTATTCTAATTCTTGTTTTACATATTTATATAAAATAGTCAATATATGTTTATTCAACAAATTATCTTGTCTATTTTTAAGTTCAATCAAGTAGTGGTAGTATGCTTTGTTGTTAGAACAAATGTTAATGTATAATGTAATTTCAATTATTGTTGTAATTAATATTTTTTATGAACAATACCCAATTATTGTTTAAACTTTGCATTAATTGCATATATTTAAAATAAACAACAAACTCCGCCTAGAAAGGATCAGAAATAAACCGATCTAATCAGTTTAAAGTCAAGTTAAAGGAGGAAGGTTTGCAAGAAAAAGCTAAAAACCCACGCCAAAGCAATTTAATGGTTATAATGCTTCGAATTGGCTTAATACAAAACTGAATAAAAAAAGAAAGAAACATCAACTTGTTTCAAAAAAAAGTTTAACATAAACAACGAATATTAAATACCCCAAAATGCCACAACGCCTTATTTTTTTTGCCATATTTTGTTAACTACTATATCTATAATGAAAATTGATTATTGTTAAATTAATATAGTTTCAGAATAAATAAAATAAAATATCAATGCATAAATATTATTTTTGTTGATTAAGCAAACAAATACAATATTATAAGTTTACATTAAAAATTGCATTATAAAGTTTTAAAAAAAAAATAATTTTTTTATTGCTAAAAAATGGACTAATATATTACAGCAAATTAACTAAACACTTTTCAGAAGAAATTGATAAAGATTAATTTAAAATAAGTTGATTAAAGCTTTTAGTAATAATAATAATAACATTAACAATAATATAATTTCTTTACGTGTAGATGTTAAGAACAATAGCGTTTAATGACATTTAAAAATCTATTATACATATTTTAAATAAAATATAACAACGATTTCTTACCCCATATCGTCGCCGGATTCACCCAGCGGTTCATTTTGTTTGCTGTGTGGTCCGTACCATTTCCAAGTAGGTGGAGGCTGACCCAGCGATTGACACGTCAGTTTTGAAGGCAAGTGTGATAATCCATAAACAATATGTTCAACGTCTTGATTTTTTGTATCAAATAATTCGTCAATTGCATTGTCATTACTTTCGCTAGATGTTGCATCACGAATTTCTACATTGGGTGGAGCAAACCAAATTGTTAGACGTCCCATTGGTTCGGATATTGTAGGACTAATAGCACGCCAACGTGGTCCTGACAAAGCTTCGCAAGCATATTCGGCATTGTCGTCGGGAGTTAAGTCTGTTTCAAGTTTAAAATTAGTAAACGTTGCTTTAAAATTTATCTATACTATGTACAAAAGATGTCGTTTTTTGTTCACTATTAAAGCGAACACCATTTGCTTTTGCATAGTCTATTTATCAATTTACAACTGAAGTTACACTAGCAAATATATTAGTCAAACAACTTGTCGCATATGTCGATTAGCTAATATACATATTCCTAATTGGACCATTAAGGGGTCAAACAAAAGGTTACATTTATGTACTTTGTTTATGTTATGTACAAAAATTACATTACCATATTAACTTTTATTATTTATTGTTTTACTACTTTGAATGTTTTACAAAAAACATATCTTTCAGCAGTGGAAATGTTTACGAAGTCTAACAAGGATCAGCATTTAGTACCGGTAGTGGAATTCAAACCTATGACTTGCCAGGTTCGAGTTGAGCACTATTAACAAATTAAAATCCATTTTGTGTGTTTGAAAACAGTTTTTAACATAATCAAGAGTATCTTGGTTGTACTCCATTTATTGAAAGTGTTTTTTAATGTGTTTCTACACTGAGTTTCATAATATTTAATTTCTAGATTACTTTGTATATGTATTTGTATATACTACAAATTTATAGGTTGATTATTGAAGAATAAAAACAAAAATTAATTCATCTCCCAGTTCACTTTATTTAATATTGTTATTTAATTTTTATTATAATTAAAAATTTCTTTTTAGTTTTTAATATTTACAGAACACACCCATATATATATATGTATATATATATATATATATATAACTATAATTTAATTAAAAATAACATTTATTAAATTTACTAGTTTTAAGTTATTTATTTGTCATCAACATACTATATTAGTAATTTAGATTACTAAACAATAAATACAACTACAAAATAATGTATAATATATAATAAATAAATTTGTATTCCAAAAAATATATGTATATAATTTTAAATAAAATTGTTAAATGAAATCAAATAATTCCAAAAATTTGTTTTAAAAACATTTTTAGTAAAATTATTATTGTACAACAAAATTTGACGTCTTAAGAAAGGTTTTTACTTATTGATAACACATTTTTTATTTAAAATATTTTAAAAAATAAATTTTTTATTGGAATCCTTAATATTGCATACGTAAAAAATAATAAAGAAACAAAAGAAAGTTTGGCATCAAATCAAATATCTGTATTAGAACAGAAAAAAAGTAAAATGTTATTATCTAAACAAATTGATACACCAATGACTATAATTGATAAAATTACTTACTAAAAATATGGTTTATTAAAATACATAATTAATTATTTGATTGAATTAGTTAAAAAATATATTTGGTTGTAAAAGCAAAAAAAAATAGAAAAGAGACGCAATATATTTTTTTATTTATTTAATATTCAATAAAGTAGTCGGTACACTGCATATTTTGGATGTCAAAAAAATTGTTTGATAATAATTTTATGCAGTTGTTTATTTATTTTACAATAAAATAAAAACAAATAAATTAATCATTGTACAATAATAAAATTTTTTTACATTTTATGCATATTCCTTTTGCACATTATTAAATATTGTAATTGTTAATTAAAAATTCAGTGTACAAAAATGCAATTATAATTAAATGTGTTATCTTATATTTTTATCTAACTAAAATTAAAATACTGCATTCACAACCTAAATCAATTTTTTGTTTAATTTTTTTATTTAAAAAACCTTTTTCCTAAAAGTACGAAACTCCAAACTAGGTGAAAGTGTTTTATGGTCCTAGTGTCTGCATTGAATCCACGTTTTTATTTAGTTTTCTAATTTTATGTAATTACACTAAAGTACGTTTTTATACCAAATTTATAAAAATCCGTAAAGTATTGTATGTATTTCTTCTAAGCGTTAACAACAGTTTTTAAAAACATTTGTTTTAAATAACGCGTAAATTTGTAAACTTTGTGTAACGTAAGTTTATTAAAACATGTAATATTGTTTTTTTTATTATTTTAAACGTTGCGATTGCAATGTATATATATATATATATATATATATATATATATATATATATATAATTATTAAAACATTAAACATTTAAAAATGTTTATTTAATATATATTATAAAAATTTTTAAAATAACAATTTATCTGTCAATTATGACGTACAAAATAAAACAAAATTTTGTAGAATGTAAAATAATACAAAATTGTGGACGAAACAAGTTAATTCAATATCAATTTGTAATTAAATTTAACGATTAAAAATAATTTATCTTATTAAAACAAGCATAAAAAATATATGCTCAACTTTATTACAAAGAAATTTAATAATTTTAAAATTTTATAAATTTAATATAAACAACATAATTTTGAGTAATTGTATATTGTTTAAAATATATATATATATTGGTAAAATTAAATTTATCTCAATTTATTCTAGTTTGCATATGCATTATTTTGATTTTTTTTTGATAAAAATAAAAGATAAAACGTTTAATTATTATCACATAATTTTTACAATTAGTTTTTAATTAATAATTGCAGTGGTATATATAAATAGAATTGATGAAGTTATGTTGCATTCAATTATTTATTATGTTATACAATTGCATGATGCAATAATATTGTTGTAAATAAATTTTAAAAGCATTATTGACTGTAAATTGATATTAATTTCTAATATATTTTAAAATTATAAAGTTTTAAAATAGAAAAGAAATATTATAAAAAACACCCTTTACAATTTTGTTAAACGTGTTCAAAAATTTATTTTAAAAGTTGGGTTTTTAGAATAACAAAAAACGGCTTGCGTCCCGAAATTAATGGTAATTTTTAATTTTTAAAATTTTACTTAATTTAATTTAATTACTGTGTATGCCAATACATTTAAGTTACAAACAACAACAAAATTAAAAATTTTGAAATGCTACAAGCAGCTAGAGCGCTAAACTCAAAACTGGGTGTTTATAGATTTGGGCTAGATTGCCAGTACTAAATATCGGTTTTCATTTGGTTTGGTTCAGTGTTTACTAGCTAAATTTAGATAAATGTAAAGTTACTTATATTAAAATTAAATTTTTCTTTTAAATTTTTTTTTAATGTTTAAAATAGTTTTATAAACTACAATGTATCTATTGTTGCTAATTTAAAATAACCAAATAATTAAACATTAGGTTTTTTGTAAATATATGATAAGTATAGTTTTTAAGAGTTAATTTATGTAATTATTAAATTACTTTTAGACTAAATTGTGTATACTACTTATACACTTATGAAAATATGAATTATTTGTAGCATACTAAAAGTAGTTTAATTAAACTGAAGTATTTTATTTTGTTAAACATTTTTATTTAAGGTATTATTTTAAACATTGCAATACATAAATATAGAAAATATAATACGATTTCGAACAATTAACAAAATATTAAAGATTGTAAAACTTAAAATGTACAAAACGTTGATATATTATAAAAATAAAACTTTGAAGTATTTATATAAACAAACCTACTTAAAAATTATGCGAATATTTAAGTTTTTAATTAACGAAAATGTATTTAAGAGTGTGGTTATTTTATGCAACTTTCTTAAGAATAATGCTTTTAAAATTAAAAATATAATTATAACCAAAGTTGAAACAATATTAAACTAATAGTTTCTACAAACTTCATTTGTTATTAAACACCGCAAATAAGTTAAATGCGCAAATAAATAAATTTATTAAAAAATTAAAAAATATTACAAATAAAAAATTTCCATTTAATTACAAATTTTGTATATTACAATATATAAACATATATGACACTCGTCTATATTTATCCAACATTTTATTTTTAAAACAAAAATAAATCTTTTTATTACATTTGCTTTTAATTTAACTTTAATTTTTTATATAAAAATTTAAAAAGTATTACTAAATTTTTTAACATTGTTATTTAATATAAACAACAATTACGAAATATGCCTAAATTGAAATCAATAAATTACAAGTTTATTTAATTTTGTTTAGCATCAATTAATCTGTGTTATATATACATGTTATATATACAATAAGTTACTACAAATATCTTTGTTATTTCAAATGCTGTTTTGAAATACATTCCTATTTCTAATTTTTATTTAAATTGACTTTTACTTTTCAATGCATTTTTTGTAATTTTATCAGTTGTAATTAACTCATTGACATTTAGAAAAACAGAATATGATTTGTTATCTACATGCATTAAAACTAGATTAGGTTTTGTATTGTTTTATTATGAATTATGTAGACAATATTTTTTATTATAAAAAACAGTTAACATTTATCAAATATATATATATATATATATATATATATATATATATAATAAAAAATTAATTACTTTAAATTTTTCAAATTAAATTTAATTAAACGTGATAAGTAATTTGAATCAATAAACTGCTAACTCTATCCAACAACTAATCCACTACATTCAAACGTAATATTTTACCTGATTGGCTAGTTAAATATATTGATTATTATTCAACTATCCTTATTGTCCAATTATAATTTAATGATTGACCTTAAATTTAAAAAATAAATAAACATTTTTTTCTTTCTCAAAATCTAGGGAAGAGTTGATTGTGAACTACTTGGAATAAAGTTGTTTTTAAAAAGTCTATTTTATTTTGCATGCTCCCTTTTTTATAAGCATAAAAAGGGTTACTTAATAATAATAAATAATGAACAATATATGTCAATTATTTTTATAAGCAAAATCGTATTAAAATACACATATATGATTGATTAAAAAATATTAAAAGATAAATAGAACACGGTAAAATTTAAAAATAATATTTTTTTTAATATTTAAATGTGAAGAAATAATAATAATAAAAAAACTGTATATAATATCCCACACTTAATGCTATTTTTTATATGCGAAGGTAAAGAAGTCAGATATTAAAAATATTATTTATATAAGCGTAATTATTAATTATTTTAATATGTTTTCTATAATAATTAATAAATTATTAATTTATATTGTTAATATCATTTGTAGAATATTGTTTAATATTGTAAATTAATATTCATTAAATCAGTAAAACTGCTTAAAATTAATTAAAATTAAAATATAACTTATTTTAATAAGTGTAAAAAATTAATTAATTATTTCTAAATTGTAATTTAAAAAAAATTAAAATAGTTACCAAAATATTTATTTTAGTGCAAGTTTGGTATATTTATGATAATAATAATGCACGTTAAACTTACTTAAATTAAGTTTTTTTATTGCGTTATATAAAGTTTATTAGTATAAGTGTGAAGTATAAATTATTTAATAGAAAAATGTTTTATATTGAAAAATCTACAAACTTATTAACAAACCTTTTTAAAAATTATTTTATAACTCAGTTAAAAAATTGAATTTATACTATATTATATATGATGATTTATTGTAAACATTTTAAATGTATTTTTAATTAATTAAAAAAACACTTTTCTTTTTTAATTGTACTAATATTATTTTGTTTTATATATTCTTATAATTTCTGCTACAACCTTTAATGCAATTAATTTGTTTATAAACTTAAATAATAACATGTTTAAAGAATAATATAAATTATTTTAAATAAATATTTAAAAAAGAATTTTTTACAATTATTTAATAAAATTTTTTATTAGTGTTAATAATTTCTTAGTCGGCATAACTATTTTGTCACATGCAATGCAAGCAGTTTCTTTATTGTTCAGTGCAATTTAAGTTAAATTAATAGACCAGGTTGTTAACCTTGCACCTTAAACGTTCTCCTTTTTAACCGGAATTCAAATCGATTATTGTTTGTTTAAATTATTTATCTAAATTCTTTGTACGCGTAGCTGAATTAAGATAAATCAAACTGTAACAAATACCCAATTGCCTATGTAATTTATTTTATTTGCATGTTGATTTATACATAGTTAAAAAAACAACATTAATTTGCACAATTTTTTTAATAAGTAAATTATGCATGTATTGCATGATCAAAAAAATTAAAATTTTGATCAAATAAATTATCTGATTAAAAAATAGTTAAAATCAATTGTTAATTTTGTTTTACGCTTAATTAAATAATTGTTAAAAAAATATGTTATTTTTTTGTTTTACAAATAAATATATTCTTATTAAAACTACATTTAAAAAAGTGTTAAACATAAATTGCTTTAAATTTTTAAAAATCATAAATTATAAACATTATTCAGTTTTAGTATGCGGTTTGTATTTCTATTTTATAAATAAAATATAACTATAATTTTATTCGTACATATGCCGGGGTGGTCTAGCGGTACAAAGATCAACTTAAAATTGGTTAAACATGAGTTCAATAACGACCATTTGCACTAAATACAAGACCAACGTTGCTTTTGCTAAAATTTTTACAGTTAAAAAATGTTTAAAGTAGTACCAATAAAATAAAAAAACAAATTATAATAATATTGTATATTACATATCAACTGTTTAAAATGTAAAATTATAAGCATACAATATATTTATTTTTACTTTTTAATTTAAATTAATTTTTATTATTTCAAATGTTTTATGGGAAACATTTTTCATCAGTCGACCTCTTTAGAAAAACCGAACGTGGGCCTGCATTTACTGCCGGTTCTGGGATTCAAACCTACGCCCACCTGAATCCGAGACAAGCGCCGTATCGCTAGACCACCCATTATTTAAAAACTACAAAAAATATATCTTTTAAATATTTAAATAATTTTTTATGCTACATTCTAGAAAATAATTAATAATTATTGCAATTGTTTTTTCTTGTCGTTTGGATTGGTTTTTGTTGAGTTGTTAATGCAACGTCATGTAATATCGATTCGAACAATAACATGTGTTTACACAAATATATTTTTATTTTTTTAAAATATACAAATAGTTTGTATTAATTTATTAAAAAGATTGAATAGTAATATTAGTACTTAAAGGTAAAAACTTTTAAAACCATGCATTATTTTATTTTAACCTAAAACGTTTAAATAAAAATTTTCAAGTAAAGAAGGTTGAATTTATATGCATTAAAAGTAACATAATCGTCTGTTTTTTAAACAATTGTGACCCTTGCACAAAAGTACTGTATTTAATCTTAAAAAACATATTGACACACTAAAATAAAAATGTTACTGTTTAAGCTTTTAAGTATAATTTTATCTATAATAACTATTTTATACTTTATACCAAAAAAATACATTTGTCAAATATTGCCTTTATTTACAAAGCTTTAAATTTGTTTTTTATTAAACATAACTTTACCTGTTTGTTTTGTAATAAAAGCAAATAAATCTAATTCAATATTTAATTAACTGTGTAAACCTTTACATTATTTATCACTATTCTTTATATTTATTATTAATTATTATTAAACAATCGTATTGTATTATAAATATTTACATGTATTACAATCTAAAAAACTTTTAAAACTTATCTAACGTACATTTTTCTGTTATATTAGTACTCGTTTAAAAGACAATTGCTTTTAGTCCAAAAAAAGAAAATTAAATGCAATGCCAGCAAGTCAGTTTTTGTAAAAATAAAAACAAAAATCAATTATTGATTTTAAAAGTAATTAAATAACAATATTAACTACTTCATTATTTATTATTTATGTGAGAATAAACATAATAAACATTTGTTAATAATTGGTGTACGTTTTGTACTTAAAACACTTGCAGTTTATTACCAAACTTAGATAATAATTACTTGTAAGTGCATTATACATAATATGGCAATTAAATATTATTTATGCAATACTTTCAAAATATTTAAATTTATTTAATCTTACATATATATATATATATATATATATATATATATATATATATAAAATATATAAATTGGTTATTTTTGTTTACTTCTTAGGAAACATTAATAAAAATTATTTAGACAAAATTACAATATTGCATTACGTATTTAAAATTAAATTATAAAAAATATTACAAAAATAAGAAAAATTACATAAAAATATACTTAATACATTTTTGGTTATTTTATCGAAATATGTATTTTACTGTCATGTAATGTTATATTCTCAAACTTTAATGTAATTAATATTATTAATCAATATTATAATTAACATTATTATAATGTTTGTTTTATTACATAATTGTTAATAAGACAAACGTACTTGTTTTATGTTACGCAGAATGCGTTAAAAATTTAGATTTAACTGTATATAAAAACTCTATATTAAATTTGTTTTACTATATAAAATAATTAAAAATATATAATATTATCATCTAACATTGCAAATTCCATTTATATATACTTCCATATTTTAATAGTGTCCGAAAATATGCACTTTTTTGTTTAATACGCTATTAATTTATTAATAAATTTCTCCCTACTATATATATTAAATAGTAATGTTTTTTATAAAATATTAAAAAAATATTTTTAATTATATTTTAAAGCGTACCGGTTATATCTAATTTTAAAATAGTTGCATAAGGATTTCGATCATCCGACTTAACAGAAAGATGATACCTTGGATTGATGTCATTTTTAATAACTTGAATATAATTGGCATTTTTTATAAACATTTCGTTTGCATTTCCATTCGAGTCAGGGTCAATAAACTTGAGTTGGCTTGCTTCGACTGTTGAATAAGCCCGATAATTTCTATTTACCGCGCTCAAATTATTTGTTTCAAATTCAGAATTGAAATAGTTGTTGAGTGTGTTATCCAGTAAAGGTTTGGAAATTTGTGAAATTAATTTCTTTATTCCAGGACCACGAATAAGACGTACTCGTAAGCCGCTTGGATTAGCCAAACCACCGTATGCTTCGCACGATAATGTAGCATTGTCACCAATATTAGCGTTAACGTGTAAATTTGTACCCGATCGCACAAAACGTGGTTTCATTACAATATTGGGTAAAATGCTAAATGTTCAAATAGAACAGTGAATGAATTATAAAATTAATTAATCAATATGAAATATACTTTAACAGTTTAATACTATTTATTGTTTAAATTGTTATTTATTACACTAACAAACATTTTAGTACTATATAAAAGCTGATTATCTTTTTAAAATTCTGTACAAAATACAAAATAAACGTTTTTAAATATTGATATTAGTATAATTTTTGCCCAAACAATTTTAATTACAAATTCATATTTAATTAAAATTGTAAAATTTAATTTATTTCTTTCTAAAAAACGTTTTTGAAGTGGTAGAATTAAATAAATCTTCTTTTGTCTATTTTCTTTATAAGTAATCTATACTTATTTTGAACGCAAAATTAAGTATTACATTATTTGTAAAAACTCACACTACAAATATAATGCGCAAAATAAATAATAACATTCAAAACATTATAAAATAATTTTTAATACTGAAACCTTGTATTCAATTTATCTTAATTACCTGTTTAATAAAAATTTATATAATTTTTTATAACAATCAAAATATTAACATTGTATCTTTATTCAAAATAGGATTAATTTTTTTAACTAATTCTAAAATCTTTGTAAATGCACCAAAATTAGATAATTGGAATAAATCTGAAAGCATATTTTTTATATTTTTTACACATTTATTGCAATGTGTGTTACGTCTAATTGATTTGCATAACCTTTTAAATGCTGTATTTTTTGTATTAAAATATATTTTTGTAAAGCGATAATACATGTGCATAATATAGCCTAAATTAAATAAACTGTTTTAGCAAAAGTTAACTGTTTTAATTGCTATTATCTAATAGTTACACATATCTAACTTTAATTTATTCAAAAAATGTAAATTGATAATATTAAAAAACAATTAAACATAAATAGTACAAGATAACACAAGTGGCACGAACATCAAATCAATACTTTCGTTCCGCTTTGGTAAAAAAATTATATAATGAAAAATGTTTATTTAAATTGGTTAATAATATAAGCTTTACTTAACATAAGTAACAATTTTGTTAAATAAAAACGTTTATAACAAAAACAGATTTAGTTCAATTTCATTTAAAATTACACTACTTTTTTGTAAATTAGAAAGTAACAAATATATGAATACAAATACATGCATAAATCTAAACGTAAAAATGGATTTAATAAAACTAAAAATAAATTAATTGTGTTCTGCATATGTATAATGTGCAAACATTTAATTTCAGGTGGTCATTTATTCCATTTCAGTTACAAAATGAACGTTAAAATGTTATTAATCAGTTGTAATTTTTGTGGAAATAAATTAATATAATAATTTTAATTTCGTTTACATCTAGAAAACATAATAAAATTTTTAAAAATATATATTTAATATATATTCAACTTTTTTTTACCTACAACATAAGCGCAAGTTTAGCAACCTGGCCTCTGTAAAAAATTCATACTGCTACGGAAACAATAAGAGGACGCCATTCCGGCAAACAACGGCAAAGAAGTGATCGCGCGTATCTCGATGACAGAGTTACACAAATGACGGTTGAGTAAAAGACAAAAGGAAGCTCAATCTTCGATTTGCAGAATCTTTAATGCCAAAACCTTAACCAGTATTGGGACATGGAATGTGCGCACACTTTATCATACTGGACAGTTAGAACAAGTCCTTCGAGAAATGAAAAAGTACAACTTCGATATTTTGGGTATAGCAAAATGTGATAGAAAGGCAAGGTCATTTTAAGAGTAGAGATACATCAATTTTTATATTCTGGACATAAAGAATATCATATTAATGGAGCTGGTATTATGTTGAGTAAAAATGCTGCTAAAGCTATAATTGAATGGAAACCTGTGAGCGACCGTATTATTTCAACTAGATTTAACACCAGATTTGCAAAAGTAACAATTGTGCAAGTCTATGCCCCTACTGAGGCTACTAAGAAGAAGCAAAAAGATTTTTTATAATCAATTACAAAGTTTGTTAAATGATGTACCAAGAAGAGACAACAAAATTTTAATTAGTGATTTTAATGCGAAATTGAACAAAGACAAATCTGGGTACTTTTTAAATGTTGAACCACATGGCTATGCTGATAGCATTAATAATAATGGTTATAGGTTGTCGACGCTAAACAGTCATTGTGGAAAAAATGTTGGCAACACTTTTTTTGTTTACAAATATATACACAAAACAACATGGGTTTCTCGATATGGAAAAACAACAAACGAGATTAATCACATTTGTATTAGCACAAAATTACAATCTTTATTGCAAGATGTACGTGCATATCGCGGTACAAATGTTGGTTCTGATCACAATATCTTTGTTAGAAAATTTTGTTTAAAATTAAAGACAATAAAAACCACAAAATAATTACATCTATTTTTGTGTGAAAAGCTTAAACAGTCAAATATCTTAAATCAATTTTACAATTCCTTAAAAAATACATTTCTAAATCTGAAAAGGGTAGAAAAGTCTGATGATCAATGGAAATTGTTTCATATAACAATTACAGAATGTGCAGTAAATGTGCTAGATAGAAGATGTCATTCTACAAAGAAACAATGGATTTCATCAGTCTCCTGGAATTTAGTTAATCTCAGAAAGAAAACAAAATTAGAGAGAAATCAATCTAACAATCCTGTTATTTGAAAAATATTTGATGATAGATATAGAACTTTAGATAAACAGATTAAAAAAAGCTGCCGCAAAGATAAGAATGATTGGTTAGAAAACAGATGCAGAAAAGCAGATAAGGCAACAACAAAAAATAATTCCAAAACTCTGTATAAAATTGTAAAACAACTGTCGGGAGTTAGAAAGAGCACCGATATTCCAATCAAAGGAAAAGATGGTCGTTTACTTTTAACAAATGATGAGCAATCATCTAGATGGGTAAAACATTTAAAAAAAGTACTTAATCAGCCTATGTAAAATACTCTCATAAATTTTGATAATGATAATGATATGAATGTGACTCAAAATCCAGAAATATGCATTGTTGACATTTCTGTAACTGAAGTGATTTATGCAATTCAAAGGTTGAAAAACAAGAAGGCAGGAGGACTTGATGAGATAACTGTAGAGTGCTCAAACATAGAGGTGATGTTGTAGCAAGTTAGCTTGCTCATTTATTTAATGTTATATGGCATAATGAACAAGTTCCAAATGATTGGCGACAGGGAGTAATTGTTACTTTTCCCAAAAAAGGAAGTTTGAACGATTGCAATAATTGGCGCGGAATAACCTTATTGTCTGTTCCTGCTAAGGTGTTTTGCAAAGTAATTTTAAATCGTTTAAGTAATGCAGTAGATAAACACTTTTGAGAACAACAAGCAGGTTTTCGGAAGGGAAGAAGCTGCTTTGAACAAATACTGACCCTCTAACATTATTGAGTAAAGTCAAGAATTTCAGCAATCACTTACAATCAATTTTATTGATTTTATGAAAGCTTTTGACAGTGGTTATCGAGAATCTTTATGGAAAATCGTTAAGTTTTGCAGAATACCGTTGAAATACGTGAATATTATGCGTTCGCTATACCAAAATTCAAGTTGCTGTGTTCGAACAAAAAGTGGTCATACTGCTATGTTCGAAATTGTCACGGGAGTACGTCAAGGATGAATTTTGTCACCGTTTTTGTTTCCTCTGGTAAATGATTTTATTATGACTCGATCCATGAATAATTTGTCTTATGTTATCAAATGGAACCAAGGCAGATTAACGGATTTAGATTTTGCAGATGATATTGGTCTACTCAGTGAAACACCAGAAATGATGCAAAATATGACAATATGTCTCAGTGATATCAGTTCTCGTATTGGCTTACGGATTAATTGTTCCAAGACAGAAGTGTTGTGCACTAAGTCAAACAATGTTTTGCTCATCAACATTAGTGGACAAAATATTGATGCTGATGATTCCTTTACATATTTGGAAAGCATCATTAATAAAGATGGAAAATCGAAATTGATGTTCAAGTTAGACTTGGAAAGGCAATGTCAGTCTTCAATAGACTCAAATCAATATGGTCATGTTCTACCATTCGCCTGAAGGTAAAACTTCGTTTGTACGCATCAATAATCATTCCTACGACAATATATGGGAGTTAAACTTGGAAGCGAACGGACAAGATTGATAAGATGGTGGATGTTTTTCATCACGTATCAAATGATGAGATCATGAGTAGAACTGACTCTCGTTTACTATATGACATCATTACAATTAGACAAAGAAAATTACTGTCAAATTCTACGTTTACCGCCCGGAACATCAGCAAGAAAGGTTTTGGAATGGACAATTGTAAATGATAAAAGAAAGATTGGCAGACCACAGAAAACTTGGTTAAGAACTATTCGGAAAGATCTAATTGAAATGAATGTTTCATGGGGGATCAAGTAAAACGTTTGGCAGAATGTTCAAATACATGGAAACATTCTGTTATCTCATGTTCTCTTTGAATTACGAGACTTTGATGTTAATTTTTGCTGTAATTGTTATCTTATTGCCCCATGCTTATTTTTTTTTTTTTTTTAAAGCAAAGGGTTTTGTAATAATAATAATAATAATAATATATTATATTATATATATATATTTATATATATATATGTGTATATATATATATATATATATATATATATATTAAAATTTATTTATAATCATGCAAGTTTAAAATTACAATATGTAATTCAGTTTTTGTATTTTAAAAGGTTTATGTACTATATAACCCACTAAAGATGATAATCTAATAACACTACTGCATTTGCAAAATTATACGTTTTCTAAAAATTAGAACAAATACATTATCGGATGCAAATTCGAGTTGTTTAATGTTTATATAATGGGCAGATATAATGGTCAAAATATAAAAATCTACTTTTTCGATAATCACGTGTAATCATGCGTTTATAAACCGTTTCATTAAAGTAGGGAGTTTTTTCTAAAATAAAACCAAAATTGCGTAAACTAGTTTTTGTGGATTATTATTTTAATGCGTGATTTAGATTTTAACAGTTAATATATTTTGTTTTTAAAAACATATAGAATATTGTTTTTAGGTAAAACTTTTTTCTTATTATATATTTAAACTGAATATATATTTTGTATATTAATACAGATTAAATATTTAAATAAAATATAAATTAATGCATTTAAAAATATAAATTTTTATTTCATTTTTGTAATTTTTCTATATTGATTTAAATTTATTTTAAAGCATTGTACATTTTTTGCGTTACTTACAATGATATGAATAAGTTTTTTTAGAAATAATATTACATAGTTAAAATTATAAATAATTATTCATTATTATTACCAATATTTCTTCCACTGAAAATGCTAATTTAGATAAACAACCTTCTCTACCTTAAACGTAAATTTTAATGATGTGGTAATTTATCATCTAACAATAATTCATAATTATTGATTGTAATATTATTTGTTTATAAAAAGATTTAATATTTTATTTGTACAACATTTTAAATCAATATAATCTTTTTTGTTATCCAATAGTTTTTAACATTGTACATATTTAATATTTGATTAGATATATGTACTATAAGAATTTTGAGTATTATAAATAATTCAATAAATTTATACTTTGAAATGTGTTATTGCTTAAACGTTTTGTTGATAGTATATTTAGCCCGTAAAACTCTTATGTAATCAGACAAAAAACAGCATTTAGTACCACTAGTAACATTTGTATACTCGTCCATTAAATTTAAAGTCTACTAATTGGACAAATATTTACAACCTTTATATATATAGTACTATTAGTTACATTTTAGTTATGTAATAACAATAAATAATTTAATAAAATTATTTTACCGATGTTTTTAGTGTTAAAATAATAATAATAATATTAATAATAATAATAATAATAATAATAATAATAATAATAATAATAACAGTAATAATAATAATAATAATAATAATAATAATAATAATAATAATAATAATAATAAATGTTTTTTTACCAAACGTCTGGCTGTTAATCATCAGTATGACCAAAATTTATTGTTTTAAAAATGAAAACAGTGTATATAGCAATTCAACACTTACCTTCCAACGTCAGTAAAATTGTTTTGTCCACCGTATACACTTAGGTCGAGCAAGGACAAACAAGTGTATCGTGTTGCATCAACAGGCTGCAAATTGTTTATAGTAAGAATGGAAACCGCAATAACCCGATTGCCCTTGTCGTCATTTCTTAAACCAAAAGTCAATTCAAAACGTCCCATTTGAAAATGTTCCATTTGATCTTGACCGAACGATTCGGAATCTTCTAAAAGTTTAAAATTTGACGTAACATTGACTGGTTCATTTGAACCCAAAATACCCGGCAACAAACCCTGTGAATTGGCTATCAAAGTTCCCAATTCCTGTTGAATATCATTGAGAGACATGTGCTGCAATGCTGCAGTAATTTTTTGATCAAATGTCACTGCTTGAATTTTGCCAATTAAAGGTGAACCCATGCCACCGCGATACCAAAACATTTTGGGAGACGGAATACCACGAGCTTGGCATTCCAATACCAATTTTCCATTTTCTTCAACGACTCCTTTGGATTTGTGCATGCTATGTGTAGCAAATGGCCTTGAATTATGTTGGGATATAGGAAATTTGGTTTGTAAATAGTGTGGTGATGGACGTATGCGATTTCGTTTGTTTAACGAATTGACTAAATCGTATTGACTGTACGATGGAGCCAAATGGAGAGTAGGAATAATTTCTTTTGGATTTCCCGGCAACAAACGTGGGGGCGAATAAACAATGCCTCGAATAGTTTGTAGTTGGATTAACATTGGCGACTTTATTGTTCCTGATTCAAATGAAGAAATATCATACGGACTTGATTGGCCAGACCACGTTGGATTGAGAGCTTCAGCTTTGCACAAGTAAATTCCCGAATGACGTGTATCAACTTGGTTTATTTTTAAAATCTATAAGCAGAATATTAAATAGTGACAAACGTTATTTATGAATATTAAAATAATATTGGCGTGTTTAAAAAATAAAATTATGGCACTTATAATATTATGAAATAGGAGTTTTAATTAAATTATCATAATTTTTTGCAATTTTATTATTTATTTTTAGCCAATTCCTAGTCGAGGATTAGGGCAAAAAGTTTGCAGCCTGATCTTTTTAAAAATGATTGCCAAAGAAACAAGAACACAAAATCATTCAATTACACCACAACAAAAGAACAAAAAAATAATTTTTTATAGTTTTGTTTTAAATTGTTTCGTACGTTTAATGTTTGTTTTACGTTACTATTTTATATTTCTGATTGTGATTGATTAATTGTCTTACGAAACATATTTTTAACCATTAGATGTTTAAGGAAGGACTCACATTGAGTGTCAGTAGTGGGACTCACATTCATTCTTAATTAGCTACAATCTTGGCATTTTAGATACATGTTTCACAACGGCGCAAAATAAATACCATTGTTATAAGAATAATAATTATTCATGTAATTAAAAATTAAAAAGAATAAAATAGGTTAATAGCAAAATTAGGTTAATATTAGAATTATTATATTATTTATTTATTTATTTTAAAACCTTTTTCAGTAAAGAACATGAGCAAAAAAATTGTTCAATATAATTGTACATTACATGTTTTCGTTTTTAAGATTGTGCATATCAAAGATTAAAATTTTATTAGAATTTCGCTAAACTCCGTCATCAGAATTATACGTTTACTTTTTCCTATAATTTAATAAAACGGTGTCTTTTTGTTATTTTTTTTAGCAACACTAAAAAGTCCAGGTGACTAATATTGCACTTACAACTGTCTTCATTTTACATCTGGACTTGGGACCGAATACAATGGGATTTCTCGTATAATCAATAAATACATTTGGTTTAAACTTACCAGTAAACACATTCCAAGGTTTATATAGACTCAAACATAAAAACTTTAAAATTTACTATTGATAATAAATTAACAAGATTTGTATTAGCCACAAATATTTTAATAAATAAAATGTAAGCTTGTACCATACATTCCCAAGTAACTGATATAATAAATTTTAATTACTAGTCGTTTAGAAAGCATACAAATTGTTTAAAGTATTACTCTTTTATCAATAAAAATAATATTTAATATTATGACTTTTTTAATTATTCAAGTTATTTGTAACAAATAAACTAATTTCTTTTTTGTTTCTTCAAATAAATTATTTTCTAACTTAAAACAATTAAATACACTTGTTTTTGTAGTTTTAAAATATAATTAACAAGAATTTAGTTATTTGCTATAAAAGAACCGTAAGAATAAAATTTTTGAACTTTTTAATAACAAAAAATTTAGTTATTTTTTATTGCAAAAAGAAAATACTAGAAGTATATTTCATATCAATAAAATTAAACACTTTTAATATTAACTAATTTTAATCATTGTTAATGAAACACTATTTTAAAGCAGTTCATATTTTGCATACTAAAACACAGTATTGTGTATAAAAAATTGTATAAATTCAAAAAAAAAGCGGTTTGAAAAAAAGTTTTATAAGACATATTACACTGGCTTTATAAAAAGTATAAAATAACCATTGCATAAAAAAATAATTTTAATACATTTACATAGTGGTATTTTTATAGTAAAATATATGAATATTTTTTGTTTTAGATTAAAATGAAATTTACTTATGTCAAATTTATAATTATTTATAAAAATAATAACTTGTGTTATAATCTCAAAATTAATTTTAGAATCACTTAAATTTATATTGTTTACATGAAAAACTTAATTTAAACATATCGCGGGCTAAAATAAAAAGTTATATTTGAAAATCTTCATTTAATTGTTTTAATATCAATTCTTTTTTTTGTATAGTAAAAAAAAATATGTGTAAGTATATTTAACTCAAAAATTACTTGTTTAAATTTAAAGCACACAAAATTATATCAACATTTTAACCATAGCCAATTAATTACAAACACAATCCATCACATTTATTATTTAGTATTGTGTAGTAAGTTATAGAAAATATTATTTAGTAACTCAAAACAATAGATACGTTTTACTTTTTTTTATATTTGACATTTTATTTTATGATAGTAATTTTGCTCATTTTTACATTGTAAGCCAGTTGACATTTTATGTACAGCTTATTATGAATAAGAACGTATATTTGTAAAATTATAATTGTATCTTATTTATTATTTTATATTTTATATTGTACAATAAAACCAACTTTGTTTTAATTGTATGATTGCGAGAAACGTTTTAATTAATTAGGCACATTTTTAAGTAATTTTGGCTGGGTTATATTGTGCATGTATGATTATTGCTTTAATAATAATTATGATTATTATGGAAACTAGTTATATAAAAAGTTTTAAATTATTAAATACCTCTACTGCATAATAAATTAATACAAATTACAATTTTTTAATTAATACTGGGATAGAGTGTTTTATTTAATTAGAGTGAAACAATTTTAACTGTTATTTACTTATATTTGTTTATTATTATTTATTTATTACTATGAGCGTTAGTACATAATATATAATTAGTTTCATAAAACAAAATAAAAGTTGATAGTAAAAATTAGATAAATGAAAAGTTAATCAATTTAATCGCTCATGAGTTATAATATGCAGTGTGTTCAAGTAGGTTACATAACAATAAGTATAAATCATTCTAATAGGTTAATAATATGGTCATTCATACATTGATCATAAATCTAATGACAAGGGTTTAGTGAAAATCAAACAAGAGTTCAATCTTCAATATGAAAAATCTTCAATAACAAATATTTGAAGTAGGATAACATAAAACAATCTTGTTGTTTCATCATTGTAACACAAAAAATATTTGCATATTTTATATATAATAAGTAAATTGTGTAAAGTTATAAATACAATATTAATGAAAAATACGTTAAGTTTATAAATATTTTATTAAGGTTATTTATGATGGATTTATTTCTAATAGTAAACGTAGACAAATTGAAATAGTAAATATTTACAATAATGAATTTAAGTTGTTATGTGATATTTAATTCAAATTGACAAAAAATGCTTATAAAATTTGCAAAACATTTTATCTTTAATATAAAAACGTTATCAAACAAATAAATAAATAGTGAAAATATACTTTTGTTTTCGATATTAATTTATCCAAGTGTAGGAAATAATATTTCAAAACATTTTTCGTACAGTATTTTGTATTCAATCAAATAAATAATACTATTTATTAACTATGCAAAAGCATATTAATGGTAATTTTGTTTTTTCAATATTTAAACTTACTTATAACTGTAGCGTAAAATATTGATGACATAAACTAAGAATAAAATACATGAGATAATATAACTTTGTTAGCTACATTACACTTTATAAAATTCTAATTCAAAATTAATTAATTTCTTTACGTGTCTAGATTGCATTTTTATGTTAACTTTAATATAATGTAATTTTTATGCACTTATTAAATTATGCAAATAATTTGTAACGAAAAAAAAATAGTAATAAAACCTATTAGTTAACTTTAAATTTAATTTATTTTTTAATACATAAATTAAAATATATTTATTTTGTAACTTGAAAAAATGTTTTTATTACAATTAGAGTATATATTGTTTAAAATAATTTTATAATAGATAAATATACAAAAAAATCTATGCAAATAAGTTTGAAAATGCTGTTTATAAATTATCATACCAATCAATCAACTGTCTGCACTTATTTCTTTATAAAAGTAAATTGTTTTTTAAATATAATTTATATATTTTACAATTATTCATAATGCTATTTAACTCAACGTTTTTCAAATGCCAATTTAATTAATTGTTTAAATTAAAAATTTTAAGAATGCAGTGTGATTTATATTAAACCAAAAATATTAAAAAATATAGTACAGTTTAACAAAATTATTATACACATTGTTAATTCTATATGTTCTGAAATACCGTTAATTCTTTTTTGTCAAAAATAGTAAGTGGTACAATTTTAACAATTTAAATAAATGTTAATATTTTATTTATTTATTTACTTATTTTTGCTACTTTGAATGTTTTACGAAAAACAACTTTCAGAAGTGGATATTTTAGCGAAGCAAAACGTGAGCCCGCATTTTAGTGCCGGTGATGGGATTTGAACCCATGCCCACCGAGGTCGAAATCGAGTGCTATACCACTAGACCACCCCGACAATAAATGTTTTAAAAGTTGTGTTTTTAACATATTATACTGTTTAAAGTGATTGTTTTTTTACAATGTTGTTTGTATAAATTTATAATAATGTTGTAGTATTTTTACACTAATTTTAACAGTGTTTGTATTATTTTTATAATGTATATGTTAAGCCTATATCTATTTTTACAATATATTTACACATTTAGTGTTATATTTTTTATGATTATAAAAAATAGTGTTATTATTGACATTTTTTTAAAAGAATTTATTTTACTGATACGTTTTGTGCATTTCTTCTCAATTTATTTATTTATTTTACATAACATGCTCTACTTATTTTTAAACAGATATTTTAAAAATATTATCTTTAAATTAAATTAAATTTTGTTAGTCTAAAACATGTTAGTTACAAAATGGTGTAAATAAACAAAACATTATTGCAGCATTATGATATTACTAAGAGCATAAAAATAAAACATTTATAAAAATTTTACATTTATTGGCAATTGAAACGTTATTATTAACAACATATGTTACGTTAAAAATGTAATAATAGCTTTCATTTAAAGTATAAAAACATACTAAGCCATTTGTTTATTAACTATTAGATTTAATCAATTTAAAATTAAATAATAAAACACCAATTATACATAAGGTTAACACTTTAAATGTAAAACTAGTAAATACATGTTTATTATATATATATATTAATAATTAAACAATGTTAGTATAATTTTCATATTTAAACTTTTATTAATGATAAAGTTATACAACCTTTTGCTAAAAGTGTCTCAAACAACTCAAATACTTCAATTTGTAGCAAGGGTTTGATAAGAATACCGGTATTATATGTGAGTTTTATTGTGACGAGATTGTATTTACACAATAAATAATGTCTTAATAAAACTTGAAAACAAAAACTTAGAAAAATTATTTATTAAATGCAATTGTATTTTATGCTATCTTTTCACAAAGTATTACATTTTAGTTTTTTTAATTTTACAAAATACTCATTTAAGCACAATCATTATATTATTTATCTAGTTTATTTTTAAGTTGAGTTTGATTAATATTTAGTTGTGGGTAATTTACATAGCTTTTAAAACTAAATTATTTTATTATTAATAACTTTAATATACCAAGTTCCATGTTTAATTGTAATATGCTTATAAATTCTTTTTTGCAGACAAACCACTAGTTATGCAAATTATTCTTCATTTATAGTGACAGACAAACCAAAATTTAATATATTTATAATTTTATAAAAACATTTTAGATAACTTGATAATTTAGTACGCAAGTCAAAATTACCGGATATACAACAAAATTTTTAAAATTAAAATTTAGTTCAATTCTGACTACATTAATTTGTAATAAATTCTATGTAGTAAAAAAGTAACTAAAAATTTTTAATTGTTTTAAATAATGCAATAAAAATAAAACATTTATAAAATATCTTTATAATAACAATTGATAAATAAAAGTTATTTCTATATTTATTTCAAATTTATTCCTTAACAGAGTATATAATATTAACGTATTATAATTAGTTTTAAAATAAAAAAACCAACGTTGCATAAAAATTAACATTTTTGACATCAATATAACTATTATGCGCTTATTAGATACATATTTACATATTAAATGCATATAAAAAATTTTCTTGTTTATTAAAATGTATGACTATCAATTGTAAAAATATACTATGCATATACAAATGTTGAAATTAATATTTTATTTCCTGTATAAAAAAATAGTTTGTTTTATTTTAAGTACGCCATTTTTAATAATTAAACAACTTTATTATATAAGCCCTAAAATAATAGTTATTAAAACCTAATAAATAAATCATACACAAATTTTATAGTAAACTAATCATTGTAAAATAAAATTTATGCTACATAGAATTGCAAAAAATAGTTAACATTAAATAATAAATAATTAAATTCTATGTTAAATGAAATGTAAAATTGTGTTACATTAATTCTTATGTTTTTTAATAAAAAAAAATTTTAGTTGTTCAAATATTTCAATAAATGTACATTTAAAGATTAAACATTTTTTATTATTGTATATAATATTTAAACAAAAAAATATTAGATTATTTTAACTTTAAAAACCAGTCCAATTTCAAATTTACAATTTTTCTAATTTAAATGTATAATAAACGGGATTATTAAAAAAATAAATAACAAAAATTTTTGTTTAAAAATATAAGAAATTTAGAAATATATATATATATGGATAATGATATGAGTGAATCCAATGTTGACCTACTATGATATTAAGATATATGTAGCACTTGCTACTTATCTTAGAAATATCTAACACTTATTAATAAATACCTTGGATGATACTTTACTAATATATATACATTTGATATTATTTGCAAAAACATTCTTAATATAATACACAATAACATTTGTTTTAGCAATAAAGCACAATACCACCATTATAAAAACTTAAACACAAACACAGATAATTGGTTTAAAAATATAGTTTTATGTACTAAAATACATAAATATACAAAATAAAGGTAACAAACTTAATAATGTCAGTAATTTAAATAATATCCACGCTTTTGTTCAACTTTTGCCAGCTGCTTTAGGTAGAAATCTATCAACGTACCAATATAGTCCTTTAAAATACAATTTTTTATAACATGATAAATTTTCGCCTATAATGGTACGTCAGTTTCCATGCAGTTCACCTCACGTTTTAAAATACTAAAAACGTTTTCAATTACATTGAGGTCTGGACTGTATGTAAGTTGAATAAAAGTAAGCTTTTTGCTCTTCAAAGCTTTTGTGGTCTAAATAAAAAAACGTATAGTAAATGGTAGTTATGTTAAAATACACATTACCACTTTTGAAGTATGCACAGGAGCATTGTCTTGAATAATTGTTAATTGTCCTGTAGCATTTCTGTACAGCTCGCTTTGAAACAACTGTTTGAATATTTGTACAAATTTGGCGCTGTTTAAATTGCCACTAGTATGCATCCATTTTGGAGACTGATTGTACTTAATTGCAAAATATCTTTTGACACATGAAGGATGTGCAACTTTTATAGTAGTACAAGTGTGGTTGAGTGGGCAATTTGGACTATAAATAACCTTTGAATGTTTAGTCCATCGTTCGTAGGATATTGCACACTCATCTGTGAAGTATATTGATCTCCAAAATGACGATGGATAATATTTGTACGTTTTAGCAAACTCCACTCGTTGTAATCTATGGACACGACTAAGTGGAGTTATCTTAACAGCCGCTTTAAGAATGAAGCCTTTAGATTCCACCTCCTTCTTACAATTGAATATGGAAAATCTTCTAAGTATTGATTTTTTATTTGTTTTACATTCATTATTCTGTGTTTTTAAGCTGCATAATTATAAACTGATCATCTTGTTTGCTTGTTGAATGTTTTCTACCGACTGTGAGTAATCTGAGGCTTGTTATATTGTTTAAAATGTTGTACACAGTTGAAACATCTATTTTCATACATTCAGCAATTGTTTTAACTTTTGTGCCCCTTTTATAAAAACTTGAACTAATTCATAATCATGGGTAGAGCAATAACGACGCTGAGCTGCTTTAACCATAAGTATTAAGGGCGCGGAGATAACAAGCCTTTTTATCAAAATTCCAAATTTTGAAACGGAAAATAAAAATCGACCTTGTGCTTAAATTATTAAAAATAATTTAATAATTTTTTAGAAAAAATTTGTTTTAAAATTCTTTATATTAAAATACTTTTAAAATAAATTGTTCATTGACTATTTAAAAATACAATGAAAATTTGTAAATAAATGAGCAGTTATTTTATTTTTAAATTATTATTTGTAAAAATAAAAAGAATATAAAATTTAAAAATATTTTTTAACAATTATTTTTGTAAACAAATTACATATTTTTATATTTAATAAATTTTAACTAGAAAAAGTTAAAGTTTAGGCATCGCATTACCAGCGTATGTATCAAGGTTATAAATTTATAGAAAAATGTAGCGCATCAATCAAATCTTTATAATGTGTGAAAAAAATTGTTATTGCAAAAATATACATTAATTTATTTTACAAACAAAATTTTTTTAAATTTAACTGCAATGAATTACGTTGAATTACGTTGTCTACTGTATATATATATATATATATATATTAGAAAACAAGTAATAAAAGCCGTACTTTTTTTGTTTAGGTAATATTAATAATTATGAATAAATTTTCGCAAACGTTAAATTAAAGAGATTTTCTGTTTGTTAATCCAATGTAGTAAAAGTTATTGTTGCATTGCATTGTTATTATTCTGTTAAATAATTATATTTAATTGAAAAACAATACAATTACATGAAGTTTTAAGCTATCTAAAGTAATTGTATCGACAAAAGGCTTTTGCTAATTTATGCTTTTACACCTAAATCAAATAAGATATATGTTAATTTTTAGATCATAATAAATTTATGTCATCTTTTTATACATAATATAAAACCACATTTTCCACTAAAAATCTTTAAATATGATAAAATACACTGTTAATAGTCTTAAAATGCACAGTTAAGAAATTGCCCAACACACATATGTAAATAAAATTCATTTATTAGAAGTATGTTAGACGGGTAAATTAAAAAATGTATTTGTAATATGCCAAATTAATTTTAATATAAAAAATAAATATTTTTGCATATTAATTAATATTTGCATTTGCTATTAGTTGTAACCATATTAGCTTTCTATAAGTAAACAAACAATTCCATTGTTTTTAAATTAAAATAACTCTCACAAAATTATTATTTTTTTAGATAACAAAAACAATTGCTCAAACATTTTTAATTGTAATATGTTATCTGCTTCGAATTAATATTAATTGAAACCGTGTTTTTACTTATTGTTAAATGCTATTGAGCAATATTTGACAGTGTAAATTTAAAGAAAAATTAGCAAAATTACTATTTTTAAAATAGTTACAAATTGAGATTTAATACTAATAATTTCCAGTATTTAAGAAAAAAGATTAAATTAAAATATAAGTTTTTTACTAAAAACGTTTACATTACAAATAATCTCTTGTTTTACAAAACACACTTTTGTAAACAAAATGCAAATTTAAAAACATGTTAAACAAATTTTATACATTTAATAATTTGACGTTGAGATTTTTGTGCTAGCAAAAGTTTTTAAAGCACATGTATCGGGGTGGTCTAGCGGTACAGCGATCGATTTGGATCTGGGTAGATTTGGGTTCGAATCCCATCACCGGCACTAAAATGCGGGCCCACGTTCGGTTTTACTAAAATGTCCACAGCTGAAAAATGTTTCCCGTAAAATGTTCAAAGTAGCAAACATAAATAAAAATAAAATAATTGTTTCCAGTTTACAATTTGATTCACTAAACTGTATTTTGTAATTTTACATAAAACATATTTTCAATATAAAATAAATATTTTGCATTAAATAATTTCTTTAATTTCTGTATAATAATTAAACTAATAATTAGTTTAATAATTTATTGCATACACGTAGTTCTAAATGTTTTTAATACCTGTATAATCTTTTTCACCTACATACTTAGTCCATGTATTTATTTTAATTACTAATATAACTTTTCTAAAAGGTAACATTCAATTTCTTATAATTTTTATTTACTTTTTCAATTTTTAATAATTAAAATATTATTATATATTTGAAAATTTTAGTTTAATAAATGTAAATATACTCAATATGCTCACAACTTTAAGGTACCTAAAAAAGAGCAAAAGCTAGTATACCGCAACCTATTTATTCTAAATTTCAAAATCATTTTGTTTAATTTTGTTTACATAAGTGTTTATTTTAAATTGCATGTTTACAAATGTACAAAGTTAATTAATGTATTATAAATAAAAATATTATGTGCAGTTGTGTTTATTTATTTCAATTTTAAAATTGAAAATAAAAAATAATATTTTTGTTTTGCAATTATAGTAGTGTAAACATTTTACTTTATTTAATTTTTATATAAATTTTAATAATTACTACAGTCAAGCACACAAATGATTACTGTTTACTTAAAAACCCCCAAAACGTAAATATTTTTGTTTATAAATTATTTAATTAATTAATTAATTGTAATTTAAAACGTTTTAGGTATTTTTTAATGTGAAAATAATAATTAACCCCGATTGAAACAAAACTGAAAATATTTAAGCGTTAGTGATTCCAATCCATGCACCCTATATATACAGTATGCAAATAATTGATAAGTAACTTAACGTGCAATAAAATGTGTACAGATAACATTTTATTTATTTTCACAAAATTGTGATAATTTTTTAAAAACCGAGAATTAATTTAGAAAAATAACATTCATTATATTTCTAAATATATAACTAAAAAATTTATAAAATTAAATTTATATGTATTATTTAAAAAAACCCATTTATTATTATTTTTAAATAATTCTTATTAAAATAATTAAACCTAAAAAATTACTTACAACTCCTAAACTAATTAGTGCTGAAAACATAGTTATTAAACTAAAACATTTGTAGTAATCACATACCATATAATAAAGACGTTACTTTAATTATAAAACGTACAATATTGTTTGATAAGTAAAATGCAAGTATAATTTTACAGATATATATTGTGACCAATAAAAAATACATATAATTTAACTGACTCATAATCTAAAATTGAGTAAAATTGCCAACCCAAAATATAACGTCAAATATTTTTGAAAATACAAAACATATCTCATTTTTAGAGTTAATAAATTGTTTTATGTTTAATTTACTCTAAAATATTAATCAATACATAATATGTCTGTGTTTATAACCACTTGGCTTAGGTAATTTGATATGTTCTTTATTAAAATGCTGATATAGTTTTATGTAATCCAAATTTTAACAAAAACATTGATTTAGACAAATATTTTTTATTTAAATATGCTTAAACATATTAAGTTTTATTATACTTAAACTAAAATAAACAATATTAATATTAGAACTATTAAATATCGATTTTCAAATGTATAACTATTTTTATTTTAGCCCATGTTATGTTTAAATCAAGTCTTTTATCTAAACAAAATAAATTTAAATACAATTGCAATAAATTTTGTGAGATTATAATACAAATTATTATTTTTATAAACAATTGTAACCCTGGAATAAGTAAAATATATTTTGGCTTAAAAAATATTGATAATTTTACTAGAAAAAACCATTGTTTAAATTTCTTAATATAATTGTTTATATGAAGGCTATTTAATACTTTTTATAGAACTAATTTAATTTTTGTTGCTAATATATATTGTTCTAACTGTAAAATTTTAAGTTTGTACAAAGATGTTTATACACAGAAACTTATTTTGTTATCCAATATATTAATCCTTTTAAGTAAGTGTTTTATTAGCTACAATTAAAAGTAATTAGTATTATTATTATTATTTTGCTATTACAAATCATAATTTTTGTACTTTTATTTTGTAATAAAAATTAACTCAACTTCCAGTAATAGAGAAGATAAAAACAAATTATATTTTCTGCTTTTAAGTAGCAAATAACTAAATTTGTGTTAATTATATTTTATAATTTGAAAAATAGTGTATTTTATCATTTTTTACGTTAAATAATAATTTTGTTTACAGCTAAAAATGTTTTTAATATTCTTAAAAGAATGTTAACCTTATTAAAAACATTGATTAAATTTTTAAATAGTTTAAAATATATATGGCATTTTTAATTTGAATTTGTATTCAAATATTAAATTTTAACTCAAATTCAACAATTTAACAACATACTTTAAAAATTACTTATTTTAAATTTAAATACTGAAAAAATAATTAATTAATTAATTTTTTAATATAAACTTTTTTTAATAACTACTTAATAACTACTTAAATTTTGTGCTGTAGAAACATAAACTTAAGGTATTTAAATGCATTATTGAATAATGATTTCAAGCACTTTAATTAAAAATTTATTAATTATTTTTAAAAAGGTGTAAATTGAGTTTAGTTATTCCGTTTATACGGCTGTTTTTTTTAATATATGCTTTCTTGGCCTACTTGGCATTTTTAAATAGATATTTACAAGTAAATCTGAATCAATTACTAAGTACTTAACAGTATTTTAAATTCTTAATAATTATTTTTACAGATTAGCAGTAAGAAATAAATTAATTTAAATTAATTTTTTTGAATTTTAAACACTAATTTACTCAAGGAGTGTACATAGTAAATTACATAGTAAATTATAAATTATTTTTTTAAATTAAATTTTATTTGTGCATCAATAAATTTTCTTAAATAATAAGTTTTAATAAATTTTTTACTAATTTTTTAATAGTTCTACATTAAATGCGCTGTTACAAATGTTTTTAACTTATAAACATTGTAAAATTTGTTTAAATTAACCTATTGTTAAATCGTTTATTTAAGACAAATACAACGACTTAAAGCCTTTTTGTAATTTTGTATATTCAAATCTGCAGTTGCATCATTATAAACCAAATACATGTTAATTCATTTTTATTTTTTAAAAACTAGAATTTTTTCGGTTTTAAAAATGCAATAACTCAAAACATTTCCAACATTACTTAATTTAATTTAATTTAATTTAAAATTTAAATTTGTAATTAATGTAGTGATATTAGTATTTTTATTTAATTTTCTATTTAAAATAAAACAACCATATACATTTATTATTGTTACTATCTATACAATTTTACGTTTCTGTAAATTTTACCCAAGTGCAATATTACATCCACTAAAAACTCTCAGAATTATTTATACTTTCTTAGGCTGTTAAAGCCTTAACAAAAATTCTTTAACAAAATATACAAATTGTTTGTTTTAAAAATCAAAGTACCGAGTTATTAAATTGTAACAAAATGTTTTTAAAAAAATTGTTAAATAATATTTTTAAATACAACTATATATATATTTTTAAATATTAACTAAACGTTTTAGCTTTAAAATAATAAAAAAGTTTAAAGATTTTTTTAAATAAATTATATTTCTTATAGTTACATTCCAATAACGTAATGTATCTCTAATTTTAGTTTGTCGTATTTTGTTTTTACAATTGCTTTTAAAATTCTAATTTAAATAACTGTTCAATCAAATGCAACTAATTAATTGTTAACTTTAACCAATTTAAATACCTTTTATTATTTACCTAAAAATAACAAAAGCTACTAACAAAACATCAGTTTTATATCTAAAATGCATCTAGAAAAATTGTACGCCATTAATGCACTAATTATCATCCATCAACTAATTGTTTTGTCTATTTATATATATTATTTATTTACTACCTATTTATTTATTATATATTTATTTCGATTTACTAATAATGTTTGATGTTTATTTTATATATAAAATTGGTAACAGTTAAAATGTTTTATAGGTTTTAATTTTTTATAGCAATTTATTTTATTCTAAAATTTTGACAATTATGTTATTATTATTATTAATAATAATAATAACAATTAATTTTTTAATTAAATATTTTGATTAATATAATCAAAATTTAATTGTTTTTTTATTTAGACTTAGATAACCTTAATAAAAAATATTTGTATAAAAAATGTTAAAATATAAAATAATTAATTAATCAATCAATCAAAATGAAACTATGTAATAAAAATAGTTAATTACATTTCCGTTATTAAAACATTTTTTAGTTTATTAAAAAAAACTTAATTTTTCAACAATAAATTTGCATTTACAATTTAGTACCAATAAAAATTATTTTGTTTTGTTAAATTGAAATTAAAAAAGTAAAACGTGTTACAAAAATACAACTAATTTTGTTTACTTAAATTTATTATTTCTTCACAACATTACAAGTAACATGCATATTGTGTTAAATATTTTTACAAAATAAACAATTGTTAAACAATTGTAATTAATTTTAAAATGTTTAATTATTTTTTAAACATTAAGTTTTAACGATAAACAAAACGTACTTGACCATTGTCATAAATTTCAATTCCAACTTCTACCGGATCCAAGGCAATCGGACGATTTACATGATTTGAATAACCTTGATTTACATTTATTGTTTTTTCATTTGTCAGTTCGTCGTCAACCAAACTTTGTGCTGCAGTAAAATTATTTAAATGTAAACTGGATGGAATATTGGGTGGTTTCATGGCTAATGCGGGGGCTATCAATTGTTGACCTTGAAAAAACCAAGTAACGTGAACTTGCATGTCTGCATTCAAATTGGGATTAATGCGACAATAGAGGGACCTAACTTTGCCAATTTCTAATTCAACAGAAACTGCTGGACCTTGTACCTTCGGGGCACTCGAATCGTTTAAATGAGCTGGAAGCACCGGAATATAGTCGGCCATTAGTCTTGGCTGAACAAAAAAATTAACTCCCACTGGATTTATAGTTGATTGAAAATTTAATTTTTGACAGGTATATCTACCTTGATCATTTAAGGAAAATTGTTGTATGACTAGCATCGTAACCTACAATTAAGTTAAAACAAATAATATTTTTTATAGTTATGTTTAAAACAAATTACATTTTAGGTAAACGGTTATATATATATATATATATATATATATATATATATATATAATGATTTTATAATACATTGTTTAAAAATATAATGATTTCATGGTATGCGATAAGTAAAAAAACATTTTGCAAACACTTAACACCTAAACAGTAATAATCATTGAAAAGTAATTAAAATTTAATAAAACAAAGCAAATTTAAATTGTTCAAATCCAAACATGTGTTGACAAAATTACGAGTAATAAATAAATGTTATTAGAAATTACAAAGCACACTTTTTAGTAAATCATTTAAATTTGTGTTGATTGACTTCACATTTGTTTTTGCAAACACTTACAATTATTCAGATATATTCTAATTTTAGAAAATGTTTTAACATGTACTTAAAATCAATAAATTAAAAAAATTAAAAATTTTTCTTGTTTGTATATATTATTGGGTTCCCTTTGTAATTATAAACAAAAATATTAAAAGATATAAACTGTAAAATAAATTCAATTTGTATATTATTTTTAGTGACATGTAAAATTTCAATGTATATAAATTTTTAAATTTTAAAGTCCTTTCTTAAGATGCTTGTTGAAGTGTTTGCATAAAAATTTTTGTACATTTTAAATTAGATTTTTTTTAGAAATTGTTGTTTATGTGTGTAACTAAAGAAAATATGCAAAATAAATTTATTTTGTGGTACATTTACTTTAGATTATTTATTTAATCATTAATTATTTTATTTTTATTTACTATTTAAATAAAAGAATTGCCTTTAATTTTGAAATAATAATACTTAATTTTAATATTTGTATATATAAAAGATGATATCAAGTAAAATATCAATAATACAATGTCAGTATTATTTTTAAAACCTAGCAATTTAAAATGTATTAAATCTAAATGTTTTAATATATTATTTTATAAATTTATAAAATAATAAATACTTATATACGATTAAATTTAAATTTATGTATAGTAAAAAATTGTAGTAATATAAATTAAGTACAAAATTAATTAAGTAAATAATTAGAAAAATAACAAAATACAATTAATTTTGTACTTTATAAAATAATTTTAAAAATTTATTAAAAAAATCGAGCGCAAATCATTTGTCCGATATAATTTTCTTTTTACAATTTGTATTATATTAAAACTGTCAGATGTACTTAATGGGAAAAATACATGAGGAAGAGCAAACCAGAAGTACTGTAAAACTCTTTCATTTTTGTTAAGAAGTACTAGCAGTACATGCCTTTAAAGCATTATACGGATTGAAACCAACACAATTACAGGTTTTTAATTAAACCTTTTTTTACTGGTGGTTAAGACAGACCTACAATTTATTATCTGTAGTAAATTTAATTAATGCTAATTGTCTTCTAAGGTTAAACGATCTACAATACTCAAACCAATTTGTTATTTGTTATTTGGCCAATATAAAAATTATTATTACACAAATTATAAAAAAATGTATACCTTCAAGCAATACCATAAAATATTTTCAGTTACAAATACATAATTTTAATTTATTATTAATAAACAAAACATTTAAAATATAGTTTTAAAAAAATTCAAATTGCAGAGTATTTTAAAGCTTACTAAGTTTAAACGTTTTAAAAATCAATAAACTTTATTTTTTATATTTTAATAATATTTATTAATATTTTTAAGCTACTTATAGTAAAATATTTAATGCACTTTTTTAATATCTGTCACATTTATTTTATTTATTATGTTTAATTTTTGTTGTTCATTCCGTGATACATCTTTTTAAAAATTCCTTTTCAAGTAAATTTCTTTTTTAAGTGTATTAAATTATAATGTAAATATTTATTAGTATAATTATAAACTAAATTATTTACGTTAATTGAAAACTAAAATCTTTATTATTTTTTTAAAATTAATGTTTTAATAAATTATTTTTATTTATCCATTTATAAATTTAGTAAGTAATAGTTAATCTAGAAAATATTTGTGAAAATGTTCATGTTTATGTTTTATTTTAAATCTTGTATTTCAAAAATATATCTTATAAAATTTAAAGCATTGGGACTTATAAAATCTGTTTAATCCTTTGATTCGAATAAAATCACTTAAAAGATTCTTGTTTACTGATTTTTACTAAATATATAAAAACGTAAAAACAATAAAATAAAATAAAATATTTTACTTTGTGTATAAAATACTATTATATTTTAGCCTACGCTTGAATACATATATATATTCATTGCACGGAACCTTGTCACTTAACTATATATTTTTTTATTTCACTTTTAAAAAAAGTTTTTCAAAACGGTAATTATGCAATAATAATATGAATTATTAATAATCAAATTTAATTGTTATTTAATAATTAAAAATGTTAAAGTATCTTGCGGGTTATAGATAAATAACATTAAGATGAGTAAATGATAATGATAAAACTTAAAATTCATATAGATATTAAATTAATTACATAAAATAATTATGCAACAATAATTTAAAACAAAATAATTATCTTTTAAAATAATTTTACATAACCTAACACATGTTACCTCATACATTTATTTTGTAGCAAATTAATTAGTTTTAAAATGTTTTATGTATATAAAATTTTAATATTTCGTAATATAAAAAATAAACAAAAAAGTTGACTAATTTATTTTTTATTTTTTAATTGTTTTTATGTTTGCTACTATGAATGTTTTACTAGGAACATCTTTCAGCATATATATACATAATACTTAGTTTTAATAATGTGTTACAAAGCATTTAATCTTTTAACTTGGAACACGATTTGAAACACTTACGGCTAGTGATTACAATGAGTATAAACAATAGAAGCTTTTCCTAACTAGAAAAATTGTAAACAAATTAAAAATGTCATAATGTTGGTTTAACGATTTAACAAATTGTGGATTTATTTTAAATAAGCACTGGGACTGTACATAGAGTTTTGAAGAATTGTACACGTCCAAAGACAGCAAGAACTGGACCTGCACCAACTACAAGCAAATGAGATAATTTGTTTATAAATACAGAATTAAAGAGAAAAAGAATAAAATTTATTAAACGAATACGATAAAAAGAATTAAAAAATATTTTATATTTGTTTATTTGCAAACTGATAAAATCTGCTTATATGCAGATAAGAAAACATTGTAAACATTTCGTTAGCGACAAAACATAGAAAACGATGTGTAGAATTTTCTAATTTGTATAAAATCTGCCCGGTATGTTTTTGGAGATTATTGTTTTAGTTGACTAGTGTACTTAAAGTACAAACTGTAGACAATGCAGTCCACGGTTATATGTGGTCCTGATCTTTCTTAAGAATATAATAAACAGAATATATAAACAGTTACGCATCCGTCATGTAATTATGAAAATTATCAAATTAAGTACGGGCAAATACCAAAATAAAGTTAAACAAATAATCATTTAAACAGCTTAGAATTTGTAAACATTGTCAAAAAACATTTTTAAATTTAAATTGCGATAAACGCTACAGGGCATTTAGTAGTTGTTTAAAGTATTACTTTAACGCATACCTATAAAAATAACGTGCTTTTTTATCTTAAAATTAACTTATTCTTTTATTGTTTAAACCAACAATTTCTTAAATAATAAACATGAGCTTTGTTTAATTGCCTCCATACAACCTGAATCTCAGTGTAATTAAAAACGTTATAGTTATCCTAAACAAGAGGTAAAAGTAGATAAAAAATCAAAAGATGATTTAAAATGTGTTAAAAATTAAATTCTACAAAATTAAATGAATATTTTAGATGATTTTTATCCAAAAAGTTTAAAAAATGTTACAAAAAACCATGACTATCCTTTGAAATACCAAATTTATAAAATTGGTAATATTTATAATAATAATATATAATATATAATATATAATTTATTTTAAAGCAAATAACGTAGTAGTATTTCTATTTTCTCAAAATGCGTAAATTTTGAATAAGTAAAAATTTAATAATGCTATTTGCTAAAAAAACATTTTTATTGTCTTAATTATTAGTATTGCTAAAATGATGTTTAATAGTTATTTTAGTAAAATGTTCATGTGCTTAATTTGTTTAAGTGTTGTCAAAAAAATTCTATCAATTTTAATGTCTTAATTTTGACAACGGCCCATCTATATATATATATATATATATATAAACATTTTAAAAAAGCTCATCGCTTTAACTTTTTTTGTAGTTCAACTTTAAAAAATAATTTAAAATTATACCGTTTTTTAAAACAATTCTTACGAGTTAAAAGCATATGGAATTAAAATTTTATAATTCAAATTATTTTAATTATTCAATTTACAAATTGTCTATAACGTATATTAATAATCAAAATAATATCAGATTTTAAATGTTTTTGCTTACATATATTTAACTTTATTTTTAATGCATGTAAATGAAAACTAATAAGTATATTTAACACAAACGGAAATTGTCATTTTTATTTTTAATATTATATATATTTTACGTAAGTAAAAACTTTTATTAATATTTAGCAGTTTTAAAATCAATATCAATACATATATTATATTGCTAAGTTATGTTAAAATAATTTATTCAAAAATTATCATTTTATAAATTATAATAAATGAAAATGTTTTTGTTTACATCTAACAGAATTGATTAAAAACATGTTTACTTAAAATTTATATAATTAAAACAATATTGATTTATACAAACAAAAAAATATTTTGTAAGTAAAAAAAACATTTATATTTAAGCACTTAAATAGGAACCTAAACGTAAGTCTAGTAAAAACAGTAAAAACTTCACAAATTATATTATGTTTTATCTTAACGTCTGTTTAAATTTAAACTGTGAACAATTTTACATTAAATTGTTAATAATCTAACAATTTAGTTAATCATAATTCATAAAAAAATGCACTTTTAATAAATCATTTCAAATTATAATAATATAATAATAGTATTACAATCATTATTAAGTTTAAAATAAATGTAATGCTGTCACACTTAATTCAAAAGTTGCGTACAAATTAACAACTGTTTACACATTTTAATTAAATAAATAAACAAAAAATACATTTTTTATTCTTATATATTTGTTGTTTAAAATTTCCAATTTTAACCAGCTTTAAATACAATTGCACCACTAAACATTGGTTTTAGTAAAATACACAAGCATTTAATAATTGCACTAATTACTGCAAACATTTGTAACTAACTGCAATTGAACTTTAAATTAGATTTACTTTAATTAAAGAGTTAGAAGGCAGTAAAATTAACTAATTATTATAATACAAAAGTTATTATTTACCAAATGATTTTTAGAATGAAAATCTGGCACTGAATAAACAGCGTGTTTGTTTGCATCTACTGGATTTGAAAAATAATTAATAACTTCTTTATTATTTGGTGTCATCCAAACTAATTGTTCATGATCGTGACCATTTGTTGTTCCAGGCACGCAACAAGTAATAATAACGCGGCTTCCTTCAGTAACCAAACGATCATAATTTCCATCTATAATGGAGATTTGATTGGGATCGGAACAAAATGTTTGTCTTCTAGTAGATGATATCGGTTCAACGTCAATCCAATAAATTGGAAATATAATAAAAATTAAACGCACTGCCAAACCAACATCAATTAGCACCATTTTCATTTTTTGTTTATAATTAAACTAAATTAAAGATAAAAATGAAAAAAGGAAATACATTAGTATCTTATAAAACAAATTATCTAAAAAATAATTAATTTTTATTTATGTGTTTAGTCAACTTTCTAATACAAGTGATACTAAAAGTGTGGCCTAGTGGCACAGCGCTCGACGTGGATCTGGATAGACATAAGTTCAAATCCCACTATCTGCACTAAATGCAGGCCCACGTTTGGCTTTGCTAAAATGTCCATTGCCAAAAAATGTTTTGCTTAAAATATTCAAAGTAGTAAAAATGAATAAATAATAAAAAACAGCATTTATTAGTCATTTTTATTATAAGGAATAATATATAATGAAGACAACTAAATTAAAACAAGCCAATAAATAAACAATTTATATATTAATAAATATCTATAGAAATATATATATAAATACATAATTGGCCATATTTACGTAAAAGTCACGAGATAACATAACTTTATAAGGTTATTTTTGTTTACGAATAAAATGGTAGATACAGTGTTATATAAATTGCTATTGAACTTTTTAAAAAAGATTTTTTATTGATTCTTAAAAATAATTTAATAAGTTGTTATTTAATTAATTTGTTTATTTATTATTGCCACTTAACAAACTTTCCCATTTATTTTAAGATACAAAATGTTAATAAAATATTGTATCAGTTGTGTGATACACTTTTATTTAAATAAAAGTTTGTTTATATAAATGTTTATTCTTAATTTATTATAAATTAATAAAATTAAGAAATAAATAATTAAAACTGTTTGTAATTAGCATTAAATATCACTAAACTAATTTTTTAAAACATTTTTACAATTAATTATGTATTTTAAACTAAAATAATATTTTGTAATTTAATTTTTTAAATTATTAAAGTAAAATTAACACATATTTATTTTGTTAATTTTAATTAATTTTAAAACATTTTTGCTTATTTAATAAACATTTTATTAAATGTTAATGCGAATATTAATGATAATTTATTAATTAATATAAACAGTTTTATAAATTAATATTTTTTAAAATTAATCTAAATAATTGCATTACTAAACATTTATATAATGCAATATAGAATGTTGGTTTAAATACAATGCAATAGGTAGACGATTCCGTGTCCAAATCAATGCAATGTTATTTATTAATCATCATAACATTAACTAAGGACATTAAACACATTCAGATTTTACTTAAACATACTTTTAACATTACCTCAGCAGTACTAATAAGAAACATAAACAAAAACTGATATTTTACCATTATTAATATAAAATTCTAATTTAAACCAAAAACAGAAATTTAGATATTTTTAAAAAATTAAAAATTGAGCAAATTGCTTGTTTAAAATAAATTATATTATAAAATATGTATGCATATATAAAAGTAGATAATAAAAACTATACTTTTTATATTTTAGGTATTATTTATTGTTTCCCATGATTACCTTTAAGTTTACAAGATATAAATCCAATTGTTTTTTATTCTTATGTTGTAAAATTTAATTTTACATTACACAATTAATTGTATTAATTTAAATTTTGCATTTTTAAACTATTTGCATTATTTTTTAATTAAAAACATTGCAATTATATTAAGATTTGTGTTGTCTGAAAACAATTGTTAGTTAAGAATTTTGTGCTTTATGTAAATAAAACATATTTATTTTAATATTATTATTAAAATTAAACTATTTTTTAAACATATACACCAAAACATTGTTTTTACTAAATACTACATGCTTTAAAGTATGAGATTGTAATTTAAAATTAAGTAATATATTTAGATTTTTGACAATTTTACTGCTACCTAAACAATTACTAATTACACAATATTTTTAAATATTTTTACATTAAATTTTATATCTTAAAATAAATTTTAAATACTTTTTATAGAAAAGATATACATTAATAACATTTACGTTAGAAATAATTCTCAAAAACACGGTTTTATAAGTATACTGTACGCAACACATTTTTGTAAATTAACTTTATTTTTTATACACTACACAAAATGTTTAACTATTGTTATTTTATTTTGCAACGTTGGTAAAATTTTTATAAATGCTGTTATCAACCTCAAATTAACCGATTTTATTATTTTCTAATTACACAAATTAAATATTTTTATATATTTCTTTATTACACTAGAAGGCTTAGCAGTAAAATGCTTAACAAATAGTTGATAGATATTAGTTTGAATTCCACTACTTACACTAAATGCAGGCTGTCGTTCGGTTTTGCTAAAATGTTTATTGATAAAAAATGTTTTTCGTAAAACATTAAAAGTAGCAAAAATAAATATAATAATAATAATAATAATACATTAAATAATTATCACATTTTTATTTTTGTAATAATAAAACTACTATTTTTATTATTAGTCGACAGTTTATATAAAGTAGTCATTATTTTATTGTTATTCTATTTTTAAAAATGCAGGTGTACTTTAAGGGTTTATTTTAAAAACATTTGCATTTTATTGTAACTAATTTAGTTAGATTTATTACATTTTTTATTTGGTTTGTTACTCTTAACAATTAGAATTACAGAAATGCAGTTGTACAATTTAATTTATAAACTTTAATATTAATTGTGAGTTGTAACATAGTTTTAGGTTTTAGTTATTCATTAATTTTAACAAATTATAAATTGTTAAGTACAAACCGTTCTTGTGTAAGATTTACTTAATAAATATTAAAAATTTTGTATGCAATAACATTTATTAAATAAATTATTTTATTACAATTTAATGTTATTTAGCACACGTTTTTTTGTTTATATACACACTCATATTTAAATAAAGAAATAATTATTAAATTTAAAGGTATAGTTTTATAATTATTTTACTTAGTTTGTTTAATTTTTACATAAATTTTATTTATAGTTAATGTTAATTTTTTATTTGATTACTATTTATTTTACAAATCCAATAACAAAAATATTTTTGTTATGTAGAATATTGACTAATTAGTTAAAATATAAGCTATTACAAAATAATCACATTGTTAAAACAAAACGCTATTACGCTTAATTAAAACAAAATAAAGCAATTAAAATTTATTGTCAGCGGTATGTCCAAACTCTGTATATCAATAAACAATATAATTATTAAACAGTTTCTTTTTAAAAATTGTATTTTGTTTAATATCTATTATTATCCAAAATTAATGGCTTTGGCTAAAAAACTAAATTTAAATTTGGATAAGCATAAAATTCAAATCTCAATGTTAGCAACAAATATGTGTTTATGTTTGGTTTTGCCGAATGTTTAATTGTATAAAATTGTTTTTTAAAATATTAAAACATTAAAAAACTATATTTTATGAAAGCAAACATACTAAATATTTTTTAATTAAATAATTTACAGATTTTTAATATATTTAAAATACTAAAATCAATAATGTACTAATTAAAAAAATTAATCAACAAATAATTAACAAAAATTTATAACATTATATTTTTATTTTAAAATACATATAATACATAAATAATCATAGATTTTGTAAAAGTATAAATATTATATGTAAAAATAAGTAACTTTACTAGAACTGAACCTATTTCCGGTTTAAATAAAAAATAGTTAAAATGCAAAACATTACTTAGTTTTTGTAAAAATGGAATAACTAAATATATTATTTTACAAAACAATAATAAAAATTAATAAACCCAAATTTAATAATAAAACCAAAAATATTTTTTGTACTAATTAAACTTTGGTATACAATACTGTTAATGCTTAAACATTTAACCCAAATTAAATATACGTAATTATTTTAAAATAAACAATTATAAGAAATCTTTATAGAGTTAAAAACAATTGTTAAAAACTGATTTTTTTTACAAATTTTATGTAGCTGTTACATAAAACAAATTTGCTTGTACATTGTTTAAAACAAAAATGTAACAAATTTTATTACAATTTAACTGAATAAAAATGGTTTTAAATCTTACTGCTGGTATTGAACGTTGGTTTCTGTAGAGTTTTACTAAATTTTTATTAATTAAAAAATGTTGTTGTTATATATCTAAATAATAAAAACAAATTAAACAATTAAATATTAATTAAATGTTTTTGCCAAAAAAGTATTTAATGTTTATTTAAGCTTTCTAATAGAAAATGTAAGAAATTGCAAAATGTTTCATTTTTAAATATATTAATTTACATTTCATAAAACGTATTAAAAATAAATTAAAAAGTACACGTACATAAATGTATTAATATTAATGCACAACATTGACCGGTAATATTTTTTATTATAATTATATGTATACTAAATAAAAAGCATTTTATTATATATATACATAACATTAGATAAACATTTTATTATATGTACTTAATCAATGCAAAAAACATTAATAAAATAAAATAATAAAATTTATATTTTTACATTTTATTTTAGTAAATATAAAATCAAAATGTTTTTAAAAATTATTAAAAATACTTTTAATATATTTTAATTTATAAATGCTAAAACAAATGTTATATAAAAACGTAAAACAATAAAATAACTACGTTTTTATTTTAATATATAATAAACACCAGATTTCACAAACATTGTAAAGTTTAGAAGTACAAATATATATACATATACATATACATAACATTTTAAACATGTTCATTAATGCAAGGTTTTTATAATAAATAAAAAAAATTTATTATTTAAAAAAATAATTATAAGAAAATAATAATATACAATAATAAATCTTACAAGCTATCAAAAGCATTAATAATATCAAATATATACTTTGTATACTTTATTTTGTTTAATATATTTTAAAACTGCTTTTAAAAACACAGATATAAATATTATAAATAATTTTTTTTTTAAATTTTAAACTAATAAATACAAATGTTCTATATTTTAATTTTTTATATGAATATAAATTACTTGATGTTTAGATAAATAAATTAAACATTATTACAAAATTTTATTGAAATAAATTTAATATAAAATAAAAACAATAATTTTTATTTAAAAATAAATAGGTTTAATTTAAAATATATATTAGTGGAACTTTAAATAGGTTTTTAAATTACCTGAATTTAAAAAGTGAATCTATATAAAACATTCAAACAACGTTTTTGTTAATAACATATAAATATTTTTAATTTTTTTATTATTTTAAAAATAATTAAATTAAATTAATAAAAATATTGCATTTGTAAATTTATGTAATTAATTAACTACATACGTTTCTTATTAAAAATTTAAAATAACAAAAAAAATTAATTTCAACAATACAATTAAATAAAAAATAAAGGAATTTTAATTTTTAATATAATAATATTCAGTGCTTAAAATTGAAAGTACAATATGAAATAATTTTATTGTCCTATGATTTTTTTAATTAAAATTGTTTTGTATTATTTTTATAAATTTGTTACGTTTTTTATGAGTATTTTTCTATGTTTACGTACGAAAATTGCACTTGTTTAAATTTTTATTATAAAAACGTCTGACAATTCGTTGTAGGCTGCTTTTATTATATTTAACATTATGTACAAGTATTGTATAAGTTTAAGTTGAGCATTAAGAACTGTAGTATTATCTGCTATTGTATTATATACGCATTCAGTTTGTTGTTCAATATGAGATGAAACAAGAATATATAAATACTCTTATCAACAGCATTTTAAAACGCATTAAATGAGGTTATTCAAAACAAAGGCGATCACACAGATTATTGAATCTTTTGAACTTTGTACTGTCCTTAATCATTTGGTAACTGAAAAAGTTGCATGTAATCTGTATTTTTATCAATAGTTAACGTTATAAATCATGTTAATCATTTTACTCCATTTTTATTTTGCACTAGTTGATATTTTATACAATTTTTTCACTTACAATATATATGTATATATATTTATAGTTTTTTTTAAATTATTATTTAGTATTGTATATTTTATAATTGAGGTGACGTTTCTTTTGTACACTATCTAATTGTTAGAGATGTTTTAGTTTAATAATCACTTTTTTACAGTAATTGTTGTGAGGGTTGTATACTATTATTAAATCCAGGATAATCTTACATATTAAGATAAGTTTAAAATTTTTCATATTTACATTTGATAGTGCATTGGACAACTAAACAAAAATAGTTTTTAATTTCTGTGCTGAAAGCTACTTCTACTGAAGTATCTAAGCCAATAACCATAAATAAAACAAATAAATAAAACATTTTTAATACTTGTGAGTTTTCTTTAGTACATATTTTTAGACATTAATTAAATAAGATTGTTTGTAAGTAAAACATAGTTACTTTAAACAGTCTACCAAAAATAGGTTCCTTTAAACCTAGACTAAATGGATGTATATCACTTTTGCAAAACTAAAAAGTAACATTTATAGTGCCCCACCTGCTGGAGCGATATTATTTAAAAACCCTAGAATAATTTTTAATCTCTCTCTTTGTTTTTTGTTTTGCCATAGAAAAACAACTTAAATTTTTTTTACCATTAAATTTTTAAAGCAAAATTTAGGTAGCGTTTTTTTAATTGCTTACGTATATTGTGTGTTATATATTAGGCCACATGTAGAACCGTATGCACAGACTACATCACATTTAACAATTGACATTTTTAGACTGTAAATTACTAAATTTTGCAAATTACTACGATACTTAGCATATTTCGAGCAAACTAAAAAACTTTACATTATTTTCATTATTTAAAGAAAGTTTTTAAACAGTCTTATTCTAATTTATTAAATTTTGAATTTGGATCGTAGTTTTCTACATTTTATTAAGATAGGAAAATTTATAAAGGATTTGCAATTTTTGTCCTATTACAAATATGTTTGGGAGAAAACTTTACACTATAAATAATTTTAGAATGTTCAGTCTGTAATTTATTCAAAACTGTACACTTATCTGTTAAATATACAAATTTCCAAAAACATAGATAATACTTGTGCTTACAACTCCTAAACTAATTTCTGTTAAAAACGTAGTTATTAAACTAAAGCATTTGTAGCAATCATATAACATACAAAAACATCACTTTAATTATAAAACGTACAAAATTATTTAATTGTTAAAATACACGTATAATTTTATAAATATATATTGTAACCAATTAAACATTTATATAAAATGTTAGCTGACATATATTCTAAAATTGAGTAAAATTATCAACGTAAAATATAACGTATTGGCAAACTCTTCTCATTGTAAACTATGGACCCTACTGAAGTAAAGGTATCTTAACAACTGCTTTCAAAATTAAATCTTCAGATTTTATTTTATTTTTTGCAGTTTAATATGAAACATTTTTAAATATTGTTTTTTGATTTGTTTTACATACATCGTTCGTTATTTTTTAAGTTGCATAATTATAAATTAATTATCCTGTTAGCTAGTTGACGGTTTTCTTCCACTTTTCTGTAATTTTTAGCTTGTTCTATTGTTTAAATTTTTGTATACTGTTAAAACGTTTATTTTAACACATTTGACAATTATTTTAACTTTTATGTCTTTTTTATAAAACATTTAAGTATCTATGAGAGGTCAAATAATTTGTTGAACTGTTTATATCAAAAAATTAAAAGTAGAACAACTATTAACTATTTTCAAACAAAAATAATAGAAGACGTAAACTGTGAGATGAATTCATTTCGTATATTCTCTTCAGTTGCAAACATATAAAGAATCAGTATATATATATATATATATATATATATATATATATATATATATATATATAATTTTATAATGTAATTAACTTAGCATTTATAACTATACATACATACACATATGCAACATACATAAAAATACAATGTAAATGTGTATATATTTATGTAAACATTTATTTTATTTTAAAAATTAAAATAATTTTTTAAATAATTATTTTTATAAATAAATTACATATTTTAATATTTTGAGGCCACTAAGCAAATAGAATTGATCAAATTTACTATAAATAATAAATTTACAGGGTTAAGTTCACTCACCTGTCGCTCAGTGGTTAAGGGGCTGACCTGACACCAGATAAGGCGTGGGTTTAAGTTCATGTGTGTGTAAAACTTAAATAATATGCACTGCTGATGATTCCAAATTAGGATAAAACAGCTGTACAGTGCTCCTGGTCAACTGAAACCAATTGAATTTTTTATACAAGTGAATCTGACAAACCTAATAAAAACCCCCTAAAAACCTATTAATGAAGTTATTTTCTTTAAATTTTAAGTGATTTAAATTCATTACCTATAGCTAAAAATCTGAAATATACTAGTATTCAATAATGTTGGTATACTTTCAAGGAGTACGTATACTTTGTTAATAAATTAAATTTAATATTTGTTGTTTAACAATTATTGTAGCATCCAATCTTGAATTACTTGCTTATGGACAATATAAAGAAACAACGATTAGCGTTTATTCAATTACTGCAACAATCAATTCAGTACAAACGTACAAATTAATTTTCTTATACTTTTTGTTTTTATGCTTGTATTTTTCATTTTATTTTTAATGACCCCATGTTGCTTATTTATTTATGATACACAGCCGTAGAGTTATCTATTTATTTTCTCTCTCCTATTAATAATTTATTATCTTTTTTAATGTCATTTATCTCCCTTTTAAACTAGCCCTAAAAATCCCGATTACTAGAACCGAGTTTCTGTTCTTATTATTCACGCACTAACCTCCAGCTCACAAATTACAAAAATATAACGCCGATATATAAATAAAAAAATGTTATAAATAATGTAATTATTTTACTAAATCGTCAGATTCAAATGGTACACACAAAAACTGCTATTATATGCTCTTTAAAAATTCTAACTTTTAATTTTTAAAATAAAAATCAATAATTTTTATTAACAATTAAAATTTTCATTTTTTTCCCGTAGTTTAGTGGAATAGTGTCCTCATAAAAGATATAAAAAATAAATATTTCTTAAGAGGCTAAACTGTTAATCCTGAGCTCGAGCCCTCCACCTCCATCAGCTGGACTTGGGACCGACTATAATGGATTTCATTTAAGCAATAGTTAATATTAAATAAAATGTAAAATACAAAATTAAAACAAAATATATTTTTAAGTAAGTAAAATAATTTACAATGCACTTTAATAATTCAGTTATGTTGATTTGTAAATCGACCGAGAAATCGCAATATAATAACTGTTTTGAGGATTTTCTTCGTGAAAACCCAACGGACCCAAATCACAATCAGCACACGTCAAATAACGACAATTGCTAACGCTGTTAGTAACTCCGACATTTTGAAAAGTATACATGTCGTTTACCACCCAAAAATGTTCCAACGTATCAATTGGATATTCAGATGATGGATTAGCAAGTTCAGATTTTCTCGTATATACAGGCAAATCGTACTATATATATATATATATGAATTTAATAAAACATTATACGAATAAGCATTAAAGCGCATCCACATAGTCTCGTAAAAACCTATACATACTTCTGAAATGACCCTGGTTTTGTTACTGCTAAGTGTATAATTTAATTAGGAGAATTAAAAATTTATATTATAATAACTAAACAGTGTAAAACTTCAAACTTTAATATGAAATGCTAGACTTTGGTGCTCATAATAGTTTTGAAACATTTTTAATATGCACAATAAAAGTTGATCTTTTTTAACAAAATATTGACATTTATAAAAGTAAATAATTTTTTAATTAATATAAATTTAAACCCAGTATAAGTGATTACCAAAATCAAAAAAAATTAAAAATTAGTGACATAATCTACTGTGTAATCCACAAATCGAAACTGTATTGATAACTTTTCACGTCTAAACAATAAAATCAAATCGAATAAATATTTTTTAGATATTGTTAAATTAAAACCACTGCTTGTTTATAAAAAATCAAATAATATTTGCCAAAAATTATCACTTAACTTTGGCCACTTGAGCAATTGAGTGCAAAATATGAATGCAAGACTGCAAATCCATTCTGTAAACATCTTACCAACAGTGCAATTCACATTACAATGGACCAGTAGTTCAATAGGGATTCTAACAATCCCAACAACAAATGTTGGTGGCAAAGTCACCTATTTATTGGTTTGAAATTCTCGTAGCATCCCGTATAAACCCCTTCCACCGTTCACTGTTTTCGCGGGTGTGTTAAAACATTTCAGTCCAACGACTATGCCATTGTTTTGAAAATGCCAATCAAGTATTTTGGTCAATAAAAAGTTGCATAAAATCATTATTTAGATATGAGACAGCATCCGTGAGTTAAAATACTCAACACCTATCAAATAAAAGACCAATTCATACTACAGAGCCACATTGATCTTGCATAAGCAACTTTCACTATAAACAAGATACTTTAAGAAAATATAATTAAGTACAAAAGATCGGTGTCAATTATTATTATTATTAATAATAATAATAATAATATTAGTAGCAGTAGTAGTAGTAGAAGTAGTGGTAGTAGTAGTAACAGTAGTAGTAGTATTGGTTGGTAACGTAGCCACTATCATTTTACTGTTACTGCTTTGAATGTTTTACGGGAAATATCTTTCAGAAAGTAGACAATTTAGCGGAGCCCAACAGTTGTTCGTATTTAGCACCGGTGACAGAGATCAAACTCAAGCCCACCCAGATTGAATCAAGCGCTGTACTGCTAAAACACGATACAACAAAATAACCTCCATCAGTTTCATAAGCGTAAAACATTGACGAAGCTAATTAAAATTTTGTCGCAGGTTGTCTCTCTCAGCCGTCTACCAACAAAAAACCTCCGTTTTTATTCCACGTTTATCATCACTATAAAACTATTGGTGTTAATCATTTAATATTTTATACACAAAAATAATGTAGAGGTTACCACGTCATCAAACACAATACGATGAAAACATAGTAATTCACGGACCTTTGATTAATTAATAAATAAAAACCATCTTTTATTTATTTTTAATGGTTTAAACCATTCTAAAGTCACGATAGAATGGCTACAAGATCAATCCATCATTAATACAATTCAATCAGAAATCTATCCAATCTTAGATCCTTTGCAGCTAGTTAAAGACGTCTATGGCATCATATCGGATTTCTGAACAACTGAACAATGTCTAAAGACTGTCACCGTGCTATTATTATTCCTGTTTACAACAAAAGAAATTTAAACTACAAGAACATAAGTTTACCCTGCATAGTTGCCAAATTTACCACTTCAATTACAGTTCAATAGATTCGTTTGGAAAAGGAGAACACCACACATCCTAACCAAACTGATTTGCGTCCTGGTATGGAATGCATTTATCAAGTTCTCACGCTTTGACGCATTCTAAAATTTCGGGTACAGTTTCAGCACCCTATGTACACGTTCTACGTATGTTCATAAGCTACTCTTCAGTTTGGGATGCTAATGATCCTGAGGATTTGAGTAATGCTTATAAAGTCTCAATTTCCAATGATGGTGATATTCCTGACTGTTAATCCTCCACGTGGTGCATCCTGGACTAGGTGCCCCTAGGCACCTAGACTAATAACAGCAGGGTCCGAGTGTACAGCGGTATAACTGGGCTTCCGCTACGGCGGGTGGGTGCGAACATACACCCAGGATACTTAAAAGGTATCTAAATGTATACGTATAACATATGTAGCCCTTGGGCTAAGGGAGATAACTCTGACAAAAAATCAGGCGGCCTCGTCAATCTTTGCGAACAGTGGCGACGTCACAAGGATGCCGTCTACCAGCCAAGAAACTTTGTTATTCTTCCACGTTTGTCTACGCTTGTCAAGCCACCGAAATCGATCGTTTGTTATGTCGTATAAATATGGGAAATAATGAAGAGGTGACACGTCACCAACCTTTTAAGTTTAAGTTAACTCTTCAGTTTTCAATTCCTCAACAGACGACTGATTGAACCCCGTCGAAATTTGTGAAGTTCTTAAGCCCTATGTACAAGAACTAAACTGCTGCAATCCGTGTTTGCAACGAATCTACTACAAAGCCGTTTAAATTTTATAGTGGTATCCGTCAAGACCGCGTGGCTACCCCACTTTTTTAACTATGCAATTGATACTATTTGCCAAAGTATGCATGTTGGTGCATCACCGACTTGAAATATGTTGACAATGCTATTCTTCCAGCTGATAATCAAGTTCAGCTGCAGTGTGCATTGAAGATCCTTGTGAAAGTCTCCGTTAAATATTGTTTGAGGATCAACCCTAACAAATCAGGTTCTGATGTGAAGATCATCTTAAATAATATCGTGTTCCCCAATGTAAAGAAATTCATGTATCTGGGCCCTTTAATTAATACTAACGGCGATTCACCTAATGAAGTAAATCGACAAATTTGTTTGGCTGGTACTGCGTTTTGAAAGCTTGCAAATCCACTTTGAAAACTAAAAATATCGATCCAAGCACCAAGATGAACAATTTATTTTCATTTGTTTTTACAATACATCTGTATGTGACTAAAACCTGGATTTCTATTGATTTAGAAATCATGAATCTCAACAAATTTAAAGCAAGATGTTTCAGATACATTTGACACATCCTCTATATCAAAAAGCATCTAAATTCGAAATGACCTGCAATTTCACGATCTTCCATCATTGATGTTACAACAAAGATTACGCTGGTTTAGACAAGTTCTATGTAGAAATCCTAATGTAATCTGAAGCATCATTACCTTGGACCGCCTACATGTCAATTGGAAGAAAATGAAAGGTGGTCAGAAACGCACTTGTATAAATTCTGTTCAAAACGATCCTTACGCTATTTTGGCAGAGAATGTATCCTGGAAGTAATACCTAAATAGTTAGGCTGACATATCTGTGCATGCCTCCAAAAAGCATAAACAGTAGAAAGGGATGCAAACTCGGAATTAATAAAGATGTATCTCTATTACCGGCTCTTGTTGTTACGTTTTATCTATTTAAAAGGTATAAACAATATATATATATATATATATATATATATATATATATATATATATATATATAACTTGCCTGCTTAAAAATATATTTCGCAGTATTTCGAGCCAAAATAATGGAAGAACATCGTGAACAAACTATATTATATACATTCATTTCATTATCATCCACTTCAGGTTTCACATCTTTTTGAATGCTTATTCTACTAAATATGAACAAAAACAAAGCACACGTACTCATCATCGGACATTTTTGTAAAACAAGACGCCAATTTTAAACGCAGTAAAAATCAAACCTAAAATGGGTTAAAATAAATTTAAGTACTAATATAATTTAATAAGATATTAAAAATTATTTTACAATGTAAAGTATCTAGTACAAAATACAATAGGACCAAAAAACAAAAGTAATCTTGAAGCAGTAAATTTAAAATATTATTGTGAATAACCAAAAAATAATTACTTAATCCAACAATTTAGTTTTTTTTTAATCTGTAATAACTGTAATATAAAAACTGTAAAACTGTAATATAAAATTTGTCTTACTTATATTTTTTCACTTACTCTTCCTGATTATAAATTTGCACTATTTTTACTATTTTTCCATACATTTAATCTTAATTTTCAAAGCTTTTCCACTTTCATCTCACCCTCCACGTTCCCTTTACTAGTCAAGTAACAAATAGAACCCAGTGTTAAAAGGCATTTGTCCCATTGAACATGTGCACCAACTCGTCATTTTTAAAAATATATGGTACCTTTTAAAAAATCTTATTTTACATTTCCTGTACACTTTTAAAACGAAATTTGATAATATTCAGTTCATTTTATCGTGTTGGTTAGTGACGTAATCACTCCTTCATTATTTTCCATATTTATACGATGTATAAACGACCGACTTCGAAGTGTAACAAACAAAAAAATAATAAAGTTCCTTGGCTAGTAAATGGCATCCTTGTGACGTCACCACTGTCAGGGTTATCTTCCTTAGCCCACCGGCTACATATTGTATATGTATACCTTAAAAATTTTTGTTTTACTGTTATTTTTATATTTATGTTCTTATCTTTTGCATTTAATCCTTGTAATATTTGACTTAATCCATTCCATTAAATTTCTTCGTTTCTCATCTTAATTTCGAATTTTTTTATTATCATAAGCCACCCTTTCATCTCACCTCCCACAGTACTGAATACTGAAAGGCGTTTGTGTAATCATCAACTTTAAACAAGAAATCCTACAACTAAAATGTTTGTCATTGATTTTCTCAATTGTAACCACAAAATAATAAAAGTATAAAATAATTAAAATACAAAACTATATCAGTTTGAATTAGCATCAATCCATAACTGTAAATATAAAATAAACATAAAGCACAAAAATCAAAACTTTACTCAATATTTATATTAAAATTTCACTAAAACACAAAGCTTAAAAAGTAAACAATACATTTTAATTACATAAATACTAATTATATTAGTCAAGTCTTATATCATTACAATCACTAATAAAGCATTCCAAAATCTAATACAACAATTCCTATATATTTAAAAGGTTTTGCTATCAAACAATTCAAAAATCCATAAATACCTACGTTATTAAAAGCATAAACAAATAATATGCAACAAATATTTTATAATAAAATTCGATCTTTTAAAAGTTCATGTAATCGTCCCAATCAACATTGAAAATAATTTCACAAAAACATCTAATGCAAAACTTATGTATCATTGCAAAACAAGAGTTAGTAGATAATTATATATACATATATATACATGCCAAACGCACAACGAAATTTGTATGAATTTAAACGACCTTGATAAATAAGGTTTTGCATTAATTAATTTAAAAAATTAAAATAACATTTATAAAACTTTTAAATTAAATTTTTATTTTTAAATTTATACAATTAAATATTTTTGGTGCTACCTAATTAATAACTTTTTAATATTGTTTCGTACTGCATACAATTCTGTGACATCTTATTGTATCTTAGTGTGCAATTGTGAACTGTGTGTTGTTTAATTGTCTAATTCTGCACGATCTGTTTATGTATTGTGTTTGAATTTTTGTTACATCTTTAACTAATTAGCACTTTGCTTTGCATTGTGGCATTTTCTTTATTATATTTATCCAAATTTTTAATAGATTTCTCTGGACTAAGAATGAAAAACTTTAAAGATAAAAATTTTGTGCCCGTCATGGTTGTAGTAAGTCTGCAAAAACAGGTATGCTTTGCTCCAAATGCAATTAATGGTTTCATGTAAACTGTACAAGGCAGTCTGAGGCTTATTATACCGATCTTGCTAATAGTAATCTAGATTTTATTTGTAGGAACTGTTTATGGAAAAATAGATCTACTTAAGACTTTAACTTTAGCTGTAAACACCGTTCCTACCACATATCTTTTATAATTTGAAGTAATGCTTTGAGAAAATATTAATATTGACCAACTCTCAAATTTTATTTCCAATGTACGATTTTTCAACAAACTTCGAAATCCAATGTTAAATTACAAAGCAGATTTTTAACGTGTATACAAAATTATGTTAATTTGTTTGCTATTTTTAATTGGCATTTGAAACAATTTTCCAATTTATGAGCATCGTTTGTAGAAAAATTGATTCTTTCAAAAGCCAACAGTTTTTAAAACCTTACGTGATTTTTACGAGGATGCTGTTGTATAGGTTACAGGTTGGCTTACGAGTTGAGTAGGAGACAATCTCCTTTTGATCCTCGGTTCAGATGTATCAACATTATTGTATTAAGAAAAAATAAAAATTAAACAAAGTTAAAAATAAATAAACCATTAACCAGCTAGAGAATATAAGTTACAATCATGTAAAATTAGATAGGGCATAGCGATTATATGCAACCTTAAATGACGAGACCGATTTCGCATTGACTACCTTTGTAGGTAAACTGTTCCAAGCATTGATAACTCTCTGGGTGAAGTAATAGAGTCTCAACTTGGATTGCACTCTGGATTTATTTAATTTAAGATTATGACTTCTACAAGAGTCTTAGTTAGTAAAAAGAAAACTGGGAAGGAGCCAGATGTTAAATATTGATATATATCACCCCAAAGCTTGCTATCTCTTAAAGAAAATAATTTTAGAAAGAGGAGTTTATTATGATAGGACAGATGCTTTAAAGATCTAAGTAATTTAGAGATTGTAAGATCTCACTGAGATCTCGGCCCTGATTTCCTTTGATTTAACTTGATACGGATAATTATCAACACCCCCAGCTAATTTCAATCAAAAAAGCTCTTGTGTGATCTAAATTATAGTTCTGCAATTTATTATTACAAAATAATTCAAAATTACATACCAATACTGTTTACCAACAAGAAAAAACAGGACACAATATACTCACAAAAGCACAGTCACGTTAATAACAAACGTGATACATTCAAATACAAAAGGGCGCCTCAGAACAAGGTTCAAACAAAGTCAGTGTTTAAATGTACAATAATATAAAAATTGTAATTGAAATAAAAATTAATAATAATTTAAATATTTTATTCAACAATAACAGAGATCGCCTTTTGAATTTTTTGGAGATTATGTAAGTCTGATTTTAAAATAAGGGCAGTAACCTATGCACAGTATTCTAAGTGCGACCTGATATAAGTTAATTAGTCGGTAGCAAGTTTGAGTGACTCTAGAATGGTAACCTGTGAACTTAAGCGCAGAGTCAATTATTACTCCCAGATTCTTTATAGACTTAACCGATTCTATCGTTTGGGAGTCATGATTAGGCATTGAGAAGATGTTCCAAAATGGTTTCCCAAAATATATATGCTTACATTTAGCTAGATTTAGAGGTAGAAAGTTTTCGGCAGTCTATTTATAAATTTTATTGATATCAACCCGAAAATGACTTGGGTTGGACCCCCAGATCTTAACATCATCTGCATACAGCAGAATATTAGACTGAACTACTCCTGGTAAATTGTTGATGAATATAATGAACAGTAGAGGTCCTAATACCGACCCTTGAGGTACATTCAAACTAATTTGGCAAAGAAGGGATAGATCAGCGCTTAATCAAACACTAAAGGAGCGATTAGTAAGAAAATCAGAGATCCAAGCAAGGATTAGCCCAGTGATGTCAAATGATCCCAACTTAGTTAAAAATAGATCGTGAGGTACTTTGTTAAACGCCTTTGCATAGTCAAAATAAATGGCATTTACTGAGGGCCTTGAGTCTAATAAGTTTGTGATGCTTTCTGTGTATGTTATTAAATTAATAAGGCAAGACCTATGGGGCATAAAACCATGTTGGGCAGAATTAATTATTTTGTGCTTAGTGAATAAATCTAGGAATAAATCTAGAACCCAATTTGAGTATCGGCCTAATAAATGCAAACTTCCAGATGTGTGGAAGCCGGCCAGAGATTGTAGAGAAGTTGATAATATAGGTTAAATGGGGTGCCAATATGCCAGCACATTCTTTCAGAACTCTGGGGTAAACACCATCAGCACTACATGAAGTTCATTTGAGTCTTTCGAGCTGTCTGAGAACTGTTTGAACATTTGGAGTAAAGGGACCAATAGAGAGGGCCAAATCTAGATAATGGAGAGGGAGAGAATCAGAATGTTGAAACACCAAGTTAAAATAATCTCTAAAACTGTTACAAGTTTCAAAATTAGTTAAAAGCAAATCAATGTTGTTTTTCAGACAGAGTAAATAATTTTCGGAAACACGCTTGTTCTTAATAAACTTAAGTAGAATGTTTTTGTTGTTCTTGGCTTTAATTAGAAGTTTATTAACCATGTAGTCCCTATGCGACTTAATTAGACTGGAACATTAATTTTTAATTAAGATATGATTGTAATAGAAACAGAGGAGCTTAGTAGATTTCCAAAAGTAGAAATTTCTGTTCCGTTTTTAGATTAAAAGAACAATCTTTCTAGGGAGCTTTAGATTAGTGTAAGAATGAATCCGATATGGAACAAACTTGTTGGTGTTTTCTTTAATTATATTAACAAAGCATAAGTAAGCCTGTATATAAAGGACCCCAGTCGGCCGAAACGAGGAATTGACAAAATTTCCCAAAGTCAACTTTCCTGAAATCAGGAATTAGTGTTAAAATTTCTCGCTTTTTCCTGGAGCTTCTTGAGAGGAGAGTCACCTTAAAAGACAAAAGGATATAATTACTTTTTCTAAGAGGGGATGGATATGAGATAGAATTAATGGATGAGGATTTGTTGGTGAAAACAAGATCAAGGAATGAAAGAGAGGAACCAAGTCTATCTCTGGTAAGTGATAAAACATGCTGAGTAAGAACATGTTTAATGCTAAGATTTAGAATTTTATTAACAAATGGGTTAAAACCAAAAAAAACTGCCAGTTAAGAGAAGGACAGTTAAAATCCCCCATTAGGATGCAATGTTTGTAGGGAAGAGAGAGAGACAATGTTTGAGTTCAGAAATGAAAGCCTTATTAGTGGTTTTAGATAATGCTAAATAAATAAACTCATATTTTCCCTGAGGAATGCATTAATTTACGGTTACAATAGTATAAGATAAGTCGTCCTGAATATAGAAGAAACAACCCCCACTTTTACCTTTATTTGAGTTTTGCCTAGCTATTCTATAACCTAGTAGGAGTATTTTACTATCTAGTATCTCTTCTAAAAGACAAGTTTCTGTGATTCTAACAATGTGAAAGTGGATAACACTAACTAGTTCTTGTAATTCAGATAATTTATTGAGTAACCAAGATGAGGAGAGCTGAGTGAGGGCGCTTGCAGGAAAGTTTACATAATTTAAAATTATTAACCTTAAGGGAACATGAAGAAATAATGTCAGATACCAACTCTTTATAGTCAATGACACTATCTTTAATACCTTTAATAATAATGTTGCAATCACGTTTAATATCCTCAACGTGTTGCTTGGTAGCAGCTAAAATTTCTTTCTGGGAGAGTTTTAGAACCGATTTAGCTGCTAACGAAGAAAGGCTAAAGTTGGATATATGGTTTTTTAGGGAGTATAATTTAGACATAACGTTATTAAAAAGATTGAAGATTGAGGAATTTAAGGTTTCAGTTTTAGCTTAGGATTCCGAGAGCTTGTAGACCATTGCTGCTAAAATGCAAGAGTTTTCATCTAATCTAGTGTCAAGATTGTGAATCTTGGAAAATTAGTTTTTGCTTCTAAAAGTGTTTCTAAGATATTATCCAATTTGTTTTCGTTGGCAGGAGGCAATTACCGTAGGTCGATTTTGCATTTGCAGTCCATGCATTTATAGTCAATCGGACTATTAGCAAACTGTGAATAGTGTTCAGAGGATAATCCCGAGCACGCTTCGTGAAACCAATTACCGCAAAGTGCACAAAAAATGCAAACTTTTACAACTTTTTTGCAGCGTTGTAGGTCACATTTGGATGAATTGGAGAGAGTCGTATCTGGAAACAACAGCTAAAAAAATAGATGTATAGATTAAACAGGAAAAAAAGAAAACTATCACTAGAAGAAGGCAAGTGATAATCGTTAAAAGAAAAAAATAGTGCTAGTGTTACCATACGCTGCACAAGATACGCACAATAAACACTGGCACATCAAAAACAGATACAGAAAAAACACAGATATATATATACACCAACAACACCAAAAACAGCAAAACAAGAATTTATCAACACGTAACAATGAGCACAATACAATTAGCAAGCTACTTTTGATCCGTAACGTCACGCAAGCGTATGGCACAGATTCAACAAGCAATTATAGGTAGCAAGTATAATTTATAAAAAATAATTAAAAACAATTTGATAATCTAGGTTTAACATTTTCTATTTATAACTATTTAAATAAACATTATTGACTGTTGTAATTATTGATTTTTCCTTTAAATGAACAAACATTACATTTTTGCGATTCATGAGTTATTTTCATTTGTTTATTTAAATATTTAATTTAAATAATTAAATTAAACTAATAATGTTTTAACGCAATTAAATACATGCTGGTTTTAGTTTGTTTGCTTTCTGTTGATATAATGTATATATATGGACAAATGACTATTAACTAAATATCTCCAATTAACGAGTATTTGACTCAATCATCATACAACGTCCGGATACTACTTAAAGTTGTTTACTTAAGAAAAAAGTTAATAATTATAATAATTAATAATACTTAATTAATTAGTTATAACTAAAAAATGTTAGAAACTAGATAATTTTATTGTTTCTAATATTTTTTATAAATCAAACTTGCCAATGATTAATATTGTAGTAATTTTGACAGCTATTTGTGAACCTACTGTAAATAGTATTTATTTTTCTATTACTTAAAATTTTTATTTAAACGTAAAACATTTTTTTATTTTAAAATAAAATTTTGAACTCCATGTAAACAGTTTTTTCTTATAAAAATAAAATAAACTATTTAAGTATTGTGTATATCTCAATTGTGCAGTAACAAACGCATTTAAATAATAATATCCTATAAACAAATATTAAGTGTTTAATACTAAAATGTATAACTATTACCTAAATGTTTTATTGCTTTATGTTTTTTACTTTTATTTATGTCAATTGTTAAATTAATAACATTAGTTTCAAAAATGTAAAATTTAGTGTAGCTTAATAAAATTTTAAATAAACATTTTATAAACATTTTTAATTACAATTTAACTACTTTATAAGTGTTTGTATTATAAAATAAAATAAAAAATAATTAGTTAAAATTAAACGTTATTTACAAACTTTCAAAATAATAAAAATGCTAAAAATATTTTTTTTAAACAAGTTCAATAATTTTTAAACAACAAAAATGTTTTAGTAAAATAGATCCAAAAAGAACTACGTAACCGGTTTCATTAATCTGAACAATGGGGCGGTTTGGAAGCAAGCAACGTTGCTTGCTGTAGAAGGTTGCGTGATGAAGTGCTAGTCGAGATTTTCCCTCAATATCTACGTTTATACTGATTACGTGCAGCAATGAATAAAAACGCAAGACAATAAGAAAATTGTTTATGGCCGAATTTTACAGGATAAAAATCACGGAATAAAACTAAAAACCCAGATGGAAGCGAAAATGACAATAAGAGCGGATGTGTTTAATGGCGTTAGAACGGTTCCCTTTGATATAAATAATTTACACATTCAAGCAAAAATATTAATATTTAAAGAATATTAGTTCCAGAAATTAAATGTCAATTTTTGTAATAAAATAAAATAATATTGTTTATTATTTTGAGTTCCAATTATTTCGTTAATTGTCACTGCAGCATGTGCCCCCTTAGAAGTTTGGGGGTTTATGAATTGTTGTAGGACAGAATGCAGTCAATCTGAAATGTTGAATCTTTGAGACGGACTTTGTTCTGAACACGATTGGTAGCGGTTGAAAACGACGATGTGACAAATTAGATTATTTCTGAACCGACGTAGAATTTCACTTGGTTTTGTAGTTGGAGGTCAATCTGTAAATTCGTTTGGGTAAACCAGCATTCCAAAGGACGGCGGCTTTCTAATATAGTAGGCTGAGAGTCGATTTTTAACGTAAATCGGGAAATGATGAAGATTTCCGTAGATGTCCGACGGCGATGTACCTGCAATGTTTGGCTGGGCAGACTCTGTGGAAATAATTAAGTTTCAACCACAAATACGTAGTCCGGAACGAGTGGAGAGCTGCCTTTCTTTTGAAATTGAAGACTCAGAAGAGGTGGGTAGAGGAGGAAGGTCGGCTAATAGAAACGTATCCATTTGCGGTGGGGATGGGTGCAGCATGTCGCCATAAGCGTCCAAGGAATCGTCAGTGGATGTAGCGTTGAAAATTAGATGTTCCTCCTCCAAGTAAGCAACCTTTAACCTATCTACACTGATGATCTCCATTTGGTCATTTTTTAAATGATGAATGTTTTATTATACCTAGGCAAAACGCGATAAGCGTCTTCATAAGGCTGCTAGAGCGGCGTACGTACGACGTCAATACATTTGATGTATACTGTTATATTAATATAATATTAACTGTAGTACGTTTTCAAAGTAATATTATGCCCTTCACGCATTTCATAATGGGGCATGAATATACGTTAATTTTTTAATTTTTTAGTCGATGCAAATTTATTTTATTTTATTTTCTCACAGATGTTACATACTGCTAATCGTATCGTATTCTATAATTGTTCATATATTTTGTATACTGAAAGCTACTTCTACTGAAGTATCTAAGCCAATAACCACAGTAATAATAACAATAATAATAATAATAATAATAATAATAATAATAATAATAATAATAATAATAATAATAATAATAATAATAATAATAATAATAATAATATAGGACTGTTCCACATTACGTTACGAATGTTTTTATAAATTTTAACGTTTTTTATTTTGTAATTATTTTAAAATTATATATTTTTCTACATTAATAATATAAAAACTAATTATATATTTAATAATAATGAGTGTATTTTTTATCAAAGTACCCAAGTTAACAATAATATTAATTCCACTGTCATTACTACTATCAATAATAATAAGAAGAAAAAGAAAAAGACTAGTAAGAATTATAACTATAAAATTTTTACAGAAACTACCTATTATATCTTGCATTAAATATATATATATATATATATATATATATATATATATATATATATGTATATAGTAATCTTTAAATGTATTTAATTTCTTAAACATTTTTACTAAATTTGTTTAAATACAAATTTTACTATTTTAATTTTGTCTAAAAAATTTTAATTAAAAAGTTTTAACTGAATTGTTTTTGTTAAACAAAAATATTCTCAGTTTTATAATTACAGTTTCAAGTTTTTAATAAATCGTTTTAATTATAACTAATTGGTTCTAAACAATAAATTTCTATTTTTTAAGACGCCTAAAAAATTAAGTTTAATTATAAATTTTAGTTACAAAAAATGTGTTTTAAATAATGTTAAAGGAAAATGTACTTCAGTTTAAAAATAAAATAAAAAATTATTATGCTACTCAAAAGGTTTTTTATAAAAGAGTTAAAATAAATCGAAATGCTTTACAATATTTCAAAATTGTTAAATTGTAAATGAATAACAACAAACTTTAATTTAAAGTTATATAATTTAATAAGTGAAGTTACTTTTTATATCATGTGTTAAATACTAAGGATTTTTAATTATTAATATATTATTTAAAGTAATAAATTGAGATGTAGTTGTTTCAGCATTACAACTTATTAAATCAATTAAAATTTATTATAATTGAATTGTGGAATGTATTTATTGATTATCCACCTGCAAAAACGTGTTTGTGGTAAAACGTTTGACAAATAAACTCCAAAAAAGTGAAATACGTTTATATTTAAATTTTAAATTTAATTGGCAATTTTTTATTTAGTTTTTGTCTGCTTAAATGTTTTACAAAAAAACGTTTTCCATCAAGTGAACATTGAACAACGCCTGTAACATGACTCAAACTTATGCTCACTCACTTTTAACTTTAGTACTCGATTAACTCTACCACTATTATTTTTTATTTTATTAAAATAATAAATATTAGTAGTGTATATTTAATTAATATTATTAATATTGTTAAATTAAAAGTATTTATATATTTTTTATTAAAAAATATTTGAAACCCAATAAAATGTCATTTTAATGCAATTGTTTGTAATTATTCATTCAATGTTTCATAAATGTTGTTATTGTAATGGATAAACATAAATGATGCTATGATCCTGAGGATTTGAGTAATGCTTATAAAGTCTCAATTTCCAATAATGGTGATATTCCTGACTGTTAGTCCTCCACGTGGTGCATCCTGGACTAGGTGCCCCTAGGCATCTAGACCAATAACAGCAGGGTCCGAGTGTACAGCGGTATAACTGGGCTTCCGCTACGGCGGGTGGGTGCGAACATACACCCAGGATACTTAAAAGGTATCTAAAAGTATACGCATACCATATGTAGCCCTTGGGCTAAGGGAGATAACCCTGACAAAAAATCAGGCGGCCTCGTCAATCTTTGCGAACAGTGGCGACGTCACAAGGATGCCGTCTACCAGCCAAGAAACTTTGTTATTCTTCCACGTTTGTTTACGCTTATCAAGCCATCAAAATCGATTGTTCTACATGTCGTATAAATATGGGAAATAATGAAGAGGTGACCACGTCACCAACCAAAATGAAAAAAAAATGAAATAGATGTTGTATAATTTATCATTACAAGTGTGCAATTTAAAAATATATAAATACTTGAGTCTTAGACTAATCACGTTTTTAAAGGTTTTCGAATCATGATTTTAAAAAATCGATTTTTAATATTTACATTTACGTGATTTCATTTCATTTGTTCTAAAAAAAATACATATTTGATTTACTTCTAATTTTTTAATATAATAAAATATCTGTTGATTACGTATTACTTAAAAACGTTATGTATACTTATACCAAAACTATCCAATATAACAGCAATTTAAATTATTTTCCAAATAATTTCAATTACGTATTTTTGTGATAAGTGCGGGGTGGTGTAGCGGTACATTATACCAGAAAACATTTCTTATGTGTAAATAATTAAAGCATGTATTTTATGTCAATAAAGCTGATTTCTGTCATTCTTGTTATTTTCAATTCAATTTTATTATATTTTAAAGCCGATCCTTATTAAGGTAACAAATTTATTTTGAGTTTGAGTTGTTATCTGTCCTAACAATAATCCAACGATGTACAAAAAATGCATTAAATTATTTAAAATTACTATTCTTAATGGCTTAGGTAAAAACATTGACATACAACGTAGATGTAAAAAATGTGACATACTTTACAAATAAGAATAGTATCTCATAAACTCGTAAAGATGTGAAAGACACACACATAAAATATATAATAATTATTATATTGAATTATTTTATTGCATTTGCTAGTGATAACATTTTGTTTTTGCAATTTTTCTGTTTAAAACAAAATTTGGATATATTTTTGAACTCAAGGATATATTAACTCACCAATTGTTTAATTATTTGGTACTTATATGTAAAATTTTAATAAATTTTAATTTTATACTTTTAATGTTTAACATTTTTTTCAAAATTACTTTCTTATAAAAGTATGTTTTTTAAAATGTAAAATGTATTCCTTTAAATCTATTTTCTGGAAACAACAAGTTTTAAAGTTGCCGCCTCAACCAAAATTACATTATATTTAAGAATAATATTTATTTACTTATTTATTCAGTAAACATTAATACTTCACTTGAAATACATTTAACACAATAATAAAAATAACAATCAATTATTACTTATTTATTTCAGAACCCTTTCGCTTTGAAAAACATGGGGCAACAAAATTGTTTAACGTAATTGAACGTTAATATTTTGATATTGAAGACTCTTTATATTTAGCTTTTATCGGATTGCACTAAATTCTGTTATCAAAATAATGATGTTTTTACCTTTTTTCTTGTACTTTAATGGAATGGTATCTTCATGGTGTTTCTTTAGCAATATAAAATGATTACAGGAGTCAGGTTGTTAACCTTGTACTCAAGCACTTTTCGTTCTTCAACTGGACTTAGGATGAACTATGGAGGAATTGTAACGATCGAATACAGTTTTGTATTATTTTTTAGTATAATCATCAGAAAATTAAGTAATTGAATTCTTTATTAGAATTACAATCTCGCTTTATTTAAATCAAATAGTATTAAATAATTTTTAATTTATTAATTTATACGGCGGATGTACTTCTAACAACCGGGAGTAAGTGTTTTTAAAAACTTTTTAGACGATTGACTATACGGATAAAGAATTGACTATGCGCAGCGAATTGAATCAAAACAACTTATACTTCGAAGGTTTGCTCCGTCCACCTTAACTGGATAGAAAGAAGACGAACAAAATGGAAGTGTTTATTGTTTGGTACAATCAGTCACGTACACAAAACAAAAGTGAAGCTACGGGAAGCTTCTAGAATATTCGTTACATTAAAACAACAAAAAATATATACAATAATAATAACAATAACACTAATAATAAAATTGATTGTTATAATAATAAAAATTATAAAAAATAGTCCGCTACAACTTGACCAGCACAGCACTTTGTTTTTGGAACTTAAAGGTTTGTCCCTAATTATTGTTTCATCAACAAAGGATAAGGAACGTTAATAACACAAGTGTCATTCACTTCATTGTTTACAAAAGGTTAATCTATCATTCTTTTGTTTTTTGGTAATAAATGGTATAACTTTTGGTGATTGAAGTGTTATACCAAATTTTATTGCCCTTTTTCTGATTGTGGAATAAGCAAAATTAGTTAAACTACTTTTTTTAGTTTCTGAAATAGGTTTCTTATAATTTTTTTAATTCCATGACAATTTTTTTATCATTCATGAAATTTATAACACGTTTTCTTCTAACATTATAGTAAGTTCGAGGGTTTTGTCCATTAATAATTCGATAAATTGTTAAAAGGTTAACTCTGAATAATTTCGCCAATTTTTTAGATGAAAGTCCTTCATTTTTTAATTCTTTAAAGAGACGATATTCATGTCAGTAAAATGACAACCTTTTTATCACTATTGTCCATTTCGCAAACAACGTAAACAGAAAGCAAAACGAGGGGATGAGCAGAATCTCACGGTTGAACAAAAATAATAAATAATTCAATTTGTTTTAACATTTCCTAAAAGTTTTTTTTAATTATTTTTAGTTATATAGATTGGAATAATCACGTGTTTATTTTGATAATTATTATGACATCACAATTAGGTCAGAGTTTTATGTGCATTTAACATCAATTTTAACGATTACTCATTGTTCATTTTTAATGAAATTAAGCACACAAAATAATTATTATTATGAAACTTATGTAACTTCAACTTATTATCCACATTTATATAGAAGTAGCTTCTAAAATATGCTATTTTAGCCGACTCAGCTTTTTTAAATAAATATTTCTAAGTATATATAAATGAACTATTAAGTACTTTACATTATTTTTAATTCTCAATATATATATATATATATATATATATATATATATATATATATATATATATATATATATAGAGAGAGAGAAGAGAGAGAGAGAGTGAGTGAGACAGAGCTCGATTCGAACCTGGATTTGATTTCTAACACTGGCATTAAATGCGGATCCACGTTCAGCTTCGCTAAGCAATGTTCAATGCTGAAAGCTGTTTTCCGTAAAAAATTTAAAGTAGTATACATATATATATATATATGATATCAGTGACAAAAAAATTAATAAAAATGCAATTTATTATGTCTTAACTAATAAAATTGTTAAACCACGCAATAGGTAGATAGAATAAAGTTTTTTGCTAAACTCAAAATTAAACAAGTTTTTAGTAAACAAAAATATACTATTAGTAACTATAGCTTATTCTAAATAATTTTTACCAAGTTCATAATGCAATATTATATTTTAGTGTATGTGCACTTGCTTTATTTTTACTTAAAACTGTACCGTATAAAGTTTCTACTTCATACACATAATTTAAACGCAAAAAATCAATTTAACTTTGTTTGTATATAAAAGAAAATAAATTTTACATAAATACAATGCATTTTGTTCACTTTTTCAATACAAGAACAAACAAGTTTAACCAAATGTTGATTATTTGAACCGAAATTTAAAAATTCCAAATGCAAGTTTTAGTTTAGTTTTCACTTTTTTATTATAGTGTAAAACATCGTATTTAGTTAAACTTTTTACTATTGTGTAAAAATGGTACAAGTAGTTACAGTGTAAACTCGTTCCTTAGTGTGAACATGAAATTGAGTTTCAGCATCTTCACAAAGTCTGGGTTGTCGTTTAGCTTTGCTAAAATGTCCAAATGCTAAAATCATATCGATTTTTCAGCAGCTAAACAATTACTTTTTATTTATTTCAAAACCATTGAGCATGGGACAACAAGATTGTACATTATATTTTTGACCTTGAAAATCGTGTTTATTGAATATTGAAATTCTATTCCTTTAGCAACATCAATTTTATTACGGAGGCCAAGTTGCTAATCTTGCCCTCAAACCTTCCTTTTTTGAAAACACTAATTTAATTTAATTGTAGCTAGTTTCAAGTTCGGTTGAGCTAAACAATAGTTTAGGAAAATATTTTTTAGGCAATATCTCTTAATTTGCAATCTAATATTGGATAAACATAGTTTAAAAATTAAAGGTGTCGTGTTTAGGCAAAATAACCTGAGGTTTGAAACTGGATATTGACTTTTGTTTAAGCTCAAATAATCCCAAAGTAATTATTATAAATTAATAGAATGCTTTAATACCTCAACCATCGGAGTACATTCATCAGATAGATACATAAAAACACAAAACGCCATTAATAGATTATTATATACATTATAGTCTTTACAAAAAATTAATCATCAATTGGTTATTCAAGGCAAATAAAATTCATAAGTTTTAACCGGCAATGTATGCCAGAAAATGATTATTTTAAGCGAAAAGCCTCTTTTAATGGTAACAACTGTTGAAATAAAAGTCCAAGATAGTGGTTTATCCCAGTAAAAAAATACAAACCTAGTGTACTATTTTGTTTTACAAGATAATTATTGTTGATTTGTTGTTCAAAATATGGTAGAATATAGTATCTGAAAGTAACTCCTTAGACCAGATGACACTCTAAATGCAAAATTTTCACTTTGATACAACTCATTCGGGAGGATCTAATTGAAATAATTGTTAAATGGAATTAGGCAAAGATTTTGGCAAAATATTGAAACATAAAATCAATTTTTACTTTATATTGTTTTAGTTCTGGGGTTTGCTGTCGTTGTTATTGTAATGTTGTGGCTTCATACTCTTTAGACCAGAAAGGTTTTGTAATAATGAAAATAATAGTAATAATAATAATAATAATAATAATAATAATAATAATAATAATAATAATAATAATAATAATAATAATAATAATAATAATAATAATAATAATAATAATAATAATAATAATAATAGTAATCTATTAAGCTATTTTATTGTTTAAAACGAAGTTTTGTGTAAAATTAATAAAAGTATTCTGGTTAAAAAGAAACAAACACTTATTGGATAACACGTGTAAATTATTTTAAAAATTACGTTTGGCAAATTTTACAGAAAGATGCAAATTAAAACCGGTAAAATCAAAAAAAAACATAATACAATATTGAAACAAATTTTGTTAGGTTATAATTATTCTAAAATGTATTTTATAAAATTGCTTAAGTTCACATTATTATGAATTATGTTAATATAACATCATAGTTATCTATTCCTTCACCGTGTTATTAAAATGTTTTCCAAGAACTTTTGTAAGCAGTGGTTATTGTCCTAATAGTGTCTATATTTGTTAAATGTTCATTTAAATTTTGTAGCATTATAACAATAATTCAAATAACAATTACAAAAACAACAACTTACACAAACATGAGTTTCAGCAAAAGACATTATTAAGTGAATTTAAATAAAATTGTTTCATTGAATTATTGAATTAATTATATTTAAACCACTTCATGTTGCAGGTTAATTAAGAATTTTCTATTCAGATACATTTAATTTTTATTTATTGTTATGAATTCATCCATTGTATAATTGTTTTCATATTATAAAGTTCCACTACTATGGTCTAAAACTGCATGCACGTAAATTAGTTTGAGATTTATTTCAATGAATAAACAATTAACATACACGTATAATTTATAACTGTTTGCTCATACAAACTTTGTAGTTCAGTACTTCACATGTATTAATTAAAAAGCTCACAATATTTATTGTTTCTAATCTCTATTCATTGTTGGATACAACTGCAAAAATTATTCTTGATACATTTTCAGTGTATTAAATCTACAACCTACATTGTTTAATTATTATTATTATTATTATTATTATAAAGGCAACATTTACTAAGTCTAAAAAGATCATTTCTATGATGTTAGGTTTAGAAATTACAGTTTTAATTACTAAGTTCAATGGACATTATACACAGTAGCAGAATAACTTATTAGTAGAAGCTTGACGTCCAAATTAAGGTGATAGGTTTGGTTCTTAAGACATTGATTCATCTGTATGCTTGAAAAATCGTTTTTGTACCAAAAAAGCAGGATTAGTAAAACGGTAGACTTAAATGTGGGTAAGCAAGGGTTGGATTTCCACCAACTGCACAAGAATATTTTTGGCAAAACATTCAAGCATTAAAAACCAATTAAATAGAAATATAATATAAGGCTTTTCAGTAAATTTACTTCACCAGGATACCGTTATTCAGCACAGAAAAGTGACCATTTCTGTTCATTGTTGTCCTTTGTTATAGAAAGCGGTGATGACTGAATATTTTTCACAAAATATCACTCTAAGCCCTCGTAATACTAATGGACAGCAATGATTCATGTTTACCACAGTATCTAAGTTTTATTTAACCTTTTCGTAAATACAGTAGCAACTGTAGGTTTGCAAACAAAACAAACAATTTGGTTTTGAAAACCGCAACGTGAATTTTTCAGATTTTGTAAAAACTTGGACCTACATTAAAGTACATAATCAATTAATTAATTATTTTTAAACGTCTACAATTAATTAATGACTAAGCAATAAACCGACTTGAAAACTGCGTTTGGAACCAATAAAGTACTGGTCAAGAAAATTGGAACACAATTTAATGTAGATTGTGACAAAACCCAATCAATGTTTGGATAAAAATATAAACTAATAGGACGGAAAGTTGAAATGTCCTTGTACATATTTTGTTTTACTTTTACTAAAAATATCTTTTTAAAAACATTGATTATTATTTGAATATTAGATTGAACGCGTCTTATAAAAAGCACAAATAATTGTATTATAACTACTTTTTCAACAGAAAATACAGCCCTTTTTCTTCGTTGACAAGAAAAATCATCTATCAATAATTTTTGTTTAAAACTATCAAAATACACGCATTTTATTTGAAAATGTTCACTTGACAAACCGACTTCGAATTTTTATTGACTTGGATTGAAAATTGTGTTAACATATTCTATTTACCCCAAAGTGTAAACATTTTGACACTCGATTTGGTTATTCAGTTGAATGGAGCACATGAGAATAATTAAGTTTACATACTAAAATATCAGTCACAATGTTTCACTAATCATTCGGCCATCTTTTCTTTTCATCGAGGTAATGGTTGGGCTATTTTGGCTGGATCTTTATAAAAATACTTATAATATGACCAGTTCACTTAATGCTTACTTTTAATTGTATTGCAGATATATGACTTAAGAACATATAGTAATCTGCGCATATTGCAAAATGGTTTAAAAGTTTTATTCTTTATTTAACAATTACAACAAAAAAAGAATCATAAACAGTTCTGTCCATATTAAACAAATTCTTGTAAATGCTCCAGAATGAAAGACTCAATTTCACAAGCACATTATAAAATTAAACAATGTATATTTTCATATATTGTAATGTTAATTTATTAATCGCCCCAAAATTGCTCTGAATAGGCAAATACAAAAATAAAAATTTTGCAAAAGCTAAATCTCTTATTATTGATTAATGAATTCACCAATCGCCGGTAGTAAGTTTCAGTTTAGGATAATTTCTTTTTAGGAAAAGGCACTGACAAATCGTTATGCATTTTAACTAATGTCTGGGTGGTCTAGCGATACAGTGCTCGACTTGGACCTCGGTGGACATGGGGCTCCGAATCCCACCACCGGCCCACTAAATGTAGATCCACGATCGGCTTCGCTAAAATGTCTACTGCTGAAAGATGCGTTTCCCGTAAAGCATTCAAATTAGTAAAAATAAGAAAGATTAAAAACAAAAATAATAGAGATGTAAACCATATTTCTATGAAGCTTTTTCTGTAGGTTGGATTGTATCATTTAATTCATCTGTCTGTCTTGTCCGTTAAACGCAAAAATCTCTATTTGGCATTTATCATGAATTCTACAACTTTCGAATGATTGAGTAACTTCGTTATAAAGGGCATTGCCTACAAGGTTAAAATAAGTAGGAATTAAAATACATTATTGACAGATTTTTGAGTTAATAGGAAGTAGTATCACTAATGGTTTCAACACTGCGTTTTACTGCACTAGACAATTTATTGAAGTTGTTATAACATTGATAAGATTTGGAGAAATCCCTATGTTAATAATGAGTAGTGGTCTAGCAGTACAGTGCTCGAATTCAGACCTCGGTGGGCATGGGTTCGAATCCCATCACCGGCACGAAAATGCGGGCCCACGTTTGGCTTCGCTAAAATGTCCACTGCTGAAAAATCTCTCGTAAAACATTCAAGGTAATAAATATAAAATAAAATTGTGATTAACAGGTTAATCATTGCAATGATTGCAATTTTAACATTCTACGAATAATGTGAATGTAATCAGTACATGCCATATTGTTTTTCTTGTGTACATGTACTACAGATTCCGATTAAAACAATATTCGCTTAAATTTTTGATATTGTATAAAATGGAATAATTCCTTCATAATTACAAGGATCAGTTATATTGTCTTTCATGATGGGACAATTGTTATTAACTTTGCTTGGACAGGATTTAAAATAAACCAACCTAGCCAGTTCCAAGCCTGAATAAATAAAGATGGTTTGCGTCAGGAATAGCATCCGGCAGCTGACATAAATCAACGCCAAAACGTTTTGATGGTTATAATGCATTGAAATATTTTGATAAACCCTAGTATCTCGTAAGCGGCGCGCATAACACTCACTTGAGTAATGTGATAAATTCACAAGAGCTATCTGATCAAGGACGGGTCAGACTAAAAAATTTAGTACCACCAAGATGTATAGAATGAAAGTTCAGTAAGCACAATGAATATTGAATTGTTAACAGGTTAAGGAAGAGAACGTTTTGCTTTCAACAAACGAAGTGGCTGAAGGGCATAATCTTCCATACAGTGGGGACTCAGAAAAAACTATCATTTTATCAAACAAGACAAACGTAAAAAGGTTTAGCAAAAGAGAAATGTAAAACTGAACATAAATGGTTTATACATTTATGTCATTAGCGTATACACACTCCAAGCTGGATAATAGGTGAGATAAATTCCGCGTTCATCGTGAGGATGAACTCCGCAACATTTATCATGCAGAGAGAAATAATACTTGGTGCCAGTCTAAATGGCTATAAAGGACGGTCTACATTGTTGAAAAATGCCATGGTGGATGAGGAATTGGATATAAACGAGGGTAAAATAAATTTAGATTATATGGTCTCGCATGACAAGGGGGACCAATTGGTTAATAATCGGAGCGGTGAAAAACCAAGCCGGATCGATTTCCTAGCAAAAAGGAAGCAGATATAAAATTGATGAGTGCAGTGGCAGCGCAACAAAGGATTGTGCTGACAAGAAATAAAGATTGGCGCCATTCACAGATTCGTGGAAAAAGGTGAATAGCAAATGACCACAAGTAAGATGGTAAAGTTATAAAAGCTGGAACTGTTTGTTTTCAAATCAGACATCGCAAGATTGAAACACCATCATCAAATTATTCTGAAACTTAATTGTCGATATTCTGTTAAAAGACAATAGTCAGGATCAGCCCCCTAACCACCTATTAACAACCACGATAGAACGTTAAGACTTAAACGTAATTAACAGTTGGTCCAGTTAAATACTTTACGGTAGTTTTGCAGCTACACTAGAAATTATTATAGGGTAGCAGTAACTTGCTTCCAACCAAAACCCAAATTTAAAGATTTTTTCCATAACAAAACACAAGCTTGAAAATTTATTAAAAATTATGACACAAAACATTGGTACACGATAGTCGCAACCACTTAGCATAATTACCATTTAAAACAACTAATTCATTGTTGGGGCATTGCAGGATGACCGGGTCCAGGAGCCATTGAGTGTGCACCAGGCATGGCGGGAGCACCTTGCATCGGTTGTCCAGGTGCATTAGCGCTTGGTTGCCCTGGCTGTTGCTGCCAAGCTTGCTGCCACGCTTGCCACTGTTGCCATTGTTGCCACTGGTTATAATCATACTAAAATGATTGAACAATTACAATTAAGTATGGAATACGAATCTCATTAGTAAATGTATTTAATAATTTTACTGTAAATTGTAACCCACTTGACCACCAGCTGCTGGTTGACCTTGTACAGGAACCGCAGGAGCTGGAACGCCTGGTTGTGTTGGAGGTACATGAGTAGAAGCTGGCGACTGTACCGCTGCTGAGGGTTGTTGTGCTTGTCTCAAAATGGCATCTGCATATTCATGCATTCCTTGTCTTCGATAGTATTCAGCCCAAGCGGCACTATAATCAGGCTGACCTGTATAAGGGTTGAAAGAAGGCGCAGGCATCCCTGCTGCAGCAATTGTGTTCTGGCCATTAGCTGCACCTAATCCCCATGGATCTGCAAAACAAAAACAAAAAACTCAAAGCCGTCAAAACTTAATCTGTATGTTAATATTCCAATCCTTATCCCAAAACTAAAAACTAATATATTGAGTGTGCAAAATATACTACAACTTGCATACAATAACAAGATATCAAATTCTGATTTTAATTTAACTTGTGATTAGTAAAGCTTACAACTGATGTTGATCACAGTGAGCGCTGCATTCTAAGCTGGAATACCCATACTTGACGTTGCACGGAATTCTCACTGACACAAGGCTTCTAAGCCGTTGGAGTCAGCCAATAAAAAATTCTAAGCTTACCTGCATGATAGCCGTATTGACCCCAAGGTCCAGACGCTGACACTGAAGTCGTAACTGGTCGTGTCATAGGTATACCAGCACGCTCAGAGATCATTCTGTTAAATGAAAACGTTGTTCACAGCATCCGTCAATCCAGATTAAAACGAAACCATTTATAGAATATACGAATGGCACGAATAGGCATATACCGACATAACAAAGATAGCAACAAAAAAAACGAGTTCATAGTCAAAAATTAATTAGTTAAAAATTTGGAATTGTTTATGAAATGTTACTTTAAACTACCTTATAGCCTGCTCTATCTCCTGTCTGGTACCACGGACGTTGAAAATTTTGATTGAAGGATCAGGTGAGGGATCCTTAGAAATTTCTACATGGCATCCACTCGCACGACATATTTCTTTAATTGATTCACCACCTTTGCCTATAACTAAACCTGCTTTTTCTGCCGGCACTGCGTACTGCGACGTTTCATGTCCTTCGTAATACATATTACCACCAGGGCGCTAAAATGAACCATATAATTCAAATCACAAAATTACATCACGAGTGTTGATTAAAGCCTGTACTGCTTGACGCGCCTTCTCTACCCGTGCAGGATCACCGCTTATACGAAGAGGTTTATCATCAGCAGTTGGATTATTGTTTTGTTGAATCAACACCATTTTTACACCATTTTCTTCTTGGAGATTCTTTATAGTTTCACCACTTTTACCAATTATTAAACCGGCCTTCAGTCCAGGAATCATGATTTCGACTGTTGTAACAGTCCCAGTATAAGCAAGAGTGACAGGACCATTCTTATCAGCCCGATCAATTATATCGTTAATCATCTGCTTTGCATTTCTACAATTTTCATTAAATTATTTATAAACATACTCTATTTGCTGGGGGGTCCCAGTTAAAGTTACAATTCTTTCGGGAGTTCCACCTTCTGTCAAGATAAACTAAACAACCAACTTACCTTGGGAAATTTGGACTTTGCAGTTAGTATCGTTTTGAAGTTGGGTAATTTGCTCTCCTTTCTTTCCAATGACTGAAAAATCAAAATAGACTATATCTACTCACCTAAACCAACGAAGCGATCGGGAATGGCAGTCTCCGTTGTCATTATGTTTCCACCATTGGAGATATTAGCAGTAGGAGTGGGGTTATTAATAATAGTTGGATGAGATCCACCAAGTTTCTGATTAATACGAGCCGCAGCTTCGGCAGCGGCTGCTACTTTATCCATAACTAAAGGGCGTTTTTCTGATGATGCAAAAGAATAATTTTCTTCCTGGGCTGGCCTTTTCATACCAGTTAAACCACCATTAGTAACAGAGCCTTCATCTGACATAGAAAACTTTGATACAATCTAATAATTCTGTCAATAAAAAAACAGTTAAGAAACAACCTGCTTCGCTCGATCGAGGGCGCTAGCGTAAGCCTCGCTACCTGCCATGGAGGATACAATATGGAACCTAAAACAAATAGCACACTAAAATAATTTTAATTATTTTTTTTTTAACATTTTTATATATATTATTTAAAAAAAAATTATTTTAAAATTAACTCAGTTTTTTTAAATCATACTTTTATAAACAATTACATTTTTGGTTTATCTTTATTTTTAATGAAAAATTTATGTTATTAAACGATTCTAATTTTTTTTATTTATTATAAATAATGTATTTTAAAATTTTGAAAAATAAATAAAACCACTTTCATTAATATTTTGTAAGTTTGCAGTTTTTGAACGGTTGAATTAAGCCAAAAGTTTTTAGGCAACACGTTTGTTAACATCAGTCTCTAATATATATATATATATATATATATACATATAATATAGTATAAAAAAAAATTACTTAATAAAAAGGTTATTGTAAAATAACATTTGTAGTAAATAAAGGTTAAAACTTGAGGTGTAAGATTTCTCTAAAATCTCAGTCCTGATTTTCTGATTTAACTTAATACCATTTAATCAACATCCTCAGCTACTTTTAATCAGAAATTTTTTTGTATAAACTAAATATTGTTTTGTAATTTATTATTACAAAATATTTTAAATATACATACCAATACTGTTTATCAACAAGGAAAAACGGAACTTAACAGTTCTCATTAATTACAGTCACGTCAACAACACACATAATAAATTTAAATACAAATAATCGCCTTACAGGTTACAGGTTACAGGTTTATACACGAGTTGAGTAGGAGTAAAATTCCTTTTAATCCTCGGTTCAAATTATCGATGATATCAGTAAGATTCGGGGGGAAATATAAAATGGATGGTGAGGTAAAGGGGGATTAGTCACAGAAAAAATATTTGAAATCAAGATAAAATCAAGGTAGATAATGGAAGTTAACAGTTATAGAAAACGAGCAAAAATTACAAATATAAAAAAATATATAACAGGTGCCTATTAAATGCAAAAACACTGCAATAATCTTCAAAAAAGAAGAAAAGAGAAAAGGATGAATAACGCTCCAATGGACGTGTAGCGTGACGCGCGCCTCACCTCGCCTTAAAACAAAGTTTAAATAATGTAAAAATTGTTTAAATATACAACAATATAAAAATAATAATTGAAATAAAATTTAATAAAATAATACTTTTAAATACTTCTATTCCATAGCAACATAAGGCGAACATACAACTAAAAGGATAAATAATTAAAATTAAAAAAGTTAATTACAATTACTTACAAAAAAGAAAAATTAATAAATTTACTATATGGCTAAGTAATTTATTCTATGCAAAAATGACCTTATGAGATAAACGTTAGTGTTTGATTTTAAAACTAGTTTTTGTATTTACAGAGTTTAAATCCATGTCCACATAGAGAATAAGAAAGTATGTAATTTTTTATTAAAATCTCGGTTACGATTTCCTCTGCTTTAACTCAATAAGCTAATTTTTTTTTAATTTTTTTAATTTTTACCACTTTGAATGTTTTACGTGAAACATTTGTTCGTAGTGGACTTATTAACAAAGCCAAATGTGGGCCCGCATTCACTGCCGGTGGTGAGATTTAAAACCGTGTCTACCAGGTACAAGTCAAATGTAAGATCTCACTACAATCTCAGCCTTGATTTTCTTTTAAAAAAGTTTTTGCAAAATTAACCGGGCGACGTAATAGAAGCAATTACTAGACATAACTAATTGAAAAAGAGGAAGCTTTATTAAAAGGTAGTAATGAAAATAATATACGCCACCTAGTTTGATTCCTTCAATCTACATTAATAATAACAATTGTTATTACTTTAAAAGATTTGGTAAATAGGCAAAGAAATACCAACATAATAGTAAGCCAAAGAGGATTTATAGTAAGTCTGTAGCTAATGTAACGAACATAGCCAATAAAAGTTTATTTATTAAAAAAGGTGAAATAAACAAGCATGCGGGTGCAACCTGTTCGCTTGTCAATAAAAATATTTCAGGTTTAATTGTTAACAAGAAAGGGGTTGGATACAACTTAATCATTGCTAACGTGACTATCGACAACCGCTGTTTCCAATATTTTCAATAATAATTTGAACTATTCAATAAAATTTGATACAAACAAATTTAAACGTAAACTAAAAAATAAAGAATATACAGTGCGTAAATTGCATCATAAATCATCCCTGAGAGCAAAATTTTTCTTAATTAAATATTCTAAATTATGGAATAATTTACCAATCAATTTAAGAAAAATACAAAACTTTAAAGCTTTTAAATCTAATTTTAAAAAATACATCAACATCCATACTGTTTCCAATATCACTAATCAAACAACGTTCGATTATTTTGTTGGTCCATGAGAAACTTCTTTTCATTATATTGTTCACTTAAAAATCGCAATTCGCCCATCTAAATAAAAAATAATACTATTTTATATACATTGTTTACCGTTTTCCAACTATTGTTTATAATTTTTATACATTTCTCTTTATATAACCCCCAGTTTACTAATAATCCAATTATAACCAAACATTTTTCAAATTATTTTTAGTTCAAATTGTGCGGGCAAATACCAACAAAATAAAATTGTTCATTTTATTATTTGTTTATTTTTAAAATGTATATAACATTATCAATATTTATTTTATTTTAATATATATTAATAATTATATATATATTAACATATTAAAAAATTTTATAGTTTGTGATCAGACCTGTAAATCGGTTTGACCTCAAAAAATGCAATACTGTAAATGCTTTTTTGAGTAATAAATTATTATTATTATTATTATTATTATTAATATTCAATAGTGGTGACCAAAGACATTTTATGGGAAGTAATTTTAGGAGCTGATTTTTTTATGCAACTGCTTGTACTGTTGACGTACACAATAAACAGCTAAGATGGGGAAATTGTCAAAAATTACAGTATGTAGTATCAGTAAACAAGATAAGGATTAAGTGGAACGAGTTAAAAGGAAGTTTGACCTTTGGGAGCATATTAACAAACCACTTTATCTAACCAACAATCTACAGCATAGAATCAAAACTAAAGATGCACCTCTAAAAAACAACCTACCCGACGGATACCAGTACATGCGGGCAAATATTACCTACAAACTAAAATTGTACATTTCTATTATTCACTTATTTTTAAAATGTATATAACACTACCAATATTTTATTTTATTTAAATATATATAAATAATCATATATATATACAACTCCTAAGCTAATTAGTGTTAAAAACGTAGTTATTAAAGTAAAACATCTGTAGCGATCACATAACTTAAAAAAAGAACTCAGTTTAATCATGCTATATACAATACTATATAATAAGTAAAATACAATTACAATTTTGTTAATATCTACTGTCAACATAAAAAATAATTGTATAAAAGTTAAACTTGTTCAAAATTACAAATCGGGTAAAATTATTAATATAAAATACAACGTGAAATATGAAAAAAACATAACACATGAAGTATTTTCAGTTACAAAATGACTGATTGAATAATAAAGAACGAAATGTTTAACAATTAATGTGATCGCCTTTCTTTTTAACCACTTGATCAAGGTGGTTTGGAACGCTGTCAATGAGATTGTTAATATATTCATGTTTTATCTCATATTAAACAACAAACTGAATACAATCACACAAATCCTCAATTTCAGTATGTTTATTGATGTTGCGTTTTAGCATACTGAAGAAATTTTCAATAACATTTATGTCCGGACTGTTAGGTGGTAATTGAATAAAAGAATTTTTTTTTATTTTAGTTTTTTTGATGTCTAAATGTAAATATAAAACAGATAAAGTAAACCTAGGTAAATATAACATTACCTTTTTAAACGTATGACATGGAGCATTGTCTTGAAAAACATTAGTAAGCCCGGTGTGACTGTGTTGCATTTTATTATAAAAAACTTCCTTCATTAATAAAACAAATTTTTTACTATCTAAGGTACCGGATATAATTTTCCATTTAATAGGTTCATTATACTTAATACCAAACCAACACATTACTTGTCAAGGGTGGGCTTTTTTTCTAACTACCGGAAGTAAATGTTTTTGAAAATTAGGCCTGCATAGTACTTTATTTTTGTATTCAAATGGTTTATTCCAAATTATTGTTTCATCAGCAAAATATACAGAACGCCAATAAGACAATCCTCATTCAATTGTAGTTTCTTGGTTTTTGTCCATTCAAAACACGATAAATTGTTATAAGACTTACTCTAAATAATTCCGCTAATTGCTTAGGCAAAAATTCATAGTTTTTTAATTTTTTTATAAGATGGTGTTCATTGTCATTAAGATGGTAATCTTTTCTATCGTTGGTATTCATTTTACAAAACAAAAACTAATAAGGGAATTAATCTGATTCTCAAGATCAATTATAATTAAAAATTAAAAACTTTTTTAGATTACAGAAAAAAAATTTTATATGAGTCATTGTTATTTGTTTTTGTTTTGTTTTTAGTGTGTTTTGTTTTTGTGTCAATTGTGCAATCTGCTGTTCTCAATTGTTTGAATCAGTACGATTTGCATGAATCGTGTCTGAACCTTTTATTTTTTGGTATTTTTGGTGTGCTTTGTGTCATTTGTGCAACTTGTGTTGTACAATTGCTTGATCGTGTACGATCTGTATTATTCGTACTTGATTTTTAAAAAAATGTTATTTTTATCTGATTATCACTTTGCTTTTTAATTTTAATAGTTATTTCAGTCACCTTTCGCCACAATTAAATTTTTTAAACCAGCAAACTGTGGAAGACGTGGGTGTTACTGTTGAATGAAATATTAAAATTATTATTAATTTTTATTACAATTACAATTTTTATATTATTGTACATTTAAACACTTTGACTTTGTTTGAACCTTGTTCTGAAGCGCCTTTTTGTATTTGAATGTATCACATTTGTTGTTAACATGACTGTGGTTATGTGAGTATATTGTGTCCTGTTTTTTCCTGTTGGTAAACAGAATTGGTATGTAAATTTGAATTATTTTGTAATAATAAATTGCAGAACAATAATTTAAATCACACAAGAGCTTTTTTAATTGAAATTAGCTGGGGTGTTGATAATTATCCGTATCAAGTTAAATCAATGGAAATCAGAGCCAAGATCTCAGTGAAATCTTACAGTGAGTGTAGTAAGTCTGTAAAAACCGGTTTGTTTTGTTCTGGGTGTAATACCTGGTTTCACAAAAATTGTACAGGTTTTTTAGAATTTTATTACTTAAAACTAGCCAAAAGCAATGTCGACTTTAATTGTATCAATTGTCTCTGGTCAAAGAACCACACGTATGCTGGTCAAAGGAAAGATTCCTCATTCAAACTAATTAAGCTAGTTAATGAGATCAAGACAAGCAATTTAGACTTAAAAAATTCACTCGCGACTTTGCACGAATCTTACACGTCTTCCATTAACAAACAAGCTGAAGAAATCAGTTTGCTTAAAAACTCTGTTGCGAGTCTTCCTTTGCTGGTCAAGGATTCCCATCTTTGACAAACAAAGCCGTCCTCCGACTCTCGCAGGACAAAATTTTTTCTGCAGCTAAACAATTCATTGCTGACAGACGTAAAGATTATAACTTAATAATTAGAGGGATTCCTGAGACGGCAACCAATTACAAAGATATTGTCTCAGAGATTATTAAATCTTGTCTCTAACCGACCCTTGACGTTAAGATCTCCCTTATGACGTGCAGGCGTCCCCACACTTTTCCCTCGATCATCGTCAGTAGTGTCCAAGTGTTGTAGCTAATATTTTAAGTATTTGGCCCACTATTTGCAAAAACTTTCTCGGGATCCGTCTACATAAGGACCACCCTACGTCTGACAGGATAGGTAAGTCTCCTGTCTTACCCCACAATATCTGCTCTAAGCTTTCGGCCATCCCAATAGTTAAACTTACCCCTCTCAAGCTCAACAACACCTCTACTTTTATCTCCAACACACAAGATTTTCTCTTTCCGCCCCGGAGTCGCGTCCCTTTCCACCATTGCCTAAGAGAATCAGAAACGTTACTGCCCTCATCAACCCTGTCCCTTTGAGTATATTTTATACCAACGCGTTTAGCCTTTCGAATAAACTCACTGAGTTATCCAGTATAGTCAAAATCTCTAAACTTTATATTATTGGAATTACTGAAACCTGGCTTTCGGATGATATACATAATAACGAATTGCTAATCCATGGCTATAATATCATTTATCTATACTCCAGGGTTACTAGATTTGGGGGATGTCTCTTTTACATCAAAGAAGACATTAATTCCTCTCCTCAACCTTTTTCGGAATTTTCTGATCAAGGGTATGATCTTCTCTTTGTCGCTATCACTCTCTCCTCAGGAGGGAGTGCCCTCTTCTCAATCCTTTACTGTCCCCCGTTTCTTCCTGAAGCTTCCAACCGCTCATTATTTCAGGAGTTTCACTCTATCTTAGCGTCCAAGCACAACTATAATATTCTACTAGGGAAGTTCAACGCTCCCTCTATTAATTGGATCTCGCTCGACTGCTTTCCTAAGTTTTTTGACTCCACTCTTCTTCAATTTAGTATTAAACATGCACTCACTAAACATGTTCGCTCCCCCACTATGTTTAGGATTGGTAACTCTTCTTCTTGCCTTGATCTAGTTATCACTAACAAAGCCTCGTTAGTTGATGGCATTAACCATCTACCTCTTCTAGGGAAGAGTGATCACGCTCTACTTACACTTAAAGTTTACTTTTCCTCACCTACAGTAGGTCTCCAGCATCGGTCCTTGTCTACTCCTAATTTCCGTAGTGCCGACTTCGTAGGTCTCAGGAACTATCTGAGGAATGTTAACTGGAACCTCTCCATTAATGACATAGATAGTTTATATAACCATTTCTCTCATTCTATTTGAATAGGTATAGAGCGTTTTATTCCCTTCCACACCTCAACCCGTTCTAAGCCCAAAATTCCACGTTTTATTATCCAAATCATTAAGTCGCGCAATATTGCTTTTTATAAGTGGAAATTGTCAGGTCTCCCCGCATTTCTCTACCGCTACCTAGATCTCTGCAGAAAATCTGTAGCTTGTCTCAGACGGCTTAAAAGCCTAAGACTCCATTCACTCTTAAGCAATGCTAGATTCAAAAATAGTCTTTTTTTCAAATTCATCAAGAAGAAGCGGGGTTATGATTTCTCCCTCCCTAAGCTAAAAAGTGATACTGGTTCCTTTTTATTGTTATCAGATATGTGCAATACCTTTGATAACTACTTTAAGTCTATTTTTAATACTGATTATTCAATCAGTCCCCTTTCTGAGCCTGCTCTTGATTCAGGTTGTCCACTATCACGTCCTCAGTCTCTAAGTATCTGTCTCAACTTAAATTAACATCCCGAGGTGCCGATAAACTTTTTCCAAGAGTTCTCAAAGAATGCGCCTCTAAACTTGCCTCTCTCCTCACCCATATTTTTAATCGCTTTATTCAGTCTGGTAATTCACCCGCTATGTGGAAACTCGCATTCATTCGGCCCATTTATAAAACCGGCTCCAAGTTTAAGCCGGATAGTTTTCGGCCGATTAGTATTTTGTCAGGTTCCAGCAAAATCTTAGAAAAATCATAAAATCCCATCTGATTAGTTTTATCACCTCATTAATCCGGTTCAACATGGGTTTATGTCTGAAAGATCCTGTTTTTCCAACCTACTGGCGTTTACCAAGAGCATTATTTGCATGCTGGATCGTTCGCCATCAGTCGATGTAAACTATTTCGACTTTTGCAAAATTCTTGACAAAGTTCCACATTCAGCATTGCTAAGTAAACTAAAAGCTTTCGGGATAAGTTCTCATCTCCTAGAATGGATACGCGACTTTCTCACTAATCGTCAGTTTAGTGCCAAATTAGGAAGCGTAGCATCCACTCCCACTCAGATCACCTCAGGTGTTCCTCAGGGATCAGTTTTGGGTCCACTCTTTTTTAATATTTATATTAATGATTTGCGTACAGTTGTTCAATCTGACATCCTGCTTTATGCTGATGATGTCAAAATTTGGGGATCTAATCCCGAACAACTGCAACAGGATGTTAGTAACATTTACCAATGGTCTATGGACAATACACTCCCCCTGAATATTTCTAAATATAATCACTTCTCATTTGAGAAACCTTTAGGTAACCAGTACATAGTCTCCAGTACTCAGACTATTACCACAATTGATACGGTTAAAAATCTTGGTGTGACTTTCAACCCATCCCTTAACTTTTCGTCCCATTATAACAGGGCAACTTTAACCTGCTATCGTCTAACTAAGTTTTTCAAGCGTAATTTAGGAAACATCCCTGCTAGCTGCACCCGACTCCTGTATCAAGTTTATATTAGGCCGCACCTCAAATAATATATTCAAGTAACGTCCCCTATCCTAAGAGCAGGCATAGTTAAATTAGATAAGGTGCAAAGAAGCTTCACTAATAGGTCTTCATCATTTTCCCTATAGGATTATCTCGGCATGGAACAATCCGCCCCCACATTTTGTGTTAGCCCCATCCCTCCAGGCGTTCAAATCGGTGTGCAGCAAATTGGAAAATTTAAGTTAGAAACAATATCAACTTTTTTCTTTTTTTACCAAATTTTAGGTATAGCTTGTTCTATATGATAGTCAATATACAGTATGGACGGCCGCTGCTAACAGATTACATTTGTTTTAATTTTGCTTTAATTTATTATAATAAAGTTTTGTTTTATCAAAGTAATTATTTTGCAATAACTTACATTTTAATTAATTATAATTAATTAATTATGTTTATTACTTTAAATGTTTTACGAGAAACATCTTTCAGCAGTGGACATTTTAGCAAAGCCGAACGTGGGCCGGCATTTTGGTGCCAGTGGTTGAATTTGATCCCTTGCTCACCGAGGTCCAAATTGAGCGCTGTACCGCTAGACCACCCCGGCTTAGATTTGTCGAATAAATAGTAATCCAATGAAAAAGCAACGTTAATTATAAATAAAACTTATACAAAAATTAAACAAACTACATAAAATGATTATTTAATTACAAATTTTAATATAATAATTATTTATTTAGCGGTACAGCGCTCAATTTGGACCTCAGTGGGTAATGTAATTTATATATTGCGGGCTCTCGAACGGCTGCGCTACATTTTCAAAGACATCGGAAAATTACAAAATATATACACAATTATATTCTACATTGATTAGCAATCCTATTTTAATTTAAAACAAATAAAATATACAAGTTTTTTTAATCAACTTATTACGACTATAATTACTTCTCAAAGAATTCGCTTTAATAGAACATTTTTACTCCAACAAAATGTGCTTATATCGGATCTACAATTAGATATTCCTATATTTTATAAACAATCAAATATTAAAACAAAGAAAAAAAAAGTCACCACTCCGGTTATCAGTAGACTTTAAAAAACATTCCTATAAAGAAAATGACGTTGACGTTAGTACTATCGATGAATGTAAGGTCATTATTTGACAAAATGGATCACTTAAAACTGCTTTTGGACGAAAGACTACATCAAAACAGTAGTTTCTTACTTATTCAAAAATTGTTGTTTAACAAATACATTGACAATAATCTAATATCAATTGATGGATTTGCAACACATCGCTTTGACAGAAACAGCAGAGTTAAAACATGTGGTAGTGGTCTGGTCACTTTTGCTCTAATTCCAGTGTATCATTTGAATTTTCGCAATTAGGTATTAAAAGTTTGGGTATAAATTGTAAGTGCCCATTTTTATCTAATTATAAAAGTATTAACGTATATCCCACTATTAGCAAGTCGCTCCGAGTGTGAATTTTTTTCAAAATATTCTTAATTACTTAATAATTATTTGTGACAATAATCTGATTTTGCTTGTTGGTGATTTCAACAATACTAATACAAATAATTTTATGTCCATAAGTTTAACCAACATAGTGAATTTCAATACTACTAGTAGTGGTAACTCCGGGTTTGATTGCGTTTTTACTAATGCTCCCCAATTCTACAAAACCAAATTACTTGCTCTATTGGCTTCGTCGGATCACTCAATTATTCGAGCACTTCCTACAATCTATTCTAGAAAAAATTATACGCAGTTCACAAAACCCATATCAAAATCGTATATGTTCGCTTAAGACTTATCACAACAAAACTTAAAGGAGCTGAAGATATCTCTTGAGCAACACTGTATTATTACAAAAAGTTATGACTTGAACACCACTACAAACAGTTTTGCTACGCTAGTTAAAAATCATTTTAAAAGGTTCTGTCCTAAAGTTAAAATACTTGTAACACCAACCAATATTACATCAGGAAGCTAAAAAGGCTACGCAGACAAAAGGAGGTAGCATACAAAGCTAACGACCGCTCCTCAGTAAAACATTTAAGCCTTGAAATAAGAAGTGAGATTAGTTTCATTCAAAAGTGTGTCAATAGTTTCTATTTTTTCTCCTACAACAACTCTAAAAACATGTAGAACAATATTAACAACATTTTTGGAAAAACAAAAACTTACTACCTCACTTGATGTAAACTCCTTTAATGCACATTTTGTTCACAAGAATGCTGTAGAACTAGTTTAGCTAAATAACGTAAACATTAATGACAAACTTGATGTTCCCATATCTATATATAATCTTAAAAAGATTATAAAAAACTCCAAATCCACAATGTCATTAGGTCCAGATGGGCTTAGTATGCAAATGCTAAAACTATGTTTGCTCTCAATATACTCTCCACTAATGCAAATTTTAACCAGTTCCATGAACAGAGGCAGAATATCAGAATCGTGAAGAACTTCCAAAATTGTTTCAGTTCCGAAAAACAAACAACTAAAAAAATAGAAAATTTTCGACCAATTTCATGCACGTCAGTACTTTTGAAGTTGACTGAGAAATTGATTTTAAATGAACTAAGTACTACATTCAAAGCAAGTAGTGATCCATGTCAATTTGCGTGCAAGCAAAATAGTTCTACACTAGATTGTGTAGCCAGTTTGGTTAACTATGTTGCAAAATCAATTGATAATAAAAAGGCTTCGTAAGTTGTTTGTTTGTTGATTATAAAACCGCATTCAATAGCATATGCAGAAGCAAACTGCTTAAGCGTCTTATTGAACTCAATGCTCCCAATCACATAATCAAATGGCTAACGAATTATTTTGAAAACAGAACACAATACAGCCAAATTAGGTGTAAAAATTCACTTTAATTCAAAATAAGAAAAATGTTCTACAAAGTGCGGTCGTATCTCCTTTCCTTTTTTTATTATACGTGGACGTTCTCCTACCAAAAGAGCCTACTGTACTTTTCAAATATGCGGATAACATGGCTTTATGTAAATCTATCTCTTCATCCAAAGATAATGTGCATTTCCTGGAGTTAATTGGTCAACAAAACATCGTTTAAAATTAAATCCTACAAAATGTAAAGTAATTAATTTTAGCTCATACAAACCTTCAACCCAATTGATTCAACTTCATTCAAAGGTTTGCATTAAAAATGTGGAAATTAATACTTGTGATAGTTTTTAATATCTTGATGTTTTACTGAATAACAAACTTATCTGATTTAATCACATCGACAATTTGTTTACAAAAACTCGAGGTTTATATGACTACATAAGTCAGTCAAGGAACCTTCGTGTTCGCCAACATGTTATTAATACATATTTTAAAGCTAGGTATTATCCAATAATATTATATTGCTCTCTTGTAATATTTCCGGGACTAAAAAAAGGATTTTATAAAGTTAAAAAAAATGTATTATTATTATTACTATATAGTGGTATCTTTAAGATAACAAACCACTAGGTATTAGAAGATATATTTGCAATTCTACTAATTTCCAGACAAGAACATAGATCAACTATTACTAACAACTACTTTCCAAATATTTGTTCCAAGAAAGTATTACAGTGGGCATAGACTCAAATATCACCACTGGCTCTAAAATTCGGGTCCACGTTTGGCTTCGCTAAAATATCCATCACTCGCGAGGTGAGGCGCGCGTCACGCTACACGTCAATTGGAGCGTTATTCATCCTTTTCTCTTTTCTTCTTTTTTGATAATTATTGCAGTGTTTTTGCATTGTAATACGTAATTTGTTTTATTATTATTTTGCATATTTGTAATTTTTACTCGTTTTCTATAATTGTTAACTTCCACTATCTACCTTGATTTTATCTTGATTTCAAATATTTTTTCTGTCACTAATCCCCCTTTACCTCACCATCCATTTCATTTTTTCCCCTAAAAATTTAAGACAATTTGAGAACCGAGTACTAAAAGCGTTTTGGCCTACTCAACTCGTGAAAAATCCTGAATCCTAAATCCTGAACATTCAAAGTAATAAACATGAGTGCCAGATAACATTAATTTATAATAAAATAATGTATTAAAATTTTTTATTATACATAAAAATTTAAATAATTTATTACATAAAAAATTAAACAAAAATAGTTTGTACTTAAAAATTCATAGTTTGTTAAAAATTATGAATTACTCAGTTACGAGTTATAATCCTTTTCAAATAATATTAAAATAAGTTAAAGTGTACAACCACATTCCTGTATTTTTATTTGTTAAAAATTACAAAACAAATAAAAAATTAATTAATATGATCAAATTGGATTTTAATAAAATGCATACGTTTTTAAAATAAACACAAAATAAGTATGTATTTTAAAGTTTAAAATAAGATTAAAACAATACAATTTTATGTAAATAGTAAATTTACAATTAAAATAATATTTTTATAATAATAATTATTATAATAATAATTATTATTATTATAAAACCATTTTACTTTAAAAAATAAGCATAAGGCAGTAATATAACAGTTTGAGCAAAAAATGTTCGATTTATAGAAGTTTATTAAGAACAACGTAGTTATTTAGTTTTAAATTTTTTTTAGTTAAAACTACTTAATTAAACATTATTAATTATTCTAATTGTTAATTTTTTTATATAAACAATCATTACATTTTTTATTTAACAGTTGTTTTATTTGTTCGTTTAAATACTGCCGTTTTTATAATTAAATTAAATTAATTGTAAATAAACGTTGATGTTAGTTCATAATCTATGTAGGCAAACAACTAAAAATTAAGTATCTTTAATTAACTAGTATTTAATCTATTTTTTGCACATTTTCCGCCTACTTGCTAAAAAACAATTAATTTAAAATTAGTAACATTATTTACAAACATTTAACTAATATTATATAATAAAATAACTCCGCCTAGTTTAAATCAGAAATGATTCAATCTAGCCAGTCCTAATCCTGAATAAAGGAGGAGGGCTTGAGCGCAAGGTTAGCAACCTGGCCTATGTAAAAAAATTATACTACTACGGAAACAACAAGAAGACCCCATTCCGGCAGACAATAGCAAAAAAGTGACCGCATGTATCTGAATAACAGAGTTACACAAATGACAAAGTTGAATAAAAGCCAAAAGAAAGCTTAATCTTTAATTTGCAGAATTTTTAATACCAACAAGACTTTGTTGTTGTTGTTGTTGTTGTTTTGCTGTAATTGTTGTCTTATTGCCCCATGCTTATTTTTAAAGCAAAAGGGTTTTGTATACTATATAATACATATAATATATATAATAAAATAACACAACATAACGTTTTGTAATGCATAAAAATGTTTAACACGTTATGGAAAATAATGTTTGTTTACAAAAATATGTTGCATAGTGTATACATATTAAATTGTATATTTTAAAATTATTTTTAACGTGAATGTTATTAAAAAATATTTTTTATAAAATATATTTTTAATTTATTTGTTTAAAAAAATTAAATAAAATGTAAATTTATAAAATATAGTATAAATAGTAATTGTTTTAGTAGCACTAAAATAGTAATTGTTTTAGTATGCACTAAATATATATATATATATATACCTTATATATATATATATATATATATATATATATATATATATATAATTATATATATATATATATAATTATAACTTAATGCTTTAAAGCATATAACATTTAATAAAAACAATACTTTGGTATATTTGTCTTAGAATATAGTATAATTTAAATAAGAATTTAAAAATAAATGTATAGGTTAATATAATTGCAATATTTTTAATTTTTTTAAATATAATGCAAACACCTCAAAAATACAAAATTTAAACTAATAAATTTAATTATGTAATGCAAAATTAAAATTTTTAACATTAGGCTAAAAAACGCAGGAATTTATATCTTGAAAGCCTAGAAGTAATTTTTTTAAAAACAATAAATGTGAAAAAAGCATAGTTTTTCTTATCTACTTTTATATATGTATACATATTTTATAATATATTTTATTTTTAAACACGCAATTTGCTTTATTTTTATTTTTTTTTAATTTTGTAAATTATCGTTTTTACTCTAAATTAGAATTTTGCATTAATAATGGTAAAATGTCAATTTTTGTTTACTTTTTTTAAATTTTGCTAAAGTATTGTTTGAAGTATGTTTAATTAAAACCCAAATATTTTCTAATACTATTAAGTAATGCTTTAAAAATAAATTAATAACGCTGCATTGATTTCAACAATCGATCGTTTACCTGTGTATCTAATAGTGAAGTTATTTTTTATTTTTTTTTTATCGCTTTCTTTTTCTTTTTAAAACTTTAAAAAATAATATATTGTTTCATCTGCTATATTATTTTAAAAAATTTTAAATCTTTATTTTAAATTAAATTTTTATATATAATCCTTTTAACTCCTATAAATTACAACATTTGGCTTAAATATTGGACATACGTTTACTCAACATGTTAATTATTTTACCAAACACAGACCTAATTGTTTACTTTCTTGTTTAAATTTTTCTTTTAATAATTTTTTTAATTGATTGTGTAAACCACTTTTACTTTTAAAAAAAGGTAACACTTTTTCTAATATTTTAAAGTCCATTTGTTGTTATCTGCCAACTTGGTACCTAAGCCTAAAATTAAACAAATTTTGGACGCTTAAAAAACAGATATTGTTGGTTTGCGTAATTTTTTGAGTAATACAAGCCGGAATTTTCAGTTTACAAGTAATATTGACTTGCATTATTTTTATTTTACTTTTATAATTAACAAAAGTATTACTTTATTTGTTTTATTTAACATTCTTACAAACACTAGATTTTAAATTTTTGCAATTCCCAATCAGTTATAATAAAAAACTAAACGCAACGTATTAAAAATAAAAAACTAATAATATTTTATATTATCATTACACTTAATTAAATTTACGTAATAATTTTGTTACTTTATTTAAAACGTATAAAAATAAGCAATTTTACAAATTACTATTAGTTTAATGCTATCAATAGTGTTTTATAGTTTATTTAACAAAAGCAATTTAGTAAAATTTTTTAAACGTGTCTAAAACATAACAATAGTTTATTTCCCTTACTATGTAAAGTGTTTACTACTTTTAACAGATACTTCAAATTTGTTATTAATACGGATAGCCTACATCCATATCCCATCAAGAACCCTTGTTGACGTCTGACAATCCCAGAATCTTTACCACACTTTGCAATTTATAAATTACTTTACTAGAATTTGAAAGCATTTATCCACTAGTTATTAAAAAAGGGTAAATTTTATTGTTTTAATTAATTTTAGTATTTAAAAATTTTTTTTTTAATAATTTTTTTTTAATATTTAGAACCCGGTTTATATAATACTTATTTATATCTACCAGTATCTACCAGTTCACTTGCAGTTGCGGTGACAAATATATTAGTCGGACAACTCGTCGCTTATCTGAACGGGCCAAAGAACACATTCCCAAGTGGATCGATAAAGAGTCCAATTTAAATGAACGTTGGTGCACTTCGTCAATATTACGTCGTTTGGTTTAAACAAAACATTGAGTGACCTTTAATGATTGCTTTAAAGTGTTAATAACTACTCAAACTGTTAATATGTTAAAAACACTTGAATCTGTTTACATCCAAACATTAAAACCCATCTTGTGTGCACAAAAACAATTTGTAACTTCATTAAATTTAGCGTGGACTTAACATATGCATGTTGCATATGTGTATGTATGTATAGTTATAAATGTTGAGTTAATTACATCATATATATATATATATATATATATATATATATATATATATATACTGATTCTTTATATGTTTGTGACTGAAGAGAATATACGAAATAAATTCATCTCACAGTTTACGTCCTCTATTATTTTTGTTTGGAATTATAAAGGGAACCCAATGCTTCAAACTTATTTATATGTCAAAAAACAAATTTTTACTACACTGTTACAGGCTAATTAAAATTTTTATATTATAGTATAGTAGGACATTTATTACGTTTCTAAAATAATATTATGCCCCGTCACGCATTTTACAATGCATATAACGTTTGAAAATACGTTAATTTTTGAGCGTATTAAACTATATATATATATATATTTTGACTAATGTTACGTACTGCCAATTGTATCGTATTTTTATAATTGTACCTATTTTTGTGTGCTGAAAGCTACCATACTACTACTACTACTAACAATAATAATAATAATAACAACAACAATAACAATAATAATAATAATAATAATAATAAAAATAATAATAAATTTATCAAAAAAAGAATAACTATTTAATAAATTAAAAAATAGCTTTTAACAAACGCAAACGATTTTTACTTGCAATGATTTCAAGTTTCGGCGTTACACAAAATGGCTATAATAGACGCATTTAATTATCCATAATGAAATTAATAAAAAACAGTTTAATTACACGTATTATAACACTTTTAAGTTTATATTAAAAACAAATAAATATAAACTTTTATTAGTCTAGCTGTGATGTCACAGGTTACATCAAATATTTATTTGTTTCAACACAATTGATATTTGCTGCATGTTAAATATTGTTTTATGCAAAAAAGTTTATTTTAGAGCATACTGTTTGTAAGATCTTACTATGATCTGTTTTACCCAAAGTTGACTTTACAGTAGGCAATGTATGTTATTCCAATTAAATCTTTTTTAATATTTTTATTTTTAAAATAAATTAATGTATGTTTTTAAAATAACTTTTTTTACACATTATAAAAATTTGATTTATATGCTACATTCTTTTATAAATATATGACCTTAATACATACGCTGGTAATGCGATACCAAAACTTTAACTTTCTCTAGTTAAAATTTATTAAATATTTAAATATGTAATTTATTTACAAAAATAATTATTTTAAGAAAATTCTAAATTTGTATAATTTTTAAAATAAAATAACTCCTCACACATACAAATTTGCACTGTATTTTTAAATAATCAATAATTAATTTATTTTAAAAGTATTCTAATATAAACAAATTAGAAAAAAAAATTTCCAAAAAATTATAAAATTATAAAAAATAATTTAAGCAGAAGGTCGATTTTTATTTTCCGTTTCAAAATTTGGAATTTTGATAAAAAGGCTTCTTATTCCATGCACTTAATACTTATGGTTAAAGCTGCGTCGTTATTTGTCTTCCTATAATTATGAATTAGTTGAAAGTTTTTATAAAAGGGGCACAACAGTTAAAATAATTGCCGAATGCATAAAAGTAGATGTTTTAATTGCATACAACATTTTGAACAATAGAACAAGCCCCAGATCACCCACAGTTGGAAAAAAATGTTCAACAAGCAAACAAGATGATCAGTTTATAATTATGCAGTTAAAAAACACCGAACAATGTATGTAAAACAAATGAAAAATTAATACTTAGAAGATTTTTTATATTCAATTGTAAGAAGGAGAATGAAATCTAAAGGTTTCATTTTTAAAGCGGCTCAGTAGTGCCCATAGATTACAACGAGTGGAGTTTGCCAAAAAGTACAAACTTTATCCATCGTCATTTGGGGAAATCAATATACTTCACAAATGAATGTGCAATGTTCTATGAGCCATAGACTGAACATTCTAAAGTTATTTATAGTCCAAAGTTCACACTCAACCACACTTGTACTGCAATAAAAGTTGCGCATTCTTCATGTGTCAAAGGATATTTTGCAATTAAGTACAATCAGTCTCCAAAATGGATGCGTACTAATGGCAATTTAAACAGCGCTGAATTTGTACAAATATTTAGAGAATTGTTTCATAGTGAGCTGTCCAGAAATGCTACAGGACAATTAACAATTATTCAAGACAATGCCCCTGTGCATACTT